>CM035161.1:12143836-12534823 GCA_020205615.1 Panax quinquefolius
AGGTATACATCACCCATTACGAGTTGTCGATACATGATGCGAAACAACTACAACTTTATTATTACAACATATAAAGCTGTGAGTTTGAATACAAATATTATCTTCTAGACAATATCTATACTCAAATAAATCCTCATCACATTTATTGATACATTATTTTACAAAAATGGTGAGGACTACTAAACAACTCTCTCTAGAACCTTCATTCCATACCAGAGGCTAAATACTTTCATTATATTCTACGCCTCACGAGAAAAAATGGAACAAAAAGGAAAAGGTGAGCTCAACTAGCCCGATAAAGAATATTATGACTAAGATAATATCTGACAAATTATCGTTAGTCTTGACGAGGAAAAATCTAATAGAATCTGATAGACAACAAATTTTAAATCAATATTACATGAAAAATAATAATTCATTAGAAGAGTTAAGTAGAGAATGCAAACTACTATCTTACTTATGTATGAATTTAAAAGTTCATCGTCTATCTTTTATCCTGTAACATCAATCGATATATATACGGAATCAAATATTCATCTTTTACTCTGAGCGAAAGATATTCATCGATTAGTCGTATTCATCTAAACACTGTTCATCTTTGCCTCTTCGGGCGAAAGATATTCTTGAAAAATCATTCATCTTTTACTTTCTGAGGCGAAGATATTCAATAATATCATCATTTAAGGTAGGATGATGAAAATATTTTTAAAAGCGAATCGATGAAACAAAATGACAGGATTAAGGATTAAGGATTAGTACTTTGTTTTATCCATGTCAAAAATACCTCAAAAATAATCATAGTGGTGTAAAATTCAAGAATGATCAAAACATGGATCTGATCAAAGCTAGTATCCGAATAGATATTTTGGACGAAAAGAAAAATTTTATTTTTTTGATGAATAGTGCATAGTATCGTATAGTATCAAATGAATAGTAATAATATCGAAATTCCAAAAAAACATCTTCATTATCGTAATAGTAACTCAATAAACACAAAAGTTCTTCAAATTTGATAAAAAACTTGAGATCAATAAAAGTTCAAATTTGATAAAAGTTCAAACAATATTTGATAATGATATTGAAAAATAATATCATTTGAGAAAAAAATAATATCCACCTACCTCGAAGATCGATCTTACAAATTTGAAACAGGATATAGGCTATGACTTGAACTTGCCTTGTATAGCAATACTCAAAGTATACTCAAAATACTCACAAGAATAAACTCGATAATATAGAGAAAAACTTGATTTACGGTGTGATTTTCAATTCTAACTAAGCACCTATTTATAGGAAATTCTTTAGAACACAAAAGCGAAAATTTAATAAAATATTAATATATATATATATAAATTTTCCTACACATACCTTTAGAATCTGATTTCAGCCATTCAACACATACACATTCTAGAAAAAAGTAATGAAAAAAACGTTTTTCTAATTTTAAATATTTTAAACTTCAAAAATCAATTATTTGAGCTTGAACTTCATAATTCATAATAAATAGCCCTTTTATCGGAAAATTTGAATCTCATGAGTTTTTATAGGAAATTCAATTCTCTACAACTTTGGAAGAAAGTTTTTCCAAATTCCAAATAAAAATTGGCCAAAAATCCACAAGCAGGCGATTTTCACGGTATATAATCAAATTTGATCGATAAATGGGGTCCATGAGCATATTTTAACATGTTTTAAACATTTATTGCAACAAAAAAATACTCTTCCTCCTCGTATACTCATATATCCCACATTAGTTGTAAAAATATCACCATTATTATATTATTAAAATATAATAATATATTTAAATAATTATTTTATCGAGAAAAGATAAAATTTCAATTTTCAACAATTGTCACATTAAAATTTTCTCCATCTATATCCACATAAAATCAATATTTTCCTCATCATATGAATCAATAATTAATTATTCACAAATAATATTACGAGAATCACTGATATTGTGACGAGGGCGGTTCAGGAGGAAGAGGGGCTTTCGATAAAATTTCTCCTTCTTGGCGGCGCGATTAGGTGACCAAACCTCTCCTTAGGCGAGAACTTTCTAGACATTGCCAATAATGTTATCTAATAATATTATTGGATAATATGAATTATTAGCTTGATAATGAAAAATCTTTGTGTAATGACAATTATTGAAACAATGACAATATAAAAATATCAATATGACAATTATTAAATCGATAAAATCTTTGAGCGATAATTCACTGTAACCATTATTGAGTAGTGCCTTCTTACGTAAGAATCGATAATTGGTGCGATCTGGTGGTATCTTCTTGTGTTTTAACCACCAGTATTTTAACGATATTAATGATAACAACTTCTGTAGTTTATTTTTAAACAACTTATATTTGTCGTTTTCTTCATCCAATCGCTTTTTTTCGTTATGGGGCCCACACATGGCTTTTGCTTGTGAGTCGTCACGAATATTCCCAAAGCGATCTGAATATTCCACGACCAACGAATATTCCCAAACAATGATGAATATTTTATAACCACTTGCTTATTTTGAAATATTTGCGTATTTTACCCTAACTATCCACATTAATCAAATCAACCCTTACTATTTCAAAATAATAAATAGAAAATTAAATTTCATTAATAATAAGTTGGGGTCTTCTGACCTCCCTCCTTATGAAATTTAAGTCCTCGAAATTGGCGTCGTACACAGTGTTTGAAAAGGTGAGGATACCTACGCTTTCATTTCCGTTTCAATTCCCGGTCATTTCCTCTATAGCATGATTCCTCCACAAAACTTTAACTTGTGGTATGACCTTTCTTGCGTGGGACATGCTCCTTCTATCAAGATCTTGGCGGTACCTCCTCATCGTTAAGTCTTGGTATCTCGTCAGGTTCTAACTTCTATAACGTGGTTGGGTCTTTCACATATTCTGAAATGCGGATATGTGAAACACATTATGAACACGAGACATACTCGGAGATGCTTGCGAGTCTATAGGCTACATTTCCTACTCGGTCGAGAATTTGAAATGGACGATAAATGCGTGGATTGAGCTTTCCTCTCTTCCCAAATCTTGTAACTCCCTTCCATGGAAGCAACTTCATGACAATCGCGATCCCCATACTAAATTCCACGTCCTTTCGATGAAGATCCATAACTCTTTTATCGATCTTGTGCTTGGTTTGTATCGTTGTCGAATCATTTGGATCTTTTAGGTGATCATACGTACTTAACTTTCGGGTCCCAACAATGTTGCTTCACCCACCTCGTCCCAACATATTGGAAGCGACACACTTTCGTCCATATAATGCTTGAATGGAGCCACACTATACTTGCACGATAAGCTGTTGTTGTTGAGGAGAATTCCACGATGGTAAATACTTATCCCAACTACCCTTGAAGTCTAGGACACGAGTCTTAATAAATCTTGAGAGTTTGAATAGTCCTCTCGATTGTCCGTCCAGTTTTGAGGATGGTATCTTAGAACCAAATCGTAAATCCGTGCCCATAGCTTTTTTTGCAAACTAACCCAAAATCTTGAAGTGAATCTTGGGTCACGATCCGAAACTATGGATCTTGGCATGCCATACAACCTCACAATCTCATTCACGTACATACTAGCAAAGGCGTTCGAGGAATAAGTCTCCGTGTCGGCAAAAATGAAGCGGACTTGGTTAATCTATCAACAATAACCCAAATAGCATTGATGCCTTGAAAAGCGTAGGAAGACCATAATAGCGAAATCCATGGTAATGTGTTCCCACTTCCATTTGAATCTCAAGTGGTTCTGACGGACCCTTAGGTACTAGATGCTCGCCTTTACGTTGACAAGTTAAACACATTGAGATAAACTTTGCAATCTCTCTCTTCATATTGTTCCACCAAAATGTATGTGAAGATCACGATACATTTTAGTACTTCGAGATGGATTGCAAATGGTGTATTGTGTGCCTCCATCATAATCTTGTACTTCAAATCGAGTCGTTAGGAACCTGAAAGTCTAGAGTGGACTCGAAGTATTCCTTCTTCATCAATTCTAAACTTAGGAATAGCTCCTTCTTGTACTTTCTTCTTCATACGCATCGCATCTCTCGGGTTCGGTGGCTTGAAGCGACCTTAACTTTTTCTATTAAAGTTGGCTCTGTCGTATACTTGACATCATCGCTTTTCGTTCCGCATATGATCTTCTACTCGTCGCGTCGGCTACCACGTTAAACTTTTCGGGATGGTATTGAATAGTGTGGTGCGTAGTCTTTCAATAGCTCGAGACAGCGTCATTGCTTGCGTGTTTGAGTTCTTTTTGAGTGAAGAAATATTTAAGGCTTTTATGGTGCGAATATATCTCCACTTTCTCCCCGTATAGATAGTGCCTCCATATCTTTAAGCGGCAGCTTGATTGCTTGACTGACTCTAGATCATGGTAGGATAATTCCTCTCATACTCTTTAAGTTGTCGCGAGGCATAGGCTATGACTTTCCCGTTGCATGAGAACACATCCTAACCCTTTGCACGAAGCATCGTTGTAGATAACAAATCCATCCAGAACGGATGGTATTGTTAGAACAGTCTTAAAATAAGTCTCCTCTTAAGCTCTTGGAAACTCTTCTCGCATTCTTCGCTCCAAGCTGAATTTTGTATCCTTAGGAGTTAGGCTTGAGTTAATGGAGTAGCGATTAGAAAAACCTTCCACGAATCTCCATAATAACCATTAAGCCCAAAAACTACGTGCTTGATCCAGAGCTTGGTTGCTCCCAACTTTGTATTGCTTCAATCTTGGCGGGATCAGCGGATACTCCATGTTTTGACTACACGTGCCCAAGAATGCTACTTCCTCGAGCGAACTTCGCATTTCTTCAATTTGGCATATAGTTTGTTTTCACGAAGCCTTTGGAGTACCGACTTCAAATGGTGCTCATGATCTTCACGACTTTTGGAATATATGAGGATGTCATCAATAAAAACAACAACGAATTGATCGAAATATTCCTTGAATACTCGGTTCATCATATCCATGAAAGCCGCGAGGCATTAGTCGATCAAAAGACATGACTAAAATTCATAATGCCCGTCTGGGAGTTAAAAAGCGGTCTTTGGAATATCCTCGATTCTAATCTTGGTGATGATATCGAGCGAAGATCGATTTTGAAAAAAAATTGTGCCCCTTACATTTGGTCGAACAAGTCATCAATCGAGGTGAGGATACCTATTCTTGATGGTGACATGGTTCGATTCCAGATAGTCGATACTGAAATCGCATACTCCGTCTTTCTTCTTTCTGAATAAAGCAGGGCACACCCCGAGGAGATGTCTTAGGGGCCAGATGAAGCCGATGTCCAACAATTCTGTAGTTGGACCTTTAACTCTGAAGTTCAATAGGAGCCATTCGATATGGGGTTTTAGAAATGGGCTTTGTACGGGTTTCAAGATCAATAAAAATTGACTTCACGTTACGGGGGTAGGCCAGGAAGTTCTTGAAATCGTCGGAAAATCGATATGACAACGGAATATTATTCAAATTTGGCGTGTCTTTATTCAAATCCATAACATGGGCTAAGAAAGCTTGACATCCAGTTTTTCAATAAGCGAATAGCTTTATGATTAGATATGGCGATGATTGATTTTAATGGTTTATTTGCTTGAATTAAATACAGACGGGTTGGTTAGGAATATGAAAACTAACAACCTTACGAAAACAATCAATTTTGGCATGATGAGTAGTTAACCATCAATCCTAAAATCACATCAAAAGCAAGTATCTTTAAAGAGATAAGGTCAGCGGGTAAGGTGATGGTGCCACTTGAATCAAACAAGATTTATAAGCGATTGGATGTGATGAAAGTTTCTCTAACGGAGTTTCCACGAGATAGGTCAAAGTCTAATTTCTCGGTCGAGTTTAAGCGTTGAGCACATGCGGGAGAGATAAATGAATGGGTATACCGGTATCAGTAAGGTATAAACTTAGCGAAATTTATAAATAACTTACCGTGATCACCTCGTTTGGGTTCTCGCATTTTGACCGATCACAACAAAGCGCTCTTCCGGAATCGTTGACTTTGACTTTTACGGGACGATCTTTTGAGTCATAATCCCCCATTGAACTAGGTTTATTCTCTGCGTCTGATCTCGGCGATATGTCCTTCCTTTCCACAATTATAGCATACCTTGAGCTGTTGTGGGCGGTTTGGTGATATGTCCCTCTTTTTCGCATTTATAGCATATAATGGGTGGTGATTCTCCTCCACTAGAACCGATTCTTTGCCGTGTTTGTCGTCTTCACATAGTCGTTGTTAAATCTCCTCTTTTAAAATCTCCTCTGACTCGCTTCTTCTATTTTCATGGCCATGATTACCACCAGAGTGGTTACCATTTTTGTCCGTCTTTTCTTTCTCATTTGGTTATCATTATTACATTGATTGCTTTATCTACGAGTACGATCCACGGTTATGGTCCCTCGGTTGGCCGTACTCGTTATCTCGCTCTAATAATTGAGCCTGTTTTACAACATCTGAATAGAGAAAATTTATGAGAAATGAGATATTGGCGTATCTTGGGTTTGAACCTCTCGAAAAACATCCGCGTCATCGTTCCTCATTCTCCACCAAATGAGGTCTGAAACACGGATAACTCTGCAAACTTTGCCTCGTCTTTGAGACAACGTCGTGTTGTTTTGTTCTAATCGATGAACTCCACTTCCTTCGTATAGCCGAACACTTTTTCGGAAAGTATTTGTCATTAAATAGTTCTGAAAGCGTCTCCCGAGACATCTTTGAGTCTTGGTTGGATGGAGTGCAACTTCACAGACTCCCACCGATGATGCTTGCCTCATACGGAACATAAAGGTGGCGAATGGAACCTTCTGTTCCTCCGTGCATCCCAGACATCGAATATCTTGGTAATTTGCTTGACCCGTGTTTCCGCCATGATCGGATCGGCTTTCCCTTAAATTACGGTGGTCCCGACTCTTTGAAGCTAACTTGTTTGTGACAACTTGAAGTGAATTACTATCATTTCCTCCTGTATTTTGAACACGAGTCTCCTCGTCGCGATTTTGCATGAGCTGCAAAAAGCTTCTAAACATCCCTCGTTCATCATCTGCTCGGTGGTGTTTGTTCACGGGAGGAACATTGCCCGACTGTTGCCGTTCTCCTCGTTGGTGAAATCTGAGCGTCTCCACGGTCTCATTTCCATTGTTAATATTCTCGATCGACATTCTCAAATCTTTAATCATAAAACAAGGGTTAATTAAAGAAATCAATATATCACATAATATCCTATATCTTGACCAACTAACAAATAAGCTTAGGTAGGACACCTTGGCGAAGGATTTACTCGTCTCTCCCTCTGAGTTACATTCCCCGATCTCATGGGAGATCATATCCTAAGCTACGATACCAAGCTGTGGCGCCCCAAAATAGGTATACATCACCCATTACGAGGTTGTCGATACATGATGCGAAACAACTACTGACTTTATTATTACAACGATAAAGCGTGAGTTTGAATACAAATATTATCTTACAGACAATATCTATACTCAAATAAATCCTCATCACATTTATTGATACATTATTTTACAAAAATGGTGAGGACTACTAAACAACTCTCTCTAGAACCTTCATTCCATTACCCAGCTACGTACTACTCTTCATATATTCTCTAGCCTCACGAGAAGAAAAATGGAACAAAAAGGAAAAGGGTGAGCTCAACTAGCCCGATAAAGAATATTATGACTAAGATAATATCTGACAAATTATCGTTAGTCTTCACGAGGGAAAAATCTAATAGAATCTGATAGACAACAAATTTTAAATCAATATTATTGTGAAATAATAATTCATTAGAAGAGTTAAGTAGAGAATGCAAACTACTATCTTACATGTATGAATTTAAAAGTTCATCGTCTATCTTTTATCCTGTAACATCAATCGATATATATCTGAGAATCAAATATTCATCTTTTGCTTTCTGAGCGAAAGATATTCATCGATTAGTCATGTTTCATTCTAAACACTGTTCATCTTTGCTGCTCTGGGCGAAGATATTCTTGAAAAATCATTCATCTTTTACTTTCTGAGGCGAAGATATTCAATAATATCATCATTTAAAATGAGGATGATGAAAAATATTTTTAAAAAAGCGAATCGGTTGAAACAAAATGGCAGTTAAGGATTAAGGATTAGTACTTTGTTTTATCCATGTCCAAAAATACCTCAAAAATAATCATAGTGGTGTAAAAATTCGAGAATGATCAAAACATGGATCTGATCAAAGCTAGTATCCAGAATAGATATTTTAGACGAAAAGAAAAATTTTCATTTTTTGAATAGAATAGTCTAGTATATAGTGAATAGATAATGTATAAAAACATAATGAATAGTGAATAGTAACTCGTGAATATAACTGAATAGTAACTAGTAACTCATGAATAGTACCAAAAAAAAGTTCCAAATTTGATAAAAACTTCCATCGATATTTGACATAATGATATTGAAGAAATAATATCATTTGAAAAAAATAATATCCACTACCTCGAAAGATCGATCTTACAAGTTGAAACAGAAACAGGATATAGGCTATGACTTGAACTTGCACAATATAGCAATACTCAAAATATACTCAAAATACTCACAAGAATAAACTCGATAATATAGAGAGAAAACTTGATTTACGGTGTGATTTTCAATTCTAACCTAAGCACCTATTTATAGGAAAATCTTTAGAACACCAAAAGCGAAAAAATTTAATAAAATATTAATATATATAAATTTTTCCTACACACCTACTAGAATCTGATTTCAGCCATTGAAACACACATGCCACATTCCAGAAAAAATAAAAAAAATGTTTTTCTAAATTTTAAATATTTTAAACTTCAAAAATCAATTATTTGAACTTGAACTTGAATAATTCATAATAAATAGCCCTTTTATCAGAAAATTCGAATCTCGCGAGTTTTATAGGAAATTCAATTCTCTACAACTTTGCGAAGAAAGTTTTTCCAAATTCCAAATAAAAATTGGCCAAAAATCCACAAGCAGGCGATTTTACAATTATAATCAAATTTGATTCGATAAATGGGGTCCCAGAGCATGTTTAACATGTTTTAAACATTTATTGCAACAAAAATACTCTTCCTCCTCGTATACTCATATATCCCACATTACGTTGTAAAAATATCACCATTATTATATTATTAAAATATAATAATATATTTAAATAATTATTTTATCGAGAAAAAGATAAAATTTCAATTTTCAACAATTGTCACATTAAAATTTTCTCCATCTATATCCACATAAAATCAATATTTTCCTCATCATATGAATCGATAATTAATTATTCACAAATAATATTACGAGAATCACAATATTGTGACGGGCGGTTCAGGAAGAGGGGCTTTCGATAAAATTTCTCTCTTCTTGGCGGCATGATTAGGTGACCAAACCTCTCCTTAGAGCGAACTTTCTAGACATTGCCAATAATGTTATCTAATAATATTATTAGGATAATATGAATTATTGCTTGATAATGAAAAATCTTGTGTAATGATGATTATTGAAACAACGATGATATAAAATATCAATATGACAATTATTAAATCAATAAAATCTTTGAGCGATAATAATCTTTCACATAACCATTATTGAGTAGTGCCTTCTTACGTAAGAATCGATAATTGGTGCATCTCTTCTTGTGTTTTAACCACAACAGAGTATTTTAACGATGTTAACAATGTAACAACTTCTTCTTATTTCAAATAATTTATTTTTAAACAACTTATATTTATCGTTTTCTTCATCCATACGATAAACTTTATTAGTTTTAGGATTATGGGGCCCACGGGAGGATGTAATGTTTTCGTCCTGAATATTCCGAATATTCCGCGAATATTCCACGACCAAACAGAATATTCCTTTCACAGAATGAATATTTTATAACCACTTTGCTTATTTTGAAATATTTGCGTATTTTACCCTATAATCCATTATTAATCAAATCCCTTCTTATATTTCAAAATAATAAATAGAAAATTAAATTTCATTAATAATAAGTTGGGGTCTTAAACAAATTATATGCCTGCCCTGCCCAGCCCGTTGGATTGAAGTGCGTTGACATCAAATACAATATATATTAGTTGTGCTCCTATTTTCTAAAATATTTTCTTAACGTTCAACAAAATAGTTTCATTTGTTAAATTGAAAAGTATTAATGTTATGTTTGGATTGGAGTAATGAATGTGAGAATTGAATGATTCATTCATATACAAGGGAAAAAAATTGTATTTGGTTACTATTAGAATGGAAAAAATTATTGGGTTTGATTCCTTGAGAGAGGGAGAAACTAATAGAATAACTCATTCCAACTAGAATCATTTCCCTTTTTATTTCATTCTTTCAATCTAAACGTAACATAAGGATATATTTTTCTTTCGTACTTATTCCTAAATATAATGAATGTTTAGATTAGTAGTGCGGAATGTTAATGAAATTGAGATTTTATATTTGAGAATATTATGTCATTTTATAATTTTGGCCTATTTGCAACTCCAAGCGAATGAGCAAAAAGTAAGCCAGTTCAGAGGCCGTTAGATTAGACCAGTCCTCGTAAATATAACATACCATTAGGAACCCTTGTCCTCCAGCTAATGAAGTTGAATTTCATCTGATATATAGAGAATTTAATCCATATACTGGCAGGCCACTAGGAAAAATCTGTAGTGCCTAAAAGTTTACGCCTTAATTGTTAAGAAATGTTATTATTATGTAGTAGTACATACTACAAGATTTAAAGATTTTTCGGACAATTTAGGCATAAAAATTGTGCGAGTGAATAGATATTTAAATTAAAACGTGATTAGCAATGATTAATTTTTATTTTTCTGTTACGTAACTAAAATAGACAGATGAAGAGTGACTTATATTGTCTATTTTAAAATAAATTTATTTTAATTATAATGTAGACGGGAGAAAGTAGTGATATATTGTCTGGATTAATATACTTTATTCATCAGTCCACTATCGTAAAAATGTGTTCAGATACAAAGTAAATTTTAAATGATCAAATCACAATAAATAACAAACCACAAATACAAGAATTTTTATGTGATTCATCCTCCATCTTTTACATAATGGTCTAATCCACGTCTAATATCAATTGGTATTAAAAACTATTTTTATTAATTTTAAAATTCAATTAATTACAAATAAAATCTCCCAATTTTGTACTGAGATGGACACCACTGCCTCTTTGTTTGAACAGACTCTATCCACCGCTGAATCAATCAAGTCAAACAAGATTTGAACTCAAAATTTGATACAAAGAAATTTAAATACAATATACTGTAATTTTCCACCCAATAAAAGATCAACAATAGAACAATGACTTGCTGAAAAAAAATACACTTTAATAGCTCTCTCTCTCTCTCTCTGAAGATTTTAAATTTGATATTAGCTTAAAGTTTCTTGAACTAATATGAGCTTCAAGTATTAGATATTAATAGGACCAACGGCTATAAAAAGAACGGTTAGTATAAGATTTAGTCCAAATAGAAAATCACAAGATACTTGCAATTTGTTTAGCCAACGAATATAATATAATCTCCTCAAATTAGCTACCAATGATATGATTATCAAGTCAAGCAACCGAATACACATTTCGGTTATAACCGAAAATCGAATTTACACTGTTTAGAATATCCAAACAATTACTCGAACTACATGATAACTGAATAACCGAACTAATTATTCGGTTAATAACCGAATTTCATAAAATGCAGGATATTTCGATTCGCAGCAAACATGAAAAAACGAAGGTTCATTTTGACAATAAAAAATGAAAACCCAAATCACTGATGCCCTTTTTGTCCAGAACTCATCACCAAGAGGCAAAGCTAGAAGCTCCAAATCACTTATGCCTTTGAAATTTCACTTCAGTTTTTGTTTTGACTCCGACCATCATCAATATCAATTACCTAAATTAAATGGTTGGTTCAATCATACAATTAAGAAACAAAAAAGGTTGCTTGTACAATACTATATAACAATATCCAAATCCAAATCCGACTAATATGTGATGAACTGCAAAAATAAAATTATTTTATTCTAACACCATGAAGGACAAAATATGCAGCGACCAAATTAATACATTACACAGTGAAAACAGTGGGGAATCAGAGAACACCAACCCCAGCCCAATCCAATAATAATAGTAATATTAGTGCATATTACCGAACATAGAAAGTCTTGGAAACTACGAGTTTTGAATACCATCCGGACCGGGTGTACTTTAATTTTAAGGATAAATAACGTTTTAGTCACTATACTGAGGTTCGGTTTTCATTCTGGTAACCGAATTTTTTTTTATTACAATTGAATTACTGTACTCTCACATATTATAAAATGGTCATTAATTTTACTTTCCGTCCAAAAATCAGACGGAAATACTTAGTAGGCTAACAGAATCCAAGTGGCACTGAGGTGGCTAGTAGGGCCCACTCCCACGTGTAACTGTAATCAAATGTCCAAACAATTTACATTTCTCCATTTATCTCCATCTCTATTTCTCGGATAACACTTGAGAGCAAAAACAGTCGAGGCCAAGGGGGTATGCAATTTCGTCTGATCATTGTGAAATTTATCAGAGATTAGCGAGATCAGTTGAAGAAAAACGTTAAGTACACTATAGGTAAGTAATATCGACTCTCAATTTCTTCTCATCTCAGTTCTAGGGTTAAAGTAAAAGAGGGGTTTTTGATTTTTTGAAATTTAATGGATGTAATTGGGTCAAATACCCTTCATTCCATGTTTTTTACTCAATTTGTGGTCCCGATGGTCCTATTTTGTTGTTTTCTTGTAAAAAATTTAGATGGTTATTTTTATTGATGGTGGCCCTAGGTGTGTCTGCGTCTGCTGATGGTGGTAGACCTTGTTTGTTTTGTTTACTGATGGTGGCCCTAGGCATCTCTTACATGCGTATTAGTGAGTAAAGAAAGATGTCTGTCGTGGCCCTGTGTTGTCTCCCATTATATCTAATTTGTACAACATATTCTAGGTCTTGTCCCCCATTATTTGTGATCTCTGACATGCATATTAGTTTAAAGTTTAAATATTTATTTGTCTCCCATTATCTGCCTCTGATATAAAGTTCACAGTTTTTATTTGTCATACGTTAGTAGTGTAGTCTCTTTCAAGTTATAAGTTTAATTTTTTTTGACACTTTATGAATTTCACTATCACAGGATGTCTTTGTTGATGTTAAATGTACATTATGGTGAGAAGTTTAAGTCTGTGCTAGTACATGAGTATGAAGGTGGTTTTACAAAAACAACAAAAACTGGAAATTGATTATCTTTGTCCCCAAATGATAGCTTCTATGTCTGAACATTTTACTTATCATAAGAACTCTGTAGTTTACTATAAAGAAAATGGGGTTCCAATGGCACATGGACTTAGAAAATTGTATGATGATGAAAATATTAGGGCATTGCAGGCAACCTGCATAGGTTATGATTCTATTGATTTATATGTTGATCATGGGGATAATATTCCAGAGTATAATGCAGAGGGTAATGTTGTTACACAGAATAATGAAGGGGCTGATGATGAAGGGTATTTGTCATCTGATGACAGTGATTACCATGAATTTGATGGGTTAAGTACTAATGATGAGTATATTGAGGCTAGAAAGAAGTCAAGGGAATATAGAAGAGAGGTGAAAAAGAATGGGGAGGCTAATACATTAGCAGATGCAGGTGATTTAAATGAGAGTGAACATGAAGCTGAAACAACTGAAAATGTAAACCAAACTCCAATTCAACAAGAACAAGTAGCTGAAAATGAACACTTACCTCCACATGAACTAAAAGATGTAATTCTTCAAAACAGCGAAAATGATCATTATACTGGGGATGATGACAGTGAAAGCACTGATGGGCAGTGGGACAGTGATGCTGAGGATAGACAAATACTATTCCCCAAATGAGGATAGCAGTGAGGAGGAGGTGGAGGAAATGGAAGAGATAGTGAGGGATAAGAAGAGAAAGAAGAATGTAAAACCTAAGTTTGAAATTATACCTTATGACCCTAAAACAAAAAAGAAAACATATTAAGTTTAGTGTTGGTCTGCAATTCAGTTCTAAAGAACAGATGAAAGAAGCCATTAGGAATTATGGGATTGGGAAGGGAAGGTCAGTTAGATTCAAAATTAATGCTGGGAAGAAGTTTCAGGTTGTGTGCCAGCCTGGATGTCCATGGAACATGTGGGTTAGCACCATTGGAGACTCTGAAACTTTGCAAATAAAAAAAATTAACAATGATCATACTTGCACAAAGGCACTACAAAACAAGTGTCTCAAAACTCAATGGCTTTCAAACTTTTATGGGGACAAGATTAGAAAGAAACCAGATTGGAAGTTAATTGAAATGCAAGATGAAATAGCCAAAAAATTAAAGGAGAATGTGTCTTTGACCAAGTGTTAGAGGGTAAGGGAAATGACTTTGAAAAATGTTGGGGAATTATTAAAGAAACACAATGAGAAAGTCTGGGATTATGGGGCTCACTTAATAAAGAGCAACAAAAGAAACACAGTGGATATTAAGGTTAGAAGAGACAATCCAGAAAATAAGCCTCACTTTCAGAGATTTTATGTATTCTTTGAAGAACTAAAGATGGGGTGGATTGAAGGGTGTAGGCCTATCATAGGCTTAGATGGTTGTTTTTTGAAGACTCTGGTTGGGGGGCAATTGTTGTCTGCTGTTGGGAGAGATGGTAATAATCAAATGTACCCAATAATATGGGCCATAGTAAAGAGTGAAAACATGGATAGTTGGGGATGGTTTCTGCAGCTGTTATTGGGAGACTTGGAAGGCAATGATGGAGTTGGTTGGACCATTATAAGTGACCAACAAAAGGTAATTAATTGTCTTATTATTATTTTGTTGTACATGAATTTTATGTCTTATTTTATTATCAAACATGTGTAATAGACTGCTTTATTTTCTTGTTTGTGGTTGTAGGGTTTGGTTCCAGCAATTAAGGATATACTTCCTTATGCTGAGCATAGGAATTGTGTCAGGCATATTTATGCAAACTGGAGGAAGAGATTCCCTACTCAAGCCTTGCAGTTTGCATTCTAGGAAGCATCTATGGCCACCCATATTGTGCCATTTAAAGAAGCTATGAATGAGATCAAAAGGTTATCAAAGGAAGCCCATGACAAGTTGCTTGAGTAAGACCCCTCTTTGTGGAGCAAAACACATTTCCAAACACATTCAAAGGCAGACAATGTAGAGAACAACATGAATGAGACCTTCAATGCATGGATTATAAAATCTAGATGGATGGCTTCATTAGACATGTTAGAGGACATAAGGAGTAAAGTGATGGTTAGACTCAACAAAAAAAGGGATGAAATGCTTAAGTGTGAATCAGTTATATGTCCTAGGATTAAGAAAAAACTTGATTTACAAATTGAGAATGCAGCTGCATGTGAACCATTATGGGCCAAGGATAGAAAGTTTCAAGTAAGAAGCTATTCCTTGATAATACACTTGTCACAATATGATGAATTTATGTCTCATACTACATATTGAAACATTACAGGTAAAGTGTCATGGGGATGCATTAGTGGATGATCTTGCAAATCAAACTTGCACATGTAGGGTGTTTTAGCTAACTGGGATGCCATGTTGTCATGTTATTAGTGCTATCAATTTCATGAGGGAGCCAGTTGAAAATTATGTGAATCATTGGCTTAAGAGGGAAACATATATAAAGTGTTATAATCATCTCTTAGAGCCAGATAATAATGTCTGGGAGGAGACCATATGAAAAGATGTTGCCACCACCAATCACAAGGAAGCTTAGAGGAAGGCCTCAAAGACTAAGGAGGAGAGAACAATGGGAAAGTGAAAATAACCCAGGAAGAATAACAAGAAGGGGAAGAATAATGCATTGTACCAAATGTAGACAACCAGGTCACAATAAAAGTACATGTCCCAACTCCAATTCACCACCAATTGAAGCTTCAAATGAGTTTCAACAAACTGAAGGCACTGGATCACAAAGGGTAATCACTACAGTTTAATTAAGGTGACTCATAATGAATTACAAGATTGACTTAGATGATTGTTGTCTTTATTTGTCAGGTAAACAAGGATGAAGGAAAGGCAAAGAATACTGAAGGTGATAAAGGGAAGGGAAAAAGAAAGGCCAAAGGGAGTGAAAGTGGGATACAAAGAGTGAAGCTGCCAATAAGAAGAAAGAAAGGCCAAGTGTTTATGTATTTGATAATTGATGTTGTCTTTTTATAGATGGACAATCCTCAAGATCCACTAACAACCAACACACCTCCAACATGTAAGATAATGTACCACTCTTTTTTAGATGGCCTTCATCCTCAACATCATTCACTTCAACGCATCCTCCGAACTTTTATGAACGTTGAAAGCGAGCTACTTTTATGAAGTGTTAGTGCTTTGGTATGAAGTCGCTTTGCAAAAAAAGAAGAGCTGAGATAGGTAGCAGTCAACAATCAACTACAACTAATGCTGTCATGAACCCAATGAGGAAGGAGACTAAACAATAGGGGAATGTTTATTTTGTTTAATGTGGGTGGGTAGGAAACTGCAATTAATACTTTTTATTTTATTTATGGGAATGGATATGGTATGAAAGGCTTAGATGAACCATTTTGTATTTGGTTTAAACAGTTGGTATATTTTTGGAACACTGTATTAGGTTTTGTTGTGTATGTTTGTGAACTCCAGGAACATTAATGCAGAAGCCTTAAATGGCCATTTCAGCTGCTGCTTATTTGGAGTTTTGGTTGCATGTGCTATGTCTCTGTCTTGATGCCCTGTTTTTGTATTACTGCAGTATTATGTCTCTGTCATATGGCTCCATTAAACTAGCACTAACACAAAGTTGTCTTGATGCTCTGTCTTTGCAGTTAGGCCTCATTAAACTTTATTACCATTCATTAAACATAACAAAGCATCATTAAAACACAGAGTTACCAACTGGAGGTCCATTACATTCAGCTACCAAAAGGGATAAATCCATTACATAATAATTCCAAAATCAATCCATTACATTCTAATTATAAAATCAAACCATTACATAGCATTTAAAAGGGATCCATTACATAATAATTATGGATTGTCACCATTACATTCAACTGCATACCAAAATCAATCCATTGTGGTTCATCTAAATCATCCTAAATCACTTCATATACATGATGAGAAAGCATAAAACCCAAGATATGACGAGCAACAAGATTAATTTTTTCTCTCTAGCTGCAACTTTGTTAAGTGAAGTCTTCAGTGTATTAACTTCTCTCTCCAATTCCTTGATTTTCACCTCATGCCCAACTGGAATGTTAAACCTTCTATCAATTTTGTGAAGTTCATTTCTCAATCGATCAATAACCTCCTTCGATCTTGTGGTAAAAGGGGCATCATACCATTTAAAGAATCCATAATAAGCATTATTATCCTGCAATATATATATATATATATATATATATATATATATATATATATATATATCAGTAATTTAACAAGAAATTAACTCCACGTTAACATTAAGCTAATTATACATTATCTCGTGTACAAAATATATATACAAGTAATTTAAAAAAAAAAATCACATTAACATTAAGCAAATTATACAATTATTAACAATTTATACCTTATATCTACTGCATCCTACAAACCTCCTACCCGGATGAGATGTTCCAACCTTCCAAGCTTCCCACATCCGTGCGCTTATTCCACAGTAACATTGCACTGGAAGATGAGGCATTTGCCATTGTATTTGATGAGATGAAGATATCTCATATGTGTCCATAAACAAAAACTCCAGATGAAGAATTCATGATGAATAATCAATCATATACACAGCAAAGAGCAGCATAATCGATTTTGACTCAATAAGTGAGGATGAGGAGAATCAATCGAACAAAGTGAGGAGGAGGAGAATCGATTTTGCTGAGAGAATCGATCGAGCCCTAATTTTATTTCCTAAATCTGATAAAAGTCGTAACTCTGTGTAATATTAAGCATGTGCTAAGCACATGATATACACCTGGCAAATGAATTGTACACATCAACAAAAATCATCACGTGAGCTGCACACTCACGATTTTCGTCTGATTTTTGGACAGAAAGTAAAATTAATGACCATTTTGTAATATGTGAGAGTACAGTAATTCGATTGTTATAAAAAAAGTTTCGGTTACCAGAATGAAAATCGGACCCCAGTAAAGTGATCAAAACGTTATTTATCCCTTTAATTTTATAAGTTGGATTTTTGAGTGATATGTTTCCGTACAAACAAGTCCTTGCATGTCTAGAGAAAAAAGAATAGTACTACCTCTGTTCCTAAAAGATTGTCGTTTAAGGTTTTGGCACATGGATTAAGAAAGTATCATTTACCAAGTAAAATTTGTTTGAAATTTCATCACTACCCTTTATGGGAAGTTGAAAACTATTAATACAAGAAAGAGAATTTCTTGGGACAATGAGAGAAGGTAGGGGTAATATAGGAAAGTAAATAATTTATTCTCCTTGAAAGTTGTAAACGACAAACTTTTTAGAACAAATTTTTTCTTCTAAAACGACAATCTTTTAGGTACGGAGAAAGTAAATGGATACTAGTATAAACTTATCATCATTATCATATCTCAACTTCTTTTAGAGTATATCTTGCATGAACTTAGTAGTTGTAACTCGAAAATGGGTAATGTCTTTTCCAAGGATTAATGGTATGGTGTCCAAATTTTTGTTACTTTATATTACCTCCGTTCTTTTATATAAGTCGTTTTAGAGAAATATTTTTGTTCCTTAATATAAGTCGTTTGAGAATTTCAAGTAAGTATTAATTGCTTAGTTTCTAATATTACCCAAAGTATTAAATATAATTTTGATTCTCTCACTATTTTATGTCTAATAAATGGAGTAACAATCTCTTATTTCAATACAAGGGCAATATAGATAATTAATATTATAATTAATGTTATATAATCATTACCTTAATACTTGTGCACAAATCAATAATATTATCACCTAATTAATGTACGATAACAACTACATGAGTTTTCATGCAATATATAATTCCGCATATGTAGTTGGATTAATCTCAGGCCTAGCTTCCATCGATAAAAGAGGCTAGCTAATTAAGTGCGTGTTTTATAAAAATTAAATGAATTTAAATTTGAATTTGAAAGAAAAAAGTTATTTGATAATTAATATGTCTGAAATTTCTGAATAAAAGATTTTTATTAGTTTAACCCTCTAAAAAAATTCAAAAAATTATTGTAAATTTATTTAATATTACTTAATATAATAATTAATATTGTAAAAAATAAATCATTCAGCCAAAAAAAAGACTAAACCATTCAGTCCAAATCGTCTGAATGACTGATTGGTTCAGCCATTCAAACGATTTTTTTTTAAAAAACACACGCACTGAATGACTGAATCGCTATTTAGCAAAAAAACAAACAACCCCTAACACCGAGTATAATTAAATTCTCCAAGGCATTTTGTGGTCATTCTCATAGGAACACATCTCTCTCTTTGAATAGGTAAATTTGTGTACATTTTTTTTGGGATATTTCTTTTAAAAAATTTGTTGTAATTAATTAGTACTTCATCTGTTTTTAAATTTGAGTTATATTTTTTTAGTACATTCTCCAATTAGACACATTTTTTATTTTAAATTATAAATGTCAAGTATTAAAAAAAATATCTTACTAATTTATCCTCATTAAACTGGAGTTTAATATTCAAACAAAACTTTGGGTACAATCTGCGGTGTGCCTGTGTTTGGAACATAATATGTACAGTTAAAAAATACAGTCATATATTTACCCATAACCCATTACAATTAATCATTTAATGTTAGAATTAAAATTTAATATATTAACCGTGCATATATAAGTGGTGTTAGGATTATAATAAATTATTAATAAAATATTTATATTAAATAAAAATATTTTTATTTTAATAACGTGTCTGATCCTACTAATATAGTGTCAAAAAAAAACTTAACTCGTTATAATAAACACATTTAAAAGGAAGTTAAATAGGTAATTACTCCTTAAAGCAAACATTTAATGATAACTTTGTTATTAGAGTAAAAAAACTAAAATAATGACTATATTAAGAAGAAGTTCATACAACAACCTTGTGAACCTTTGTTAATTGGCTGTGATCCCATAAACAAAAGTTCGATGGGGAAAAATTGGAAGCAATGACGGATAACAAGGAGAGGATGAAGAATTGCTGACAAAGCCGGGGGGGAAGGTTCTGACTTGAGTGAGTATATGCTTATTAACACAAAGGGTATTATAGATAAATGATCAACACAAAAGATATTATAGACAAATGATATTACAATATATCTTTTTTTTAATGGTTGTGTCCAACTCTAAAACATCATATATTATGGAACGGAAAAAGTATTCTAAAGTATTAAAAGTATATCTCACACAATTTAAAAAATAAAAAATAAAAGAAAGGAAAGAGAGTAAGAAAAAAAAATCTTCAAGTTTATCTTTAGTGTCACAACAAGATTATATAAGGTAATTTTTTTAAATTATTGAATTTCATTAAATGACATATTTATCCTTACTTTAGTCTTTATGTATTTATCGCAATCCTTTTAAGGACAAATTTTTTTTACATTAAGTCATTCTTTGGGGACAGAAAAGAGTATCATTTTTCTAAATCAATTTAAAATATATTTAAATTTAAATTAAGAATTGATTTATATTTTTTGAAAAAAAGTAAATTTTGGAATTTAGTGTACGTTTTTTATATTTATAATATTCGTAAAATTGCATTGATTTCATAACCATTTTAGTTTGAAAATTGAACAAATTGATTTCAAAAGGTCAAAATTAACATTGAAAACGAATAGAATATTTAATGTTAATTTTTAGATAATTTATAGTGTTCATAGTTGTAATGAATAAAATCTATCAAATTAATTGTTTTTTAAAAATTGAAATTTAAAATAATTGTAATAAATTAGAGGGAAGATTTTGACTTGGAAGAAGTATCTAAATACAGCTAGCTAAAGGATTGAAACGCGAGTCTTGAGGATCACATGAACAAGGCAAAATTAAACATAAACCTTTTAGTATTTTGGAATGATAAACGGTATTTAGCCTTGTAATTTGGTGGACAGAGGACCCTCCTGTAGTCCAGAAGCAGGCAGGCAGATAACCCACCTATTTGGAACTACCAGTGTGTGTGTGTATATATATATATATATATATATATATATATATATATATATATATATATATATATATATATATGGGGAATTTCCGATAAAAACCTGTCTTTATGGAGTCTTATCTGACCCCTTTTTGGATCGTTGATAAATTTATTGGAAGGTTGAGATTGAAACATAATATATCTTAAATTAGTAACAACTTGTATCTAGCTTTTATTTTAATATGGGGATTTCCACCATAGTCATATGTTGTCGGTTGTTTAACTAAAATGAATTTTAATATTAAATAATACGAAAGTGACGAAAATGCGGCTTATATAAAAAAAAAAAAAAAAAAATTCAAACCGTAAGAGCCTCTTCCTACACAAAACAAAAAAAATAAAAAAAAATAATACAAACCTAAGACAACCTCTTACTACGTATAAAAAATCAAATAATAAGACAAAAGTTTTTTATTTGCTATTTTTATAACAATATTTGTTATTTTATAAAATAAATATTTTATAATAACAAATAAAGAATATAAAATATTTTATAAAACAAATATTTTATAAAAACAAATATTTTATAATAACAAATAAAGAATATAAAATATTTTTATATCCTATTTTATATTTTATAAAATATAAAATATTTGTTATTATAAAATATTTGTTATTATAAAATATTTGTTTTTATAAAATATGATACATATATTTGTTATTATAAAATATTTTATAATAAAATATTTGTTATTATAACAAATATTTGTTAGTGTGAGTTTAGATTTTTTTATTTTATTTTTTTTTTTTTGAAGCGGAAGAGGCTCAACCTATTTATTATTATTATTTTTTTTTGTTTTTTTTTTTTGTTTTGTTTTAGTAATAAGAGGCTCTTCACTGAAAGTAATATACATTACAAGCCAATCATGTTTGATGATAAAGCATATACTTTGTAACAATCTTATTCATTTATTAATAAAAGTATTAATTTATTAAAGGCTTTTAATTATCTACATGATGTTGTTTTTATAATATGTGATAAACCCATAGTTTTAAGCAATGCTTTTAGAATAATGATGATGATCATTCTAATGAGATCTAAATTCTTAGAAAGCTTAAAACTAAAATAGTTCTCAATCATTGGATTACTAAATTGGGGATTAAGTAAATCGGATAGATTAAGACATACGTCGTTGTTCTTTCATTGGATGAGGATGATTGATCTCACGATCATTTGTGTGGAGACACTTAAAAGCAAGTATGTAGGTGCTTATTGTAGAATAAGTTCATTTGACGCATTGGCTCATTAAGGAATACCCTAATGGAGTTTTATTTATTTGTCAATAGGAATTCTCAGTAGTGATAGTAAGACAAGTAATCCTTGGACTTGAGATCATCATAAAGATCTTGTGTATGATGAGTTATACTTTTCGACTTATTCCTTAAGACCCTTAGGGTATATCAAAGGGTATGCTTGGGTATAATAAGTTATACGTGGAGATAATGTATGATCGATAAAGAATCTACCACTTAATAAAAGAAGAGAAATGTCTATATGATTCGATAAATGACAACCCAAGTAGTCCTTGGCAAGCGAGAATGAAATTAGAAAGGAGTTTCTAATTTGCATTATTTAGAGTTGTGCATTTAAGGATCGAAATACATATAATTAAATAAAATAAGACTTGACATGAATTTCATGTCTTATATTTAATTGGGACATTGTATGGTAGAAGGATTGAATTAGATGATAAATTATTTACTCAAAAGGTTCTTTTATGATTAATGTTGAAATCTATATTATCCGGAAAGTCGTTGATCGCTAGGGAGGCTTTATCCCTATTGTAGAATAAATATTATTTATTTAAATAAATTAATTGTTTAATTTATTTATTTAAATAAGATTAAATTGTTTCTAATTGATTTATTCACAGTAGGCTTAATATGGAGAATCTAAAGAGTCACACCATAAAAGGAAGAATAATTATTTAAGAAGTTAATGGCATAATCGTAATAATATAGTTAAGTATATTTAATTTAATCTATGGTGATAGAATAAATTAAATAGCTTAATATTTATTATTTAATATTTTAGAAATATTAAATATAAATTAATAAGAGGAGTCTTATTAATATTATTACAATTATTATTATTTTAATTTCTAAAAAGTTTAGGAATTAATTTAATATAAGTACTTTCATTTATTCCTAATTGGATTAGGAAGGAAAATTAGTTAAAGGAGTTTAATTAATTATCCCTAATAAGATTAGGAGTTTAATTAATTAAAAGAATTTAATTAATTAAAATAAATCCCAATTCCTTAATTGTTAAGGTGGGTTGCCTACATCTATAAATAAGAGGAGTGTTATTATGGGTGTAGGGGGTTGTTGACTTTTTCAACATACGACATAATTCCAATTGTTGGGAGAAGACACCTTTCTATGTAGATAGAAAAACTAGGGTTTAGCCAACCACCTTTTCTTGAATCATTATTATTCCTTGGTGGATCACCTCTGAGGCCAAACATACGGGTGGCTAACGTTGATCAAAGGAAGGAACAAAACCCCTAGATTCAAGTTGAACGCGAAAGGATTTGGAGGTGAACTTGTACACGAGGAAGCTCGATCTTCGAGGGTATGATTTTATTCTTTATCTTTTCGTTTAATTAATAATTGTGCATAAAGGGTGATCCGGTATATAGTTTGTAAATTTTAAACTCGATTTTACACGCTCGCATTATTTTTTGCAATTTGATTGCGTTATGAATATTACAAACCTAACAATGGCATCGAGCCAAACCTTTATGCAAATTATTAATTGTTCGGTTTTGATATGTATATTGATATGTGTTTAGAACAATTTAATTGGGCATAATTTTATTAGATAAAATTATTATTAAAAAAAAAAAAAGAAAATAAAATTTTTTTTTTTTTTGGAAGCATGTGATTCTATCGATTTTTTTTTTTTGAGCATGCAATTGTTGTTTTGCCACAAAATTCGGCGTGAAGAATTAAAAAAAAAAAAAACAAGATGATTACATCACGTGGCCATTATTATAATCATGCTCCTGTTTTTTTTTCAAACATGGCAATTGTGACGCCCCAAAATAGGTATACATCACCCATTCTCGAGTTGTCAATACATAGTGCGTAAACAACTACAACTTTATTATTACAACAAGAAAGCTGTGAGTTTCAATACAAATATTATCTTCTGAATAATATTTATACTCAAATAAATCCTCATCACATTTATCGATACATTATTTTACAAAAATGGTGAGGACTACTAAACAATCCTTTTCTAAAACCTTCATTCCATACCCCGCTGTCACTCGCTATATTCTCGCCTCCCGAGAAGAATGGAACAGAAAGGAAAAGGGTGAGCTCAACTAGCTCAGTAAAGAATATTATGACTAAGATAATATACAACAAATTATCGTTAGTCTTCAACAGAGAAAAATTTAATAGAATACAATAGACAACAAATTTTAAATCAATATTCGCATGAAATAATAATTCATAGAAGAGTTACGTGAGAATGAAATCTACTATAATCTATGAATTTAACAAATCATCATCAATATTTTATCCCCAGTAACATCAATCAATATTCATCTCAAATCAAATATTCATCTTTTACTACTGAGCCAAAGATATTCATCAATCGGTCGTGTTCATCTCAACACTGCTCATCTTTGCACTAAAGGCCAAAGATATTCATCGATCGGTATGTTCATTTAAACACTGCTCATCTTTGCACTACGGGCCCAAAGATATTCTTGAGAAATCATTCATCTTTGCACTACAAGTCAAAGATATTTAATAATATCATCATTTAAGACCGAGGATGATGAAAATATTTTTAAAGAAATCGAATCCAAAGGAAACAAAATGACAAGGATTAAGGATTAAGGATTCAGACTTTGTTTTATCCATGTCCAACAATACCTCAAAAATAATCATAGTGGTGTAAAATTCAAGAATGATCAAAACATGGATACAATCGAGCTAGTATCCGAATAGATATTTTGACTGAAAAGAAGAAATTTTATTTTTCTATGAATAGTGCCGATATCGTGAATAGTCTTCAGATATCGTGAAATAAAGGCCATATATCGTGAATAAGTAACTCCGACGCCAAAAGATAGAAATTCCACAAAAAAAACATCTTCACGCTTCATGAATAGTACTCGTGAATAAGAACTCGTGAATAGTAACTCATGAATAAGTAACTCGTGAATAAGAACTCATGAATAAGTAACCCCGACATGAAAAGTTCCAAATTTGATAAAACTTCAGATCAATATTTCAAAGATAATGATATTGAAGAAATAATATCATTACTGAAAAAAATAATATCCCTTACCTCAAAGAATCAAGATTTCTTGGAAGGAAAGGTCAAGTGATCTTTGAATGAAACTTATCTTGAACAAAGAACTCTCAAAGTATCTAAATACTCACAAAATACGCTCAATAATATAGAGAGAAAGAGAAAAACTTTGTTTCGGTGTGATTTTCAATTCTAACTTAGCCCTCTCATTTATAGGAAAATGTTAGCCTACCAAGGCAGACTTGACTGCTACTCCGATGGCTTTACCTGCTACTATTGCCACCCACCACATTTGAAATAAAATTCAGCACATTTCTTCACCAACCACAAGTGGGGCCCACTCAATTCTAGAATTTTCCACCAAAATCAATTATAACCCTAATTTCCTAATCGAGACACCTCTTAAAATTCATAACAAATCATTCGTGCATTTTTAACGGTTCAAAATTTGTGGACATATACTCAACTTATGTATGTATAACATACCCAAAAATTACCACAATCCAACGGTTTGATTAAAAATTATAACCCCGTAATATATCTCAAAACCCACGATTTAATTTTAATACCTCCAATACGATAAAATACCGATAAAACACCTCAACAATAATTTCTTCATTTATAACCACATAAATAAATCCATCATTTATATCCTCATAAAATAAATATTTCTTTATCATATGAATCAATAATTAATTATTCACAAATAATATTACGTAATCACAATTATGACAACCGTGTCGCTCCTGGAAAGGGGGGCTTTCAGATAAGGATTTCTCCTTCTTGGCGGCAAATTAGGTGACCAAACCTCTCCTTGACGTAACTTTCTAGACATTGCCAATAATGCTATCTAATAATATTATTCAAATAATATGAATTATTGATCCGATAATGGAGATAATGTGCGAAGACAATTATTGAACAACAATAATATAAAATATCAACGCAACAATTATTGAATCAATAAAATAAAATATTAAACAATAATTCACCGTGAAAATTATTGAGTAGTGCCTTCTTACGTAAGGATCAATAATTCAACAATCTTCGCAATCTGTAGGTGCTCTTCTCTTTATACGCCAGACATCAGTATTTTAACAACCACCGGGTATTCCAACAGTCTTAATTGTAGAATAACTACGCCGTTATTTTTTTAACGAACTTATATTTGTCGTTTTCTTCATCCAATCGCTTTCAGTATGGGGCCCATCATACCGTCATTATGCGAATATTCTCCGACAGCATTTGAATATTCCACGACCAAACGAATATTCTCCTCACAAAATGAATATTTTATAACCACTTGCTTATTTTTGAAATATTTATGTATTTAACCTTTAACTATCCACATTAATCAAATCAACCCTTACTATTTCAAAATAATAAATAAAGGAAATTCCTTTTATTTAAAAAATTTGGGTCTTACAACCTCCCTCCTTATGAAATTTCGTCCTCGAAATTGGCGTACGTACTGGTGTTTTGAAAAGGTGAGGATACCTCGCTTTCATTTCCGCTTTCCAATTCCCGTGTCATTTCTCTATAAAGCATGATTCCTCCACAAAACTTTAACTTGTGGTATGACCTTTCTTGGCGTAGGGCATGCTCCTTCCTATCCAAGATCTTGATAGGTACCTCCTCATCGTTAAGTCTTCTGGCTATCTCGTCCTGGTTCTAACTCAATAACGTGGTTCGGGTCTTTCACATATTTACGAAGTACGGATATGTGAAACACATTATGAACACGAGACATACTCGGAGGTAACGCAAGTCTATAGGCTACATTTCCTACTCGGTCAAGAATTTGAAATGGACCAATAAATCGTGGATTGAGCTTTCTCTTTCCCAAATCTTGTAACTCCTTCCATGGAGCAACTCATGAACAATACATGATCCCCTACATTAAATTCCACGTCCTTTCGATGAAGATCCGCATAACTCTTTTGTCGATCTTGAGCCGCTTTGTATCGTTGTCGAATTATTTGGATCTTTTCGGTGATAAATACGTCTTAACTCGAGTCCCAACAATGTTGCTTCACCCACCTCATCCCAACATATTGGAGAACGACGTTTTCGTCCATACAATGCTTCAATGGAGCCACACCTATACTTGCTCGATAATCATGTTGTTGTAGGAGAATTCCACCAATGGTAAATACTTATCCCAACCGCCTCAAAGTCTCAGGACACAGAGTCTTAATAAATCTTCAAGAGTTTGAATAGTCCTCTCGATTGTCCGTCTGTTTTGGGGATGGTATGCCAACTAAATCGCAAATCCGTGCCCATAGCTTTTTGCAAGCTAACCCAAAATCTTGAAGTGAATCTTGGGTCACGATCCGAAACTATGGATACAGGCATGCCATGCAACCTCACAATCTCATTCACGTACATACTAGCAAGACGTTCAAGGGAATAAGTGTGACGCCCCCAAAATTAGGTATACGTCACCCATCTTGGGTCGCCACTTACATGGTACATAAATTCAAATACAACTTACTAACCTAACTGTCGTGTACAATACGACATAAACTGTGAGTTTGAATACAAATATTGTCTACTAGATATTATACAAACTCAAAAGGAGTCCTCATTACAACTATTATCACACTATTTCACAGAATAGTGAGGACTACTAATGCTATCCTCTGGACCATTACTTCGCTCCCAGACTTCGTCCCAAATTTATGTTCTCATTTCACGAAGAAAACGGTGAAAGAAAGGGTGAGCTCAACTAGCCCAAGAAGAAATATTATGACTAAGATAATGCGAATAAATTATCATTAGCCTTCAACAAAGCTGTTAAACCGATAAAATACAATAGACAACCGGTTTAACTGCGGCTGGAATAAGCAATCCATTAAAAGAGTCAAGTAGAGAATAAAGTCTACTATCTTTTAGGTTTTAAAGGTTTTCATCAATTTTTATCACCGAGACTCAACAATAAATAAACCACCACATCTAATCATCCCCGTATTACCACGGTCAAGGATTTTCATCAAATTATCAATGGTCACGACTATACCGAATCACCCCGGTCATAATCATACCAAAAACTATCCATCATTTGCATTACAGACCACCGAGGACTTTTGTCACATCATTTATATCAAGTCATGATTATAC
Organism: Panax quinquefolius; assembly: GCA_020205615.1. Classification (NCBI taxonomy): domain Eukaryota; kingdom Viridiplantae; phylum Streptophyta; class Magnoliopsida; order Apiales; family Araliaceae; genus Panax; species Panax quinquefolius. Next base: position 12,172,494 of record CM035161.1, read on the forward strand.
CGAATGATCCCCGGTCATAATCATACTAAGTTCATCTATGCACGTAAGCGAAAAGATAACATAATATAACATGAGGATGATGACAATGACATAGTAATTCAATAAAACAAGTTCAAGAATTATTTAATCCATGAATTATTAACGTCCAAATTGTCAACACGATATCTTGTTTTAGAGAAAAAAATCAAGAATGATCGTAAGAATATTTCCATGAAAAGATCTTCGGATGAAACGCAAATATCAAGGATATTCTACTAATTTCATGGAGTATAGAAGTCAAAGTTTTAACCAACCGGGTATAATAAAGAATGGAATAACAAAAGAAATCACCATGCATGCGGTATTTCATGATGTACGAGTTATTCCAATGTAATAATAATAACGGAACGGTCGTGAAATTCACACCGAGCGGGATGTTCCAATGTAATAATAAAGATGGAACCGGATCCTGTAAAACACACGATAGGATATTCCAATGTAAATGATAAAGATTTTAACCCGGTCCTGTGTAAAACACACGATGTGAGGATGTTCCAACAGAATAATAAAAAAGGCGGAACCAGTCCTGTAAAACACACATGCATGTGATGTTCCAATGAATAATAGAAGAATGTCACCAAGTATAGGGTAAATCACATGATACAAAAGTTATTCCAATGTAATAATAAGCAATGGAATAACATAAGGATTTCACCAAGTATAGGGTATCTGCCATGATACAAAGTTATGTATAGGGTATGCCACTTTTACGAGTTATTCCAATGTAATAATAGTGAATGGAATAATGTAAGTTCTTCAAGAAGAAAGAATAACACCCTTACCGTAAAAAGAACCTAATATAGAAGTAGTGAAGTAGCGAATACTCTTCTTCTTTCTATAACTTTCTCTCTATACCTTCTCTCTATAATTTCTCTTTCTGTAGTTTCAATGAATTCGTAAAGAAAATAATGAAGGAATGAGCTTATTTATAGGAAAATAGAATGCATAAGAATTAATCCATGAACGGTCCAGTTTGATTTACTTTAATCGGACGGTCCATATTTAAAGAAAAATCTTTTAAATAAAATATAATATATTCTATTTATATAAAAACATTTTACTATGCAAACACTATGCAATACTATGCAAAACACTATGCAAAAACACTATGCAAAATACTATGCAACACTATGCATAATAAAATATAATATATTCTATTTATAGAATAACTTTAATAAAGTATTCTATTTTATATAAAAAGATATTTCGCTTTTATTACGTTAATAATACTGAATAAAACAAAGCGTCCATATCGTTATAATAATTCATATTATTAATCGTGATAATGGAATCAAACCGAGTGACTTCTCACATAAGCATCAATAATCAATCTGGTGTGCTTTATGCAACCACACGACATTCTTTGTACTTTTACTACTGAAAGTAGTTCAACAAGAACCACTAGTAAAACTTCCTAGTTATTTCAATAAAATATTTTTGTCGTTTTCTCAATCCGACAATGAATTACATTATTAGGTCCACCAATGATTGAGCCGTTGTATGCGAATATTCCTGCTAAATCAAATATTCCCCACCAATCGAATATAATATAACCACTTGCATACTTTGCAAAATTTATAAATACTACCCACAACTATAATATTATCTCAAATTCACACCATAATATAAAAATTATTTTGACAAAATTTAAATCTTTATTGATAAAATCTGGGGTCTCACAATCTCCCTCCTTATGGAATTTCAGCCCTCGAAATTAGGATACGACTGATATGATAAAGAGGTGAGGATACCTTGAATACCTTTATCGTTGAAAACATTAAATTCATCTTTGCAATCCTACCAAAGATATTCATTAATAATTCATCTTTTGCACTACGGGCCAAAGATATTTATTAACAATTCATCTTTGCACTACGTGCCAAAGATGTAAAACCAATAATACTTTGAGACTCAACTTAATAGTATCACGACCACGAATTATCCATGCACTTCTCGGCTAAGGATATTCGTGTTTTTTGAATTACTGAGTTATGATTATACCAAACAATCCACAGTCATAATCATACCAAGTCCATCTATGCACGTAAGCCACGAGATGACTTTGAACGCATCCATGAATTAATATTTCATTGCCGAGACTCACCAATAATTAATCCACATCATCGAATCATCCACGCACTACGTGCCAAGGATATTCATTAGTATCACGCACCACAAATTATCCATGACTTACTACCAAAGATAATTGTGTTTTCAATTACTGATTATGATTATACCGAACAATCCTCGGTCATAATCATACCAAGTCCATCTATGCACGTAAGCCACGATGACTTTGAACACATCCATGAATTAATATTTCATTGCTTATCTCAAAGATTTTCGGAGATATCATTCTCAAACACCGCCACAAAACAAGGGTTAATTAACATATCACATATTATCCCTATACTCGAATGACCAATTAAATACCAAATAAATTTAGGTAGGTCATACTAGCGAAAAATTCCCGCCTCTCCCCTCCTAGTTCTTATCTCACATCTCACCGGGGATCATATCCCTAAGCTCTGATACCAAATATGACGCCCCCAAAATTAGGTATACGTCACCCATCTTGGGTCGCCACTTACATGGTACATAAATTCAAATACAACTTACTAACCTAACTGTTGTGTACAATACGACATAAACTGTGAGTTTGAATACAAATATTGTCTACTAGATATTATACAAACTCAAAAGGAGTCCTCATTACAACTATTATCACGCTTATTTCACGAATAGTGAGGACTACTAATGCTATCCTCCGGACCATTACTTCGTTCCCAGACTCGTCCCAAATATATTTCTCATTTCTCAAGAGAATAAAGAAAGAAAGGGTGAGCTCAACTAGCCCAAGAAGAAATATTATGACTAAGATAATGCGAAATAAATTATCATTAGCCTTCAACAATGTTAAACCGATAAAATACAATAGACAACCAGCTTTAATCTGCAATGAATAAGCAATCCATTAAAAGAGTCAAGTAGAGAATAAAGTCTACTATCTTTTAGGTTTTAAAAGGTTTTCATCAATTTTTATCGGCGAGACTCGACTTTTAATAAATAAACCACCACATCTAATCATCCACGCACTACTTGGCCAAGGATTTTCATCAAATTATCAATGGTCATGACTATAACGAATCACCCCGTCATAATCATACCAAAACTATCCATCATCGCATTCACAGCCACCGAGGACTTTTGTCACATCATTTATATCAAGTCATGATTATACCGAATGATCCTCGGTCATAATCATACTAAGTTCATCTATGCACGTAAGCGAAGATAACATAATATAACATGAGGATGATGACAATGACATAGTAATTCAATAAAACAAGTTCAAGAATTATTTAATCCATGAATTATTAACGTCAAATTATCGTCAACATGATCTTTGCTTACGTGAGTAAAATTCAAGAATGATCGGAAGAATATTTCCATGAAAAGATCTCGGATGAAACGCAAATATCAAGGATATTCTACTAATTTCATGGAGTATAGAAGTCAAAGTTTTAACCAACCGGGTATAATAAAGAATGGAATAACAAAAGAAATCACCATGCATGCGGTACTTGGCATAGGCGAGTTATTCCAATGTAATAATAATAACGGAACGAATCGTCGTGAAATTCACACCGGCGGGATGTTCCAACGAATAATAAAGATGGAACCGGATCCTGTGTAAAACACACGATAGGATATTCCAACGGAATGATAAAGATTTTAACCAGTCCGGTGTAAAACACACGCATGTGGATGTTCCAATGTAATAATAAAATGGAACCGTGTCCTGTAAAACACACGAGATGTGATGTTCCAACGAGAATAATAGAAGAATGTCACCAAGTATAGGGTAAACCAGCGTATACAAAGTTATTCCAATGAATAATAAGCAATGGAATAACATAAGGATTTCACCAAGTATAGGGTATGCCACAGCGTATCACAAAGTTATGTATAGGGTATGCCACTTTTACGAAAGTTATTCCAATGAGAATAATAGTGAATGGAATAATGAAGTTCTCTTCGAAGAAAGAATAACACCACCTTTCACCGTAAAAAGAACTGAATATAGAAGTAGTGAAGTAGCGAGAATACTCTTTCTTCTTTTCTATAACTTTCTCTCTATAGCTTCTCTCTATAATTTCTCTCTCTGTAGTTTCAATAAATTAAAAGAAAATAATGAAGGAATGAGCTTCTATTTATAGGAAAATGGAATGCATAGTAATTAATCCATGAACGGTCCGCATTGATTTACTTTAATCGACGGTCCATATTTAAAGAAAAATCTTTTAAATAAAATATAATATATTCTATTTATATAAAAACATTTTACTATGCAAACACTATGCAATACTATGCAAAACACTATGCAAAACACTATGCAAAACACTATGCAACACTATGCATAATAAAATATAATATATTCTATTTATAGAATAACTTTAATAAAGTATTCTATTTTATATAAAAAGATATTTCTGTTTTATTACGTTAATAATACGAATAAAACAAAGCGTCATTATCGTTATAATAATTCATATTATTAATCGACAATAATGGAATCAAACTGAGTGACTTCTCACATAAGCATCAATAATCAATACAGGTGCTACTATGCAACCACATGTATTATCATTTTTACTTTTACTAAAAGTAGTTCAACAAGAGTAACCACGGTAAAACTTCCGCCGTTATTTCAATAAAATATTTTTGTCGTTTTCTCAATCCGAAATGATAATTACATTATGTGGGTCCACCAATGATTGAGCCGTTATCTAATATTCCTCGCTAAATCAAATATTCCCGACCAATCGAATATAATATAACCACTTGCATACTTTGCAAAATTTATAAATACTACCCACAACTATAATATTATCTCAAATTCACACCATAATATAAAAAATTATTTTGACAAAATTTAAATCTTTATTGATAAAATCTGGGTCTCACAATAAGTCTCCGTGTCGGCAAGAAAATGAGCGCGATTTGGTTAATCTATCAACAATAACCCAAATAGCATTGATGCCTTGAGAAACCGTAGGAAGACCCGTAACGAAATCCATGGTAATGTGTTCCCACTTCCATTTCGGAATCTCAAGTGGTTGCAACGGACCCTTAGGTACTAGATGCTCTACCTTTACACGTTGACAAGTTAAACACATTGAGATAAACTTTGCAATCTCTCTCTTCATATTGTTCCACCAAAATGTATGTCGAAGATCACGATACATTTTAGTACTTCCAGGATGGATTGCAAATGGTGTATTGTGTGCCTCCATCATAATCTTGTACTTCAAATCGTAGTCGTTAGAACACAAAGTCTAGAGTGGACTCAAGTATTCCTTCTTCATCAATTCTCGCTTAGGAATAGCTCCTTCTTGTACTTTCTTCTTCATACGCATCATTTCCGGATTGATTGGCTTGAGCGACCTTAACTTTTTCTATTAAAGTTGGCTCTACGCGTATACTTGACATCATCGCACTTTTCGTTCCGCATATGATCTTCTACTCAATGCGTCAATTACCACGTTAAACTTTACCGGGATGGTATTGAATAGTGTGGTCGTAGTCTTTCAATAGCTCGAGCCAACGTCACCGCCGCATGTTGAGTTCTTTTTTGAGTGAAGAAATATTTAAGGCTTTTATGATCTGAATATATCTCCACTTTCTCCCATATAGATAAGGCCTCCATATCTTTAAGCGGAGCAACGATCACTGCTAACTCTAGATCATGAGTAGGATAATTCCTCTCATACTCTTTAAGTTGTCGCGAGGCATAGGCTATGACTTTCCCACGTTGCATGAGAACACATCCTAACCCTTTGCACGAAGCATCATTTGAGATAACAAATCCATCCAACGAGGATGGTATTGTTAGAAACAAAATTAAAATAAGTCTCTCTTAAGCTCTTGGAAACTTTTCTCGCATTCTTCATTCCAAACGAATTTTGTATCCTTCCGAGTTAAATTTGAGTTAATGGAGTAGCGATTCGAGAAAACCCTTCCACGAATCTCCGATAATAACCAGCTAAGCCCAAAAAGCTACGTACTTCAGTCACCAACTTTGGTTGCTCCCAACTTTGTATTGCTTCAATCTTCGCCGGATCAACAGATACTCCATGTTTTGACACCACATGCCCAAGAAATGCTACTTCTTCAAGCCAGAACTCGCATTTCTTCAATTTGGCATATAGTTGGTTTTCACGAAGCCTTTGGAGTACCAGCTTCAAATGGTGCTCATGATCTTCACGACTTTTGGAATATATAAGGATGTCATCAATAAAGACAACAACAAACTGATCCAAATTGTGACAACCTCAAAATAGGTCCATTCCATCCAACCCATTCTGAGTCGCCAAATACATGGTACAGAAACAACTACAACTTTATTATCACAACAATAAAACTGTGAGTTTAAATACAAATATTATCTTCTAGACAATATTTATACTCAAATAAATCCTCATCACATTTATTGATACATTATTTTACAATAATGGTGAGGACTACTAAACAACTCTCTCTAGAACCTTCATTCCATACCCAGACTAGTACTCATTACATTCTCGCCTCCCCGAGAAGAAAAAAAAATGGAACAACAAAGAAAGGGTGAGCTCAACTAGCCCGATAAAGAATGTTATGACTAAGATAATATACAACAAATTATCGTTAGTCTCCAACGAGGAAAAATCGATAGAATACAATAGACAACAAGTTTGGATCAATATTACATGGCTGAAAATAATAATTCATAGAAGAGTTACGTAGAGAATGAAATCTACTATAATCTATGAATTTAACGATCCATCATCAATATTTTATCCACCAGAACATTAATCGATATTCATCTCAATCAAATATTCATCTTTGCACTACTGAGGCCAAAGATATTCATCAATCGGTCATGTTCATCTCAACACTGTTCATCTTTGCACTAAAGGCCAAAGATATTCATCGATCGGTCGTATTCATTTAAACACTGTTCATCTTTGCACTACGAGGCCAAAGATATTCATCGATCGGTCATGTTCATTTAAACACTGCTCATCTTTTGCACTACTGGGCCAAAGATATTCTTGAAATCATTCATCTTTTGACTACGGGCCAAAGATATTCAATAATATCATCATTTAAAAGCGAGGATGATGAAAAATATTTTTAAAAGAAACGAATCGATGAAACAAAATGACAATGATTAAGGATTAAGTACTTGGTTTTATCCACGTCCAAAATACCTCAAAAATAATCATAGTGGTGTAAAATTCGAGAATGATCAAAACATGGATACAATCAAAGCTAGTATCCGAATAGATATTTTAGACGAAAAGAAAAATTTTCATTTTTTAATTGAATAGTCTTAAAATATTCGTGAATAGTCATCAGTATCGTGAATAGTCTTGCCGTATCGTGAATAGTAACTCAAACACCAAAAGATAGAAATTTCCACAAAAAAAAACATCTTCACGCTTCATGAATAGTACTCGTGAATAGTAACTCGTGAATAGTAACTCATGAATAATAGTAACTTCGTGAATAGTAACTCATGAATAGTAACTCAAGCATGAAAAAGTTCCAAATTTGATAAAAAGTTCCAACCAATATTTCAAAGTAATGATATTGAAGAAATAATATCATCGAGAAAAAATAACATCCACTTACCTCAAAGAATCGATTTCTTGGAAGGAAAGGTCGGAAGTGATCTTTGAATGAAACTTATCTTTGACAACAACTCTCAAAGTATCTAAATACTCACAAAATCGCTCGATAATATAGAGAGAAAGAAAACTTTGTTTACGGTGTGATTTTCAATTCTAACTTAGCCCTCTATTTATAGGAAAATGTTAGCCACGCAGAAGCGGACTTGACTTTCTGAACACGATGGCTTTACTCGCTACTATTGCCACCCACCACATTTGAAATAAAATTCAGCACATTTTTCACCAACCACAAGTGGGGCCCACTCAATTCTAGAATTATCCACCAAAATCAATTATAAACCTAATTTAGAATCAGACACCTCTTAAAATTCACAACAAATCATTCGTGCATTTTTAACGGTTCAAAATTTGTGGACATATACTCAACTTATGTATGTATAACATACCCAAAAATTACCACAATCCAACGGTCGGATTAAAAATTATAACCCATGAATATATCTCAAAACCCACGATTTGATTTTTAATACCTCCAATCAGATAAAATCTTGATAAAACACCTCAACATTAATTTCTTCATTTATAACCACATAAATAAATCCATCATTTATATCCACATAAAATAAATATTTCTTTATCATATGAATCAATAATTAATTATTCACAAATAATATTACGAATCACAATTATTATAATGACGGTAGTTCCTGGGAAAGAGGGCTTTCGATAAGGATTTCTCTCACTTCTTGGCGCCGCAATTAGGTGACCAAACCTCTCCTTGATGAGAACTTTCTAGACATTGCCAATAATGCTATCTAATAATATTATTTAAATAATATGAATTATTGATCGATATAATGGAGATAATGTGCGTTACAACAATAATATAAAATATCAACGCAAAATATATGACATTATTGAATCGATAAAATAAAATATTGAGCGATAACTCGTGAAAATTATTGAGTAGTGCCTTCTTACGTAAGGATCGATAATTCAACAATCTTTGTGCAATACTGGTGTGTACTCTTTGTCTGACCACGCGTATTCACGTATTTTAACCACCGGTATTCAAACGGTCTTAACGGTAACAACTCGCCAGTTATTTATAACCAACTTATATTTGTCGTTTTCTTCATCCAATCGATAAACTTTAGTTATGGGGCCCATTTTACATGGGCTGCTTAACGTATAAATGCGAATATTCCCAAACGATGCTGAATATTCCACCGACCAAACGAATATTCCCAAACAACAATGAATATTTTATAACCACTTGCTTATTTTGAAATATTTAGCATTTTACCCATAACTAACCACATTAATCAAATCCACCCTTACTATTTCAAAATAATAAATAAAGGAAATTCCTTTTTATTTAAAAAAATTTTGAGGTCTTCTGACCTCCCTCCTTATGAAATTTCGTCCTCGAAATTGGCGTGCGTACACAGTGTTTGAAAAGATGAGGATACCTCGCTTTCATTTCCGTTTCCAATTCCCGGTCATTTCCTCTATATCATGATTCCTCCACAAAACTTTAACTTATGGTATAACCTCGATACATATAGGTCATATTCTTTCCTCTACAAAATCTTGACGGTACCTCCTCGTCGTTAAGTCTTGACTATCTCGTCCGATTATTATAACTTCAATAGCGTGGTTCGGGTCTTTCACATATTTACGTAACATCGATCGTGAAAAGCGTTATGAACACGCGTCGTACTTGGCGGTAAAAAGCGAGTCTATAGGCCACGATTCCTATTCGATCGAGAATTTCAAATGGATTAATAAATCGAAGGTTTGAGCTTTCTCACCTCACCGATTCTCGCTTTTAAAATAACAACTTCTTGCACCTCCTTCTTCAAATTCATCAACTCCGGTGTGTAGCTTGAATAGCTTTAACTTTATCGATTAAAGTCGATTATACTCAGTATATCATCACGTGCATCGTATATCATCACGTGGGTACCTAGAGTTTTCATCTCCATCTCTATTATTTGTAAATTATCTGAAATTAGTCTTTGACAATATCGTACTTTCGTGCTTGTATCGATCTTCTACTCAACACGTCGGCTACCACGTTCGCTTTTCGAGGATGGCATGGTGAAACATGTCTTTGAAATGAGTCTCCTCTTGAGTTCTTGAAAGCTCTTCCCACATTCCTTGCTCCATTCGAATTTTGTATCTCTACGAGTTAGCTACGTTAATGGAATAGCGATTCGAGAATATCCTTCACGTATCTCCGATAATAACCAACTAAGCTTAAAACTACGCATTTAGATTCTGACTTAGGTTGTTCTCAATGTGACTCATATCCCAACCTTGGATAAGCGTCACAATGACACCTATCGATTCTTATCGCACGAATATGGCGTCCCTTACAGAGAGTAAAGCTTGGTGAATTCCACAAAGGAAGTCACCGAGATAAAGGCTCGGTACCAAATTCTATAGTTGAATTTTAACTCCACGAAGTTCAATAGGAGCCATTCGATATGAGATTTTAGAAATGAGTTTTGTCTGGGGTTCAAAGTCGATACAAAATTTAATATCGAGCTTTGGGAGTAAGCGAAAATTCTTGAGAAAATACGTCGGAAAAATTAATAACAACAAGAATATTATTCAAATCGGCGTGTCTTTATTCAAATCCATAACATGGACTAAGAAAACTTGACATCCGTAATAAGCGAATGACTTCATGGCTTGATATGAAAATGTTTGATTACAATGGTTTGATTGCTTGAATTGAATAACGAGTTACTTAGGAATATAAAACTAACAACCTTACAAAAGCAATCAATTTGGCGTGATGAGTAGTTAACCTTAAAATCACATCAAAAGCAAATATCTCTATAGAAATAAGGTTAACGGTAATGTAATGGTGCCAACTTGAATCAAACAAGATTTCTAAACAACGGATGTAATGAAAGTTTCTCTAACGGATTCTCCATAAATAGGTCAAAGTCTAATTTCTCCGTGAGTCGAGTTCAAACGCGTTGGCCTAAACGAGAGAGATAAAAAATGGGTAGAACAGGGTATCTAGTAAGGTATAAACTTCGCGAAAATTTATAATTAACTAACCCGTGCTAACCGTTCGGGTTCCTCGTATTTTGATGGGTCACGACAAGCGCTCTTCCGAGAATCGTTGACTTTGACTTTTACGGGACATCCTTTTGAGTCACCATTCCCATTGGGTGGGTTTCGATATCGTCTGATCTCGGCGATATGTCCTTCTTTTCCACAATTATAGCATACCTTAAAGCTGTTGTGGGCGGTTTGGGGTGATATATCCCTCTTTCCGCATTTGTAACATCGATAGATGGTCTTTCTCCTCCTTGGAACCGGTTGCCACTTTGGCGGCGGCGTCTTCACATGGTGGTTGTTGAATCTCCTCTTTTAAAATCTCCTCCCAACTCGCTTCTTCTTTTTTTCATGGCCACGATTACCACCGGAGTGGTTCTGCCTTTGTCCGTATTCTTCTTTCTCCACTTTGGTTATCGTTATTACGATGATTCTATCTTTGGTATGATCCACGGTTATGGTCCCTCGGTTGAGCGTACTCGTTATCTCGCTCTAACAATGAGCCACATTGACAACATCTGAATAGAGAAAATTTATGAGAAATGAGATCTTGGCGTATCTGGGGGTTTCAAACCTCTCGAAACATCCGCGTCATCGTTCCTCATTCTCCACCAAATGAGGTGCGAACTGGATAACTCATGAACTTCGCCTCGTCTTTGGGACACCGTGCGTCGTGTTATTACTGCTCTAGTCTAATAAACTCCACTTCCTTCATATAGCGAATACTTTCGAGGAAGTACTTGTCATTGAATAGTTTTCAAACGTCTCCCATGACATCTTGAGTCACGGTGAATGGGTATGCTTCATGATTCCCACCGATGTCTGCCTGCCCACGGAACATAAAAGTAGCGAATGGAACTTTACATTCCTCCGTGCATCCCAGACATCGAATATCTTGGTAATTTGCTTGACCCATGTTTCCGCCATGATCGGATCGCTTTCCCGAGTTCACGGTGGTCCCAACTCTTTGAACTAACTTGGCATGTGACCACCCATGAATTCTATCATCTCCTCACATATTTTGAACACGAGTCTCCTCGTGCGATTTTGCATGAGCTGCAAAAAGATTCTAAACATCCCTCGTTCATCATCGCTTTCGGTGGTGTTATTCACGGGAGGTACATTGCCCGACTGTTGCGCGTTCTCCTCGTTGTTAAAATCTGAGGCATCTCCACGGTCTCATTACACCACTATTAATATTCTCGATCGACATTCTCAAATACTTGTCATAAAAAAAAAGGGTTAATTAAAAAATCAATCACATAATATCCCTATCTTGACCAACTAACAAATAAGCTTAGGTAGGACACACTAGCGAAAGGATTTACTCGTCTCTCCCTCTGGATGTTCTATTCCCGATCTCATGGAGATCGTATCCCTAAGCTCGATACCAACCTGTGACCCCCCCAAATAGGTCCATTCCATCCAACCCATTACGAGTACGCCAAATACATGATGCGAAACAACTATAACTTTATTATCACAACAATAAAGCGTGAGTTTAAATACAAATATTATCTTACAGACAATATTTATACTCAAATAAATCCTCATCACATTTATTGATACATTATTTTACAATAATGGTGAGGACTACTAAACAACTCTCTCTAGAACCTTCATTCCATACCCCAGACTAGTACTCGCTACATTCTCGCCTCCACGAGAAGAAAAATGGAACAACAAGGAAAAGGGTGAGCTCAACTAGCCCGATAAAGAATGTTATGACTAAGATAATATACAACAAATTATCGTTAGTCTCCAACGAGGAAAAATCGATAGAATACAATAGACAACAAGTTTGGATCAATATTAGCGTGAAATAATAATTCATAGAAGAGTTACGTAGAGAATGAAATCTACTATAATCTATGAATTTAACGATCCATCATCAATATTTTATCCTGTAACATCAATCGATATTCATCTCAAATCAAATATTCATCTTTGCTTTCTGGGCCAAAGATATTCATCAATCGGTCGTGTTCATCTCAACACACTGTTCATCTTTGCACTAAAGGCCAAAGATATTCATCGATCGGTCATATTCATTTAAACACTGCTCATCTTTTGCTACTGGGCCAAAGATATTCATCGATCGGTCGTATTCATTTAAACACCGCTCATCTTTGCTTTCTTCTGGGCCAAAGATATTCTTGAAAATCATTCATCTTTGCTTTCTGGGCAAAGATATTCAATAATATCATCATTTAAAGCGAGGATGATGAAAAATATTTTTAAAAAAGCGAATCCGGTGAAACAAAATGACAAGGATTAAGGATTAAGTACTTGGTTTTATCCACGTCAAAAATACCTCAAAAATAATCATAGTGGTGTAAAATTCAAGAATGATCAAAACATGGATACAATCAAAGCTAGTATCCGAAATAGATATTTTAGACGAAAAGAAAAATTTTCATTTTTAGGTGAATAGTCTTAGTATTAAGTGAATAGTCTTAGTATCGTGAATAGTCTTGAGTATCGTGAATAGTAACTCAAACACCAAAAGATAGAAATTCCACAAAAAAATCTTCATCTTCACGCTTAATGAATAGTACTAAATGAATAGTAACTTTCGTGAATAGTAACTCATGAATAGTAACTTCGTGAATAGTAACTCATGAATAAGTAACTCCAGACATGAAAAAGTTCCAAATTTGATAAAAAGTTCCAACCAATATTTGACGTAATGATATTGAAGAAATAATATCATTTGAGAAAAAAATAACATCCACTTACCTCGAAAGAATCGATTACTTGGAAGGAAAGGTCGGAAGTGATCTTTGAATGAAACTTGTCTTGAACAATGAACTCTCAAAGTATCTAAATACTCACAAAATACGCTCGATAATATAGAGAGAAGAAAAAACTTTGTTTACGGTGTGATTTTCAATTCTAACTTAGCCCTCTATTTATAGGAAAATGTTAGCCGTAAAAGCGGACTTTGACACTGCTACTGATGGCTTTACTATACTATTGCCACCCACCACATTTGAAATAAAATTCAGCACATTTTTCACCAACCACAAGTGGGGCCCTCTCAATTCTAGAATTTTCCACCAAAATCAATTATAAACCTAATTTAGAATCAGACACCTCTTAAAATTCACAACAAATCATTAGTGCATTTTAACGGTTCAAAATTTGTGGACATATACTCAACTTATGTATGTATAACATACCCAAAAATTACCACAATCAACGGTCGGATTAAAAATTATAACCCATGATATATCTGAAAACCCACGATTTGATTTTTAATACCTCGAATCAGATAAAATCTTGATAAAACACCTCAACATTAATTTCTTCATTTATAACCACATAAATAAATCCATCATTTATATCCATATAAAATAAATATTTCTTTATCATATGAATCAATAATTAATTATTCACAAATAATATTACGAAATCACATTTATAATGACGGTAGTTCCCGGAAGAGGGGCTTTCAATAAGGATCTCTCTCCTTCTTGGCGCGCAATTAGGTGACCAAACCTCTCCTTGACGAACTTTCTAGACATTGCCAATAATGTTATCTAATAATATTATTTAAATAATATGAATTATTGATCGATAATGGAAATAATGTGCGATGACAATTATTGAACAACAATAATATAAAATATCAACGCAAAGATTTATTGAATCGATAAAATAAAATATTGAGCGATAACTCTTGTGAAAATTATTGAGTAGTGCCTTCTTCTTACGTAAGGATCAATAATTCAACAATCTTGTGCAATCTGGTGTGTCTTCTTTATGCGACCACGGCGTATTCTTGTATTTTAACCATAGGGTATTCAACGATCTTACTTGGTAACAACTACTGTGATTATTTATAACCAACTTATATTTGTCGTTTTCTTCATCCAATCGCTTTCCGTTATGGGGCCCACACATTTGCGTCGTCATATTCCACGAATATTCCCAAGCGATGCTGAATATTCCACGACCAACGAATATTCCCAGACAACAATGAATATTTTATAACCACTTGCTTATTTTGAAATATTTGCGTATTTAACCCATAACTAACCACATTAATCAAATCCACCCTTACTATTTCAAAATAATAAATAAAGGAAATTCCTTTTTATTTAAAAAATTTTGAGGTCTTCTGACCTCCCCTCCTTATGAAATTTAAGTCCTCGAAATTGGCGTGCGTACTGGTGTTTGAAAAGATGAGGATACCTCGCTTTCATTTCCGTTTCCAATTCCCGGTCATTTCCTCTATATCATGATTCCTCCACAAAACTTTAACTTATGGTATAAC
Organism: Panax quinquefolius; assembly: GCA_020205615.1. Classification (NCBI taxonomy): domain Eukaryota; kingdom Viridiplantae; phylum Streptophyta; class Magnoliopsida; order Apiales; family Araliaceae; genus Panax; species Panax quinquefolius. The sequence continues at coordinate 12,187,566 of CM035161.1, forward strand.
CTCGGTACATGGGTCATGTTTCTTTCTATCCAAAATCTTGGCGGTACCTCCTCAAATCGTTAAGTCTTGGCTATCTCGTCCGGTTATAACTTCGATAGCGTGTTTGGTCTTCCACATATTTACGTAACATCGATCGTGAAAAGCGTTATGAACACGCGTCATACTTGGTGGTAAAAGCGAGTCTATAGGCCCACGATTCCTATTCGATCGAGAATTTCAAATGGATTAATAAATCGAAGGTTTGAGCTTTCCTCACCTCACCGATTCTCGCTTTTAAAATAACAACTTCTTGCACCTCCTTCTTCAAATTCATCGACTCGGTGTGTGTGGCTTGAGCGACTTTAACTTTATCGATTAAAATCGATTATACTCGTATATCATCACGTACTCGTATATCATCACGTGGGTACCTAGGTTTTCATCTCCATCTCTATTATTTGTATATTATCGAAATTAGTCTTTGACAATATCGTACTTTCGTGCTATATGTATCGATCTTCTACTCAACACGTCGGCTACCACGTTAAGCTTTTCGAGGATGGCATGGTGAAACATATCTTGAAATGAGTCTCCTCTTGAGTTCTTGAAGCTCTTACCACATTCCTTGCTCCATTCGAATTTTGTATCTCTACTGAGTCAATTTCGTTAATGGAATAGCGATTCGAGAATATCCTTGAACGAATCTCGATAATAACCAACTAAGCTTAAAAGCTACGTATTTCGATTCTTGACTTAGGTTGCTCTCTCAGCTGTGACTCGTATCCCAATCTTGGATAACGCGTCATAATGACACCTATCGGTTTACTATCGCACGAATATGGCGTCCCTACGGAGAGTGCGGCTTGGGTGAATTCCACAAAGGAAGTCACAAGATAAAGGCTCGGTACCAAATTCTATAGTTGAATTTTAACTCACGAAGTTCAATAGGAGCCATTCGATGTGAGATTTTAGAAATGAGTTTTGTCTTAGGGTTCAAAAGTCGATACAAAATTTAATATCGAGCTTTGGGAGTAATCGAAAATTCTTGAAATACGTCGGGAAAAATCAATAACAACGAAATATTATTCAAATCGGCGTGTCTTTATTCAAATCCATAACATGGACTAAGAAAACTTGACATCCGTAATAAGCGAATGACTTCATGGCTTGATATGAAAATGTTTGATTACAATGGTTTGATTGCTTGAATTGAATAACGGAGTTGCTTAGGAATATGAAAACTATGACCTTACAAAAGCAATCAATTTGGCGTGATGAGTAGTTAACCTTAAAATCACATCAAAAGCAAATATCTCTATAGAAATAAGGTTAACGGTAAATGTGAATGGTGCCAACTTGAATCAAACAAGATTTCTAAACAACGGATGTAATGAAAGTTTCTCTAACGGATTCTCCATAAATAGGTCAAAGTCTAATTTCTCCGTGAGTCAAGTTCAAGCGTTGGCTTAAGCAAGAGATAAAAAAATGGGTAGAACCGGTATCTAGTAAGGTATAAACTTAGCAAAATTTATAATTAACTAACCCGTGTCTAACTTCGTTCGGGTTCCTATTTTGCATTTTAATGGAAGTCGACAAAAACGCTCTTCCAAGAATCGTTGACTTTGACTTTTTACGGGACATCCTTTTGAGTCACCATTCCCATTGCACTAGGTTTCGATATCATCTGATCTCGGCGATATGTCCTTCTTTTCCACAATTATAGCATACCTTAAAGCTGTTGTGGGCGGTTTGGTACGATATGTCCCTCTTTCCGCATTTGTAACATCGATGAGATGGTCTTTTCTCCTCCTTGGAACCGATTGCTCTTTGGCGGCGCGTCTTCACATGGTGGTTGTTGAATCTCCTCTTTTAAAATCTCCTCCCAACTCGCTTCTTCTATTTTCATGGCCACGATTACCACCGGAGTGGTTCTGGCCTTTGTCAGTATTCTTCTTTCTCCACTTGGTTATCGTTATTACGATGGCTTCTTATCTTTGGTATGATCCACGGTTATGGTCCCTCGGTTGAGCGTTACTCGTTTATCTCGCTCTAACAATGAGCCTGTTTACAACATCCGAATAGAGAAAAAATTTATGAGAAATGAGATCTTGGCGTATCTTGGGTTTCAAACCTCTCGAAACATCCGCGTCATCGTTCCTCATTCTCCACCAAATGAGGTCTGAACACAGATAACTCATGAACTTAGCCTCGTCTTTGGGACACCGTCATGTTATTACTGCTCGATCTAATAAACTCCACTTCCTTCATATATATGAATACTTTCGAGGAAGTACTTGTCATTGAATTGTTCTGAAACGTCTCCCATGACATCTTTGAGTCTGCGGTGAATGGAGTGCAACTTCATGATTCCCACCGATGTCTGCCTTCGCCCACGGAACATAAAAAGTAGCGAATGGAACTTTCTGTTCCTTCGTGCATCCCAAGACATCGAATATCTTGGTAATTTGCTTGACCCATGTTTCCGCCGTGATCGGATCGGCTTTCCCAGAGTGCAGTGGTCCCAACTCTTTGAACTTGCTTGGCTGTGACCACCGTGAAATTCTTATCATCTCCTCCTGTATTTTGAACACGAGTCTCCTAAATGCGATTTTGCATGAATGCAAAAAACTTTTAAACATCCCCTCGTTCATCATCTGCGCTTTCGGTGGTGTTATTCACGGGGAGGTACATTGCCCGACTGTTGCGTTCTCCTCGTTGTTAAATCTGAGGCATCTCCACGGTCTCATTTACACCACTATTAATATTCTCGATTCGACATTCTCAAATCTTTGTCATAAAACAAGGGTTAATTAAGGAAATCAATCACATAATATCCCTATATCTTGACCAACTAACAAATAAGCTTAGGTAGGACACACTTTAGCGAAGGATTTACTCGTCTCCCCTCTGGTTCTATTCCAGATCTCATGGGAGATCGTATCCTAAGCTACGATACCAAGCTGTGGCGACCCCAAAATAGGTCCATTCCATCCAACCCATTACGAGTGCGCCAAATACATGATGCGAAAACAACTACAACTTTATTATCACAACAATAAAAAGCTGTGAGTTTAAATACAAATATTATCTTACAGACAATATTTATACTCAAATAAATCCTCATCACATTTATTGATACATTATTTTACAATAATGGTGAGGACTACTAAACAACTCTCTCTAAACCTTCATTCCATACCCCACTAGTAGTACTCGCTACATTCTCGCCTCACGAGAAGAAAAATGGAACAACAAAGGAAAAGGGTGAGCTCAACTAGCCCGATAAAGAATGTTATGACTAAGATAATATACAACAAATTATCGTTAGTCTCCAACGCGGGAAAAAATCGATAGAATACAATAGACAACAAGTTTCGAGATCAATATTAGCGGTGAAAATAATAATTCATAGAAGAGTTACGTAGAGAATGAAATCTACTATAATCTATGAATTTAACGATCCATCATCAATATTTTATCCTGTAACATCAATCAATATTCATCTCAAATCAAATATTCATCTTTGCACTTTGAATCAAAGATATTCATCAATCGGTCATGTTCATCTCAACACATGTTCATCTTTGCACTAAAAGGCCAAAGATATTCATCGATCGGTCGTATTCATTTAAACACTGTTCATCTTTGCACTAAGAGCCAAAGATATTCATCGTATTCGGTCATATTCATTTAAACACTGCTCATCTTTTGACTACTGAGGCGAAAGATATTCTTGAAAATCATTCATCTTTTGCTACTGGGCCAAAGATATTCAATAATATCATCATTTAAAGCGAGGATGATGAAAAATATTTTTAAAAAACGAATCCGGTGAAACAAAATGACAAGGATTAAGGATTAAGGATTAGTACTTGGTTTTTTATCCGTCAAAAATACCTCAAAAATAATCATAGTGGTGTAAAATTCAAGAATGATCAAAACATGGATACAATCAAAGCTAGTATCCGAATAGATATTTTGAACGAAAAGAAAAATTTTCATTTTTAGGTTGAATAGTCTTAAATGATTAAGTGAATAGTCTTAGTATCGTGAATAGTCTTAGTATCGTGAATAGTAACTCAACACCAAAAGATAGAAATTCCCACAAAAAAAACATCTTCACGCTTCATGAATAGTACTTTCGTGAATAGTAACTTCGTGAATAGTAACTCATGAATAGTAACTTCGTGAATAGTAACTCATGAATAAGTAACCCAGACATGAAAAAGTTCCAAATTTGATAAAAAGTTCCAACCAATATTTCACATAATGATATTGAAGAAATAATATCATTTGAGAAAAAATAACATCCACTTACCTCGAAAGAATCGATGCCTTGGGAAGGAAAGGTCGGAAGTGATCTTTGAATGAAACTTATCTTGAGCAATGAACTCTCAAAGTATCTAAATACTCACAAAATACACTCGATAATATAGAGAGAAGAGAAAACTTTGTTTTACGGTGTGATTTTCAATTCTAACTTAGCCCTCTATTTATAGGAAAATGTTAGCCGTAGAAGCGGACTTGACTTGCTACACGATGGCTTTACACTACTACTATTGCCACCCACCACATTTGAAATAAAATTCAGCACATTTTTCACCAACCATAAGTGGGGCCCACTCAATTCTAAATTTTCCACCAAAATCAATTATAAACCTAATTTAGAATCAACACCTCTTAAAATTCACAACAAATCATTAGTGCATTTTAACGGTTCAAAATTTGTGGACATATACTCAACTTATGTATGTATAACATACCCAAAAATTACCACAATCAACGGTCGGATTAAAAATTATAACCCACATGATATATCTGAAAACCCTGATTTGATTTTTAATACCTCCAATCCGATAAAATCTTGATAAAACACCTCAACATTAATTTCTTCATTTATAACCACATAAATAAATCCATCATTTATATCCATATAAAATAAATATTTCTTTATCATATGAATCAATAATTAATTATTCACAAATAATATTCTGAAATCACAATTATAATGACAGGTAGTTCCCGGGAAAAAGAGGGCTTTCGATAAGGATTTCTCCTTACTTGTAGCGCAATTAGGTGACCAAACCTCTCCTTGAAGCGAGAACTTTCTAGACATTGCCAATAATGTTATCTAATAATATTATTTAAATAATATGAATTATTGATCGATAATGGAAATAATGCGGTGACAATTATTGAAAATAATAATATAAAATATCAATGCACAATTATTGAATCAATAAAATAAAATATTGAGCGATAACTCTTGTGAAAATTATTGAGTAGTGCCTTCTTACGTAAGGATCAATAATTCAACAATCTTGTGCAATCTGGTATCTTCTTGTGCGACCACGCGTATTCATGTATTTTAACCATAAGGTATTCCAACGATCTTAACTTGAACAACAACTTCGTAGTTATTTATAACCAACTTATATTTGTCGTTTTCTTCATCCAATCGCTTTTCAGTTATGGGGCCCACACATGGGCTGCTTGGTGCGTCGTTACGAATATTCCCCGACATCTGAATATTCCACGACCAAACGAATATTCCCAAACAACAATGAATATTTTATAACCACTTGCTTATTTTGAAATATTTAGCATTTTACCCATAACTAACCACATTAATCAAATCCACCCTTACTATTTCAAAATAATAAATAAAGGAAATTCCTTTTTATTTAAAAAATTTTGGGGTCTTACAGTATCTCACAGACTCGCCTTCTCTAATTTTTTCTCAATGTAAATTCTATCTCCTCCTATGTCTTCCCTCGATCACGATCAAGGTTTCTATTTATTTTAAATAGTCTTGAAGACCCGTTTGTAATGGAGCCCGGTTTAAATGTAATAGTTATATTTAAATATTATTCCTTGCACCCCTAGGGGTTTGACCTTTTGGTTCACTTGGTGGCTCTAGTGAACCAAACTAGAATAAAAGTCCATAATCAATCCGGTAGAATATAGTATTCTATATGTGCATGCTTATACTATATATATTATATATTATGCAAACATGCTTCGCATGTTTAATAATATAATACGCGTATTTTATATATATATATAATAAATGCCGCTAAACAAGATGAGACAAATTAATAACAAACCCCTCAATTTATTATATTAAGTCCTAAGCGTTCAAAGATATTTGGAATATCGAACGTCAGCCTTTCTAGCATGATAAAATTAATAGAGTATTAAATATTTAATATGAGTTTGTTGTGTCACCACAAGGCAAGTATTAAGTATTTAAGATGTTAATTTATCACATTTGATACTTATAAAGAAAATTGAACAATATTGTTTTGTTGTGTCACCACAAGGATGATATTTTTCTTTTTGAATATATGGAGTGCTAGGTCGGACTTAACTTGGATAATTTTGATTCGGATGTGCCACCACTTGATCAAAATAATCTAAGAGGCAAAAGAAAAGGAGTTGCATAGTTGATGTAATTGACAAAAGTTGTCTACCTATTTATTTATATATAGTTTGTTGTGTCACCACAAGGCTATATACATTTGAAATGGGATCCTTATTCTCACTAGCAAATCTTTAATTAGATTTTGCCGAACTATATAAGTGAGGTAATATAGTTTGAAGAAAATAGTGAGAGATACCAATTTAAAACAAGACCTAATTTATTTTGGTAATTAATAAAAGAATATATGTTAAAATGTTGTTAATTACAAATTCATTTACGAATTTTACAATGTCTAAAATTACTATCATCTGCGAAGCATATCGAGATGCTAAATTAACCGTAATCAATTAAATCTGGATTGGTTAAGGAATTTGAGAATAGTTCTCATAGTGAAAAGCTATCTTATGTCTTTAATACGCCTATCCTACAATGGTTGCGAGATAATAATGCCTCGAGGAAGACATTGCTACTTTTAGAAAGTGGCAAGATGATGCACATTGGCTCAATGCATCATGCTCGTATCCATGAGTAACGAGCTTGAACACGACATGAAACTATGGATGCTCCTACTATATTCGTGCACATCAAGTAGTTGATGGTGAGGAAAGTAAAGACCGATAGATATCGATATCTAAGGAGCTCTTCCGATCTAGAATGGCCAATGGCACTACATTACGAGATAAAGTCCTTAACATTATCAATTTGATTGATCAATTAGACAACGAGTTTTGTCGTGGATGGAGAGTTGAGCGAAGATTTGATCTTGCACTCACTCCCTACTCCTTTCACAATTGTTGTAAATTTTTCATATGAACAAGCTAGATATCGGCCTCACGATTTGCTTAACATATTGAAAATGTTGAGAGTCACTTTCAACCAAGAAAAACCAAGTCTTCTTGGTAGGGGCCAAAGGATCTTCCGAAAAGAAGAACGATTCAAAGAAGGTAAATGAAAAGGCAAAAACAAAGGATAATAAGAACAAAAGCGATCACGGATAAGCAAAGGAGTTTGCTTCCATTTAAATAAGCTCGGACACCGGAAAGAAACTGCGAGAAGCATCTTGCGAGAGGCTAACCAAAGAAGCTTAGTGAAGTTTGATTCACAATCTGATTTTTGTTCATGATTGAAATAAATTTTTCTTTAAGTTAAGGTTCTACTTGGGTATTGGATCTGACTTTGGTTATCATAAATATAGATTTATGAAGGACCAAGCGAAGTAGAAAGCTAAACAAATATAAGTAATCCTATGTGTGGGAAATGAAGCAAAGGTTGCAACATTAGCCATAGAAACTTATAGTTTAAAGATTGCTTACGGGCAAATCTATTAAGTCAATAAGTTGTTATTGTATTCCAGTTCTCGTTGAAAACATTATTTCCATTTTATTGTTGGACAATGAAATCTTTGGAATTATATTTAAGAATAATTGTTGTTCTATTTACAATAATAATGTTTTGTATAGAACTGGAATATTACTTAATAAATTTTGTATACTTGACTTACATGAAAGTAATTTTGCATATTGAACAAACTAGTAAAAGAAAAGGAGATGATCATTCAAAGAGTTGAATGTGTGTATTTGCTAAAATACAAGTGTGAATTATTTGAAAGGTTCAAAGAATTCAAAAGTGAAACAAATTGGCAAAGTATTAGGATTCTTTGATCGGATCAAGGAATAAATACTTGTGCAATAAGTTTCTAGATCATCTCAAATGGTTTTCTCATAATGGACACATCCTGATACGCAATAATTGATTGATGTATCTGAATGAAAAATCGTACCTTATTGGACATGGTGCGGTCCGTAATGATTTTACCGACATTCCAGTATCCTTCTAGGATCATGTCCTAGAAATGGCTGCATATCTACGAAAATGGTAACCTCAAAATCCGGCCCCAAGACTCCATAAAAGTTATGGACATGGAGGATTCCTAATCTTAAGTATGTTAAGATAAGGGGTTGTCCAACTTATGTGAAACGATTTCAAAGGATAAGCTTGGGACAAGATTTGACATGTACAAATTTGTGGGACATCCTAAAGTAAGTTTAGGGTATATGTTCTATAATCCTACTTAGAAAAAAGGTGTTTGTTATGAAACACGCCGCTTCTAAGATAAAGGTGTTTATCATTAAAAGGGCTAGTGGGAGGATAATAGATCTTGAAGAGTTCAAGAACCACAAAACACTATAAGTCAAATAAGAGGAACACGTAAATAGACTGTTGTACCACAATCTAATCGTAAATGATAATAATCTTGAAGATACCTAGGAGGTATGGATTCATCATGGATGATGATTGTAAGACCAAAATTTTTTAAATAAAAGGAATTTCCTTTATTTATTATTTTGAAATAGTAAGGGTTGATTTGATTAATGTGGATAGTTAAAGGTTAAATACTGCAAATATTTCAAAATAAACAAGTGGTTATAAAATATTCATTTTGTGGGAATATTCGTTTGGTGGTGGAATATTAAATGCTCGCCGGGGAATATTAAATGCGACCAAGTAGCGACCATGTGTGGGCCCCATAACGGAAAGCGATTGGATGAGGAAAACGACAAATATAAGTTGGTTAAAAATAACAGGCGTAGTTATTCACAGATTAAGATCGTTGGAATACCCGGTGGTTAAAATACGATGTCTGGCGTGGTCGCACAAGAAAGACACCATGTATTGCATAGCAGTATTGTTGAATTATTGATCCTTACGTAAGAAGGCACTTTACTCAATAATTTTCACGGTGAGTTCTTGCTCAATATTTTATTTTATTGATTCAATAATTCTTTGCGTTGATATTTTATATTATTGTTGTTCAATAATTGTCACTTTGCATTATTATCTCCATTATCGGATCAATAATTCATATTATTTGAATAATATTATTAGATAGCATTATTGGAAATGTCTAGAAAGTTACATCGAGGAGAGGTTTGGTCACCTAATTGCACGCCAAGATGAGAGAAATCCTTATCGGAAAGCCCCCTCTTTCTCGAGGAGCTACTGGTTGTCATAATTGTGATTACGTAATATTATTTGTGAATAATTAATTATTGATTCATATGATAAAGAAATATTTATTTTATGAGGATATAAATGATGGATTTATTTATGTGGTTATAAATGAAGAAATTATTGTTGAGGTGTTTTATCGATATTTTATCGATTGGAGGTATTAAAAATTAAATCGTGGGTTTTGAGATATATTGCGGGGTTATAATTTTTAATCCGACCGTTGGATTGTGGTAATTTTTGGGTATGTTATACATACATAAGTTGAGTATATGTCCACAAATTTTGAACCGTTAAAAATGCACGAATGATTTGTTATGAATTTTAAGAGGTGTCTGCGATTCGAAATTAGGGTTATAATTGATTTTGGTGGAAAATTCTAGAATTGAGTGGGCCCCACTTGTGGTTGGTGAAGAAATGTGCTGAATTTTATTTCAAATATGGTGGGTGGCAATAGTAGCGAGTAAAGCCATCGGTGTAATAGTCAAAGTCTCTGCTTGGTAGCTAACATTTTCCTATAAATAGAGGCTAAGTTAGAATTGAAAATCACACCGAAACTAAGTTTTCTCTCTTTCTCTCTATATTATTGAGCGTATTTTGTGAGTATTTAAATACTTTGAGAGTTGTTTGTTAAAGACAAGTTTCATTCAAAGATCACTTCCGACCTTTCCTTCCTTAGAATCTTGATTCTTTGAGGTAAGGGATATTATTTTTTCGTAATGATATTATTTCTTGAATATCATTATCTTTGAAATGTTGATCTGAAGTTTTATCAAATTTGGAACTTTTCATGTCGGGTTTACTATTCATGAGTTTACTATTCACGAAGTTACTATTCATGAGTTACTATTCACGAGTTACTATTCACGAGTACTATTCATGAAGCGTGAAGATGTTTTTTTTGGAATTTCTATCTTTTGGTGTCTGAGTTACTATTCACGTATCTGGCACTATTCACGTATATCTGACTATTCACGTATCGGCACTATTCAATCGAAAAATAAAATTTCTTCTTTTAAGTCCAAAATATCTATTCGGATACTAGCTTTGATTGTATCCATGTTTTGATCATTCTTGAATTTTACACCACTATGATTATTTTTGAGGTATTGTTAGACATGGATAAAACAAAAGTACGAATCCTTAATCCTTAATCCTTGTCATTTTTGTTTCAATTTGGATTCGTTCTTTAAAAATATTTTTCATCATCCTCGGTCTTAAATGATGATATTATTGAATATCTTTGGCACAGTGCAAAAGATGAATGATTTCAAAGAATATCTTTGGCTGTAGTGCAAAGATGAACATGTGTTTAAATGAACACGATCGATCGATGAATATCTTTGGCCTTTAGTGCAAAGATGAACAGTGTTGAGATGAACATACCGATTGATGAATATCTTTGGCACAGTAGTGCAAAGATGAATATTTGATTTGAGATGAATATTGATTGATGTTACGGGGATAAAATATTGATGATGGACTGTTAAATTCATAGATTATAGTAGATTTCATTCTCTACGTAACTCTTCTATGAATTATTATTTCCGCTGTGAATATTGATTTAAAATTTGTTGTCTATTGTATTCTATTAAATTTTTCCCTGTTGAAGACTAACGATAATTTGTTGTATATTATCTTAGTCATAATATTCTTTACTGAGCTAGTTGAGCTCACCCTTTTCCTTTTGTTCCATTCTTCTCAGGAGGCGAGAATATAGCGAGTACGAGTCGGGGTATGGAATGAAGGTTTTAGAAAGGATTGTTTAGTAGTCCCACCATTTTTGTAAAATAATGTATCAATAAATGTGATGAGGATTTATTTGAGTATAAATATTGTCAGAAGATAATATTTGTATTGAAACTCACGATTTCTTGTTGTAATAATAAAGTTGTAGTTGTTTACATACCATGTATTGACAACTTCGAGAATGGGTGATGTATACCTATTTTGGGGCGTCACGGTTGGTATCGAGCTTAGGGATATGATCTCCATGAGATCGGGAAATAGAACTAGGAGGGAGAGGCGAGTAAATCCTTCGCTAGTGTGTCCTACCTAAGCTTATTTGTTAGTTGGTCGATATATAGGGATATTATGTGATATATTGATTTCCTTAATTAACCCTTGTTTTATGACGATGTTGAGAATGTCGATGAGAATATTAACAATGGAGTAAATGAGACCGTGGAGATGCCTGTATTTACCAACGAGGAGAGCGTGCAACAGATTGGCAATGTTCCTCCCATGAACAACAACACCGAGGCGAGATGATGAACGAGGGATGTTTAGAAGCTTTTTGCGATTCATGCAAAATCGAATTTGGAGACTCGTGTTCAAAATACGAGGAGGAAATGATAGCAATTCACGGGTTGTCACGACCCAAGCGCTCAAAGAGTTGGGACCACGAATTTAAGGAAAAGCGAGATCCGATCATGGCGTGAAACATGGGTCAAACAAATTACCAAGATATTCGATGTCTTGGGATGCACGGAGAAACGAAGGTTCCATTCGCCACCTTTATGTTCCGTGGCGAAAGCGGACTCTCGGTGGGAGTCATGAAGCGTACCCATCCAAATTCACTTTCGGCATGTCTTGGGAGACGTTTGAGAGACTATTTAATGACAAATACTTTCACGAAAGTGTTAAATCATATGAAGGAAGTGGAGTTCATCGATTAGAGCAAAACAACATGGCGGTGTCTCGATGACGAGGCAAAGTTTGCGAGTTATCCGTGTTTGCACCTCATTTGGTGGAGAATGAGGAGCGTATGGCGGATGTTTCTTAGAGGTTTGAAACCCGGCGATCGTCGATATCTCATTTCTCATAAACTTTCTCTTTATTCGGATGTTATAAGCAGGGGCTCAATTATTAGAAGCGAGATAACGAGTCACAGTTAATCGAGGACCATAACCGAGGATCGTACCGGAGATAGCGATCAATGTAATAATGATAACTGCGGAGAAAGAAAGCAGACGGACGAAATGGTAACCACTCTGGTGGTAATCATGGTCGTGAAAAATGAAGAAGCGAGTCGGAGGAGATTTTAAAAGAGAGATTTAATAACGACTATGTGAAGGCAACGATCTTGGCGTGAATCGGTTCTAAGGGAGAGAAGCGACCACCACCCATCATATGCTACAAATCACGGAAAAGAGGGACATATCGGTCAAAGCGCCCACTGACAGTTCAAGGTATGCTATAGTTGTGGAAAGGAAGGACATATCGCTCGAGATTATGCATGGCGAAACCTAGTTCAATGGAGACGGTGACTCAAAAGACTATCCCGAAAAGTCAAAGTCAACGATTAGGAAGAGGCGTTTGTTGTGATTGGTCATAATCACGAGAACCCAAACGAGGTGATCACGGGTAAGCTATTTATAAATTCTTGCGAAGTTTATACCTTACTTGAATCTGGTCTTGCTACCCATTCATTTATCTCTCTGCATGTGCTCAACGTTTAAACTTGACTCAGGAGAAATTAGACTTTGACCTATCTCTGTGAAAACTCCGTTAGGAGAAACTTTCATCACATCCAATCGTTTATAAATCTTGTTTGATTCAAGTTGGCACCATTACCTTACATTGACCTTATCTCTTTAAAGATACTTGCTTTTGATGTGATTTTAGGATTGATTGGTTAACTACTCATCATGCCAAAATTTATTGTTTTCGTAAGGTTGTTAGTTTTCATATTCCTAACCAACTTTGTTATGCAATTCAAGCAACTAAACCATTAAAATCAATCACTATCATATCTAATCATAAAGCTATTCGTTTATTGAAAAAGCGGATGTCGAGCTTTCTTAGCCCATGTTATGGATTTGAATAAAGACACGTCAAATTTGAATAATATTCTGTTGTTATTGACTTTCTGACGTATTCTCGAAGAACTTCCGGTCTACCCCGAGCGTGAAGTTAAATTCTTTATTGATCTTGAACTGATACAAAGCCCATTTCTAAAACCCCATATCGAATGGCTCTATTGAACTTCCGGGGAGTTAAAGGTCCAACTACGAGAATTGTTGGACATTGGTTTCATTAAATCTAGTACATCTCCTTGGGGTGCTCTGTTTTATTTGTAAAGAAGAAAGGCGGGAGTATGCGACTTTGTATTGACTATCGGGAATTGAACCATGTCACCATCAAGAATAGGTATCCTCTACCTCGTATTGATGACTTGTTTGACCAATTCTGAGGGCACAATTCTTTTCAAAAATTGATCTTAGATTACGGATATCATCGGTGAAGATTAGAATCGAGGATATTCAAAAGCGCCTTGAAACTTCGGTATGGGCATTATGAATTCTTAGTCATGTCTTTCGGACTAACTAATGCTCCTGCGGCTTTCATGGATATGATGAACCGAGTATTCAAGGAATATTTGGATCGGTTTGTTGTTGTCTTTATTGATGACATCCTTATATATTCCAAAAGTCGTGAAGATCATGAGCACCATTTGAAAATTTGGTACTCGAAAGGCTTCGTGAAAACCAACTATATGCCAAATTGAAGAAATCACGAGTTACGGCTTGAGGAAGTAGCCTTTCTTGGGCATGTGGTGTCAAAACATGGAGTATCTGTTGATCCGTGAAGATTGAAGCAATACAAAGTTAGGGAGCAACCAAAGTCGGTGATCAAGTCACGTAGCTTTTTGGGCTTAATTTGGTTATTATCGGAGATTCGTGGAAGGGTTTTCTCGAATCGCTACTCCATTAACTCAATAACTTTCGGAAGGATACAAAATTCGTTTGGAATGAAGAATCGCGAAAAAAGTTTCCAAGAGCTTAAGAGGAGACTTATTTGGCAAGACTGTTCTAACAATACCATCTGGTTCGGATGGATTTGTTATCTACAATGATGCTTCGGGCAAAGGGTTAGGATGTGTTCTCATGCAACGGGGAAAAAGTCATAGCTTTATGCCTCGCGACAACTTAAAGAGTATGAGAGGAATTATCCTACTCATGATCTAGAGTTAGCGGCCCGATCGTTTTTGCTTAAAGATATGGAGGCACTATCTATATGGGGAGAAAGTGGAGATATATTCGGATCATAAAAGCCTTAAATATTTCTTCACTCAAAAGAACTCAACATCTTGGCGTGACGTTGGCTCGAGCTATTGAAAGACTACGACCACACTATTCAATACCATCACGGTAAAGCGAGCGTGGTAGGCGGCGCGTTAAGTAGAAGATCATATCTTGGGGAATGAGTGCGATGATGTCAAATATCTGCGATAGAGCCAACTTTAATAGAAAAAGTTAAGGTTGCTTTCGAGCCACCGCAGGCAGGAGGCGATGCGTATGAAGAAGAAAGTACTGAAGGAGCTATTAGGGCGAGAATTGATGAAGAAGGAATACTTGAGTCCACTCTGAACTTTGTGTTCCTAACGACTACGATTTGAAGTACAAGATTATGATGGAGGCACACAATACACCATTTGCAATCCATCCTGGAAGTACTAAATTGTATCGTGATCTTCGACATACATTTTGGTGGAACAATATGAAGAGAGAGATTGCAAAGTTTATCTCGATGTGTTTAACTTGCCAACGTGTAAAGGCGAGCATCTAGTACCTAAGGGTCCGTTGCAACCACTTGAGATTCCGGAATGGAAGTGGGAACACATTACCATGGATTTCGTTATGGGTCTTCCTACGGTTTCTCAAGGCATCAATGCTATTTGGGTTATTATTGATAGATTAACCAAATCTGCTCATTTCTTGCCGTCTGGGAGACTTATTCCTTGAGCGTCTTGCTAGTATATGCGTAAATGAGATTGTGAGGTTGCATGGCATGCACTATCCATAGTTTCGGATCGTGACCCAAGATTCACTTCAAGATTTTGGGTTAGCTTGCAAAAAAGCTATGGGCGCAGATTTGCGATTTAGTTCGGCATACCATCCCCAAACAGACGGACAATCGATCGAGACTATTCAAACTCTTGAAGATTTATTAAGACTACTGTGTCCTGACTTCAAGGCGGCGCTTGGGATAAGTATTTACCATTGGTGGAATTCTCCTACAACAACAGATTATCGAGCAAGTATAGGTGTGGCTCCATTCAAGCATTGTATGGGCGAAAATGTCGTTCTCCAATATGTTGGGATGAGGTGGGTGAAGCAACATTGTTGGGACCCGAGTTAAATGCGTATGACTCAAGAAAAGATCCAAATAATTCGACAACGATATAAACGGCTCAAGATCGACAAAAGAGTTATCGGATCTTCATCGAAAGGACGTGGAATTTAATGTAGGGGATCATGTATTGTTGCGAGTTGCTCCATGGAAGGGAGTTACAAGATTTGGGAAGAGAGGAAAGCTCAATTCACGATTTATTGGTCCATTTCAAATTCTTGACCGAATTAGGAAATGTAGCCTATAGACTTGTGCGTTACCTCCGAGTATGTCTACGTGTTCATAATGTGTTTCACATATCATGCCTTAAATAAATATGTGAAAGACCCGAACCACGTTATTGAGTTAGAACCGGACGAGATAGTCGAAGACTTAACGTATGAGGAGGTACCTATCAAGATCTTGGATAGGAAGGAGCATGTCCTACGCAGAAAGGTCATACCACAAGTTAAAGTTTTGTGGAGGAATCATGCTATAGAGGAAATGACACAGGAATTGGAAAGCGGAAATGAAAGCGAGGTATCCTCACCTTTTCAAACACAGAATCGTCGTCGATTTCGAGAGACGAAATTTCATAAGGAGGGAGGTTGTAAGACCAAAAATTTTTAAATAAAAGAAATTTCCTTTATTTATTATTTTGAAATAGTAAGGGTTGATTTGATTAATGTGGATAGTTAAAGGTTAAATACGAAATATTTCAAAATAAGCAAGTGGTTATAAAATATTCATTTTTGTTTGGGGAATATTCGTTTGGTCGTGGAATATTAAATCTTTTCGGGAATATTAAATGCGACGGCGCGACCATGTGTGGGCCCCATAACGGAAAGCGATTGGATGAAGAAAGCGACAAATATAAGTTGGTTAAAAATAACGGCGTAGTTATTCACAAGTTAAGATCATTGGAATACCCGGTGGTTAAAATACGATGTCTGGCGTGGTTGCCACGATAGCACACCGGTATTGCACCATTGTTGAATTATTGATCCTTACGTAAGAAGGCACTACTCAATAATTTTCACGGTGAATTCTTGCTCAATATTTTATTTTATTGATTCAATAATTCTTTGCGTTGATATTTTATATTATTGTTGTTCAATAATTGTCATTACATTATATCTCCATTATCGGATCAATAATTCATATTATTTGAATAATATTATTAGATAGCATTATTGGCAATGTCTAGAAAGTTACATCAAGAGAGGTTTGGTCACCTAATTGCTTGGCCAAGAAGGAGAAATCCTTATCGGAAAGCCCCTCTTCACAGGAGCGGCTGGTTGTCGTAATTGTGATTACATAATATTATTTGTGAATAATTAATTATTGATTCATATGATAAAGAAATATTTATTTTATGAGGATATAAATGATGGATTTATTTATGTGGTTATAAATGAAGAAATTATTGTTGAGGTGTTTTATCGATATTTTATCGATTGGAGGTATTAAAAATTAAATCGGGGTTTTGAGATATATTATGGGGTTATAATTTTTAATCCGACCGTTGGATTGTGGTAATTTTTGGGTATGTTATACATATATAAGTTGAGTATATGTCCACAAATTTTGAACCGTTAAAAATGCACGAAATGATTTGTTATGAATTTTAAGAGGTGTCTGCGATTAAAATTAGGGTTATAATTGATTTTGGTGGAAAATTCTAGAATTGAGTGGGCCCCACTTGTGGTTGGTGAAGAAATGTGCTGAATTTTATTTCAAATGTGGTGGGTGGCAATAGTAGCGGTAAAAGCCATCGTTGTATGGTCAAGTCTGCTTGGTACGGCTAACATTTTCCTATAAATAGAAATTTAAGTTAGAATTGAAAATCACACGAAACAAAGTTTTCTCTCTTTCTCTCTATTATTGAGCGTATTTTGTGAGTATTTAGATACTTTGAGAGTTCTTTATTGTCAATCTGAAGTTTCATTCAAAGATCACTTGAGCCTTTCCTTCCAAGAAATCTTGATTCTTTGAGGTAAGGGATATTATTTTTTTCAAATAATGATATTATTTCTTCAATATCATTATCTTTGAAATGTTGATCTGAAGTTTTTATCAAATTTGGAACTTTTCATGCTTCGGGTTACTATTCATGAGTTACTATTCACGAGTTACTATTCATGAGTTACTATTCACGAAGTTACTATTCACGAAAGTACTATTCATGAAGCGTGAAGATGTTTTTTATGGAATTTCTATCTTTTGGTGTTTGAGAGTTACTATTCACGTATACTGACTTATTCACGATATCTGACTATTCATTCACCGAAAAAATAAAATTTCTTCTTTTCGTCCAAAATATCTATTCGGATACTAGCTCTGATTGTATCCATGTTTTGATCATTCTTGAATTTTACACCACTATGATTATTTTTTGAGGTATTGTTGGACATGGATAAAACAAAGTACTGAATCCTTAATCCTTAATCCTTGTCATTTTGTTTCACCGGATTCGTTCTTTAAAAATATTTTCATCATCCTCGGTCTTAAATGATGATATTATTGAATATCTTTGGCTGTAGTGCAAAGATGAATGATTTCTGAAGAATATCTTTGGCTGTAGTGCAAAGATGAGCAGTGTTTAAATGAACATGATGATCGATGAATATCTTTGGCCTTTAGTGCAAAGATGAACAGTGTTGAGATGAACATGACCGATTGATGAATATCTTTGGCTGTGTAGTGCAAAGATGAATATTTGATTTGAGATGAATATTGATTGATGTTACAGGGATAAAATATTGATGATGGACTGTTAAATTCATAGATTATAGTAGATTTCATTCTCTACGTAACTCTTCCGCTGCGAATATTGATTTAAAATTTGTTGTCTATTGTATTCTATTAAATTTTTCCCTGTTGAAGACTAACGATAATTTGTTGTATATTATCTTAGTCATAATATTCTTCTTGAGCTAGTTGAGCTCACCCTTTTCCTTTTGTTCCATTCTTCTCGGAGGCGAGAATATAAATGTAAGTACGCAGCGGGGTATGGAATGAAGGTTTTAGAAAGGATTGTTTAGTAGTCCTCACCATTTTTGTAAAATAATGTATCAATAAATGTGATGAGGATTTATTTGAGTATAAATATTGTCTGAAGATAATATTTGTATTGAAACTCACAGCTTTCTTTGTTGTAATAATAAAGTTGTAGTTATTTACATACCATGTATTGACAACTCGTAATGGGTGATGTATACCTATTTTGGGGGCGTCCATGATGATGATGAGGTACGATCATAAAGATGATGATCGTTACATACGATGAGGTAAGAGTTCTAGTGTGTACAAAAGGGTCAAGGGAGCGTCGTGACATTCCTAATATTATATGTTAATATACTACGGATAAGGAATGACATACTAATGCTACAATCAAGAATGATAAAGTTGTCTAAACATTCCTCGATGAATGATTTGGGAAGAGTATCTTAGTTGGGGATATAAATCTATATAGATAGATTTAAGAGGATGCTCGACGACTTAACCCAAGGAACGTATATTCATTTGATGCTAAAGTTGTTTAGCATGGCAAACTCCAAGAGATGTCTCATGTATCGATGAGCTATGGAGTGTATCTCTCTTAATAGTCCCCACAGACTCACGAAAGAGAGAGGTCGCATGGTGAGTACTATCATGAATGCAATGAAATATACGAGACCACGATGTTGATCACCATATCACGGAGAAGTTCACTATGAGTCGGTGAAAAACATCTTAAAGTGCTTAACCAAAGCACTAAGGATGTGATCATATTGATGGTGGGTCTTAATTAAAACTAGAGGGCTTAATGACTCAAGTTTTTCGAGACAAACCAAGATGACGTAAAATCCACTTTAAGGTAAAGCGTTATCTTGAGCAATTGGTGCGTTGAATTGGAAAGGTTCCAAACAACAAAAGAGTTCTTTGGTTTAGTGATAAAGACAAAGTATATAGCTATAAATGAAGGCTCGCAAGTTGATTGTTTGGATTAAAAGTTCATTACTGTAACTAGGAATAGTTCCTAAGTCTCATCTTGGATCTAAACATGTGTTGTGGCACTTTCATTTGATTATTAGAATCATTGAAAGATGGGAAATCACTATAGAGATAGTGGACTCTCATGAACAACATTACATATCCATTAACTAAAGCTTATCCAACAAAGTAGGATAATCGCCACTTAGAGAGAAGAAGAGTATAAGATCTGATGGCGATTGGCTTTAGTGCAAGTGGGAGATTGAAAGTAATATGCACACAAAGCCAATCATGTTTGATGATAAAGCATATATTTTGTAACAATCTTATTCATTTATTAATAAAAAGTATTAATTTATTAAAGGCTTTTAATTATCTACATGATGTTGTTTTATAATATGTGATAAACCCATAGTTTTAAGCAATGCTTTTAGAATAATGATGATGATCATTCTAATGAGATCTAAATTCTTAGAAAGCTTAAAACTAAAATAGTTCCCAATCATTGGATTACTAAATTGGGGATTAGTAAATCCGGATAGATTGGTACATACGTTAACTTGCTTCATTGGATGAGGATGATTGATCTCACGATCATTTGTGTGGAGACACTAAAGCAAGTATGTAGGTGCTTATTAGAGAATAAGTTCATTTGAACGTGGCTCATTAAGGAATACCTAATGGAGTTTTATTTACTGTCAATAGAATTCTGTGATGATAGTAGTCTGACAAGTAATCCTTGGACTTGAGATCATCATAAGTATCTTGTGTATGATGAGTTATACTTTGACTTATTCCTTAAGACCCTTAGGGTATATCAAAGGGTATGCTTGGGTATAATAAGTTGTACATGGAGATAATGTATGATCGATAAAGAATCTACCACTTCTAATAAAGAAGAGAAATGTCCTATGTGATTCGATAAATAACAACCCAAGAGTCCTTGGCAAGGCGTAAATGAAATTAGAAAGGAGTTTCTAATTTGCATTATTTGGAGTTATGCATTTAAGGATCGAAATACATATAATTAAATAAAATAAGACTTGACAAAGAATTCCATGTCTTATATTTAATTGGGACATTGTATGGTAGAAGAGATTGAATTGTCACGGTAATTATTTACTCAAAGGTTCTTTTATGATTAATGTTGAAATCTATATTATCTGGAAAGTCGTTGATCGCTAGGAGGCTTATCCCTATTGTAGAATAAATATTATTTATTTAAATAAATTAATTGTTTAATTTATTTATTTAAATAAGATTAGAATTGTTCTAATTGATTTATTCACAACCTGGTTTAATATGGAGAACCTAAAGGGTCACACCATAAAAGGAAGAATAATTATTTAAGAAGTTAATGGCATAATCGTAATAATATGTTAAGTATATTTAATTTAATCTATGGTGATAGAATAAATTAAATAGCTTAATATTTATTATTTAATATTTTAGAAATATTAAATATAAATTAATAAGAGGAGTCTTATTAATATTATTACAATTATTATTATTTTAATTTCTAAAGAGTTTAGGAATTAATTTAATATAAGTACTTCTCATTTATTCCTAATTGGATTAGGAAGAAAAATTAGTTAAAGGAGTTTAATTAATTATCCCTAATAAGATTAGGGAGTTTAATTAATTAAAAGAATTTAATTAATTAAAATAAATCCCAATTCCTTAATTGTTAAGGTGGGTTGCCCACATCTATAAATAAGAGGAGTCTTATTATGGGTGTAGTAGGGGTTGTTGACTTTTTCAACATACCACATAATTCCAATTGTTGGGAGAGTACACCTTTCTATAGAGATAGAAAAAAATTAGGGTTTAATAAACCACCCTTTTCTTGAATCATTATTATTCCTTGGTGGATCACCTCTGAGGCCAAACATATGGGTGGCTAACGTTGATCGAAAGGAAGGAACAAAACCCCAGAGATTCAAGTTGAGCGCGAAAGGATTTGGAGGTGAACTTGTACGAGGAAGCTCGATCTTGGTATGATTTTATTCTTTATTTTTTCGTTTAATTAATAATTGTGCATAAAGGGTGATCCGGGTATATGGTTTGTAAATTTTAAACTCGATTTTACACGCTTAGCATTATTTTTGCAATTTGATTGCGTTATGAATATTACAAACCTAACACTTACGGTTTGAATTTTTTTTTTATACATACAATAGCATATATACGCTGTCTTACCGTATTATTTAATATTAAAAAAATTCATTTTAGTTAAACAAACCGACAACATGTTGACTATGGTGGGGTTCTCATATTAAAATAAAAGCCTAAGTCAAGTTATTACTACCGGGTATATTTATGTTTCAATCTCAACCTTCCAATAAGTTTATCAACTGGTCCAAAAAGGGGTGTTACGAAGTTACCCATAAAGAACCTATTGTTATGGAAGGGCTCCTATATATATATATATATATATATATATATATATATATATGAGGTTCCATCCACAAAGAACCGATTCTTTGTGGAGCAACCCCTTTTTTCGACCTATTAAAATTTCTTTGGAGCAAAAAAAAAAAAAAATCAACAGCCAAAAAAAGAATTACTATGTGGATGGAACCCTATATATATATATATATATATATATATATATATATATATATATATATGAAACCACATGTTACCACGGTTGGAGACAGAGACTTAGGTTGTGTTTGATAAACTTGGAAATTAAGATCTGAATGATTATGATGTCTTAATAAATTAGATCATCTGAATGGTTATGAGGTTTGAATCTAAAAAATTGTTTGATAATTAAAAAGTATGTTGTCACTTAATGACATTATTTTACCATTTTAAAAGATCAATTTTTTTTTAATAATTTTAAATATTCAATTTAATAAAAATGAGTGCATAATATTGTTGAATATATTTATATAAAAAAATTATCGAAAAATTCATTAAGAGGTACCTCTTAATTATTAAACTTTCATTTTCTCTGCCTTCTTGATTAAGAGGCGTTCGAGGTAACAAAAAAATAAAAACAAACAGATCACGCTTCTCTTGGCGAATAAGAATTGGATCCATTAAGAGGCGATCGATGAAACAAACAAAGACCTTACAAGTTACTCCATCCGTTCTTAAAACATTATCGTTTTAAAAGAAAAATTTTATTTTAAAATATTTGTCGTTTACAACTTTTGAGGAGAATAAATTAATTATTTTTTTATATTACTCCTACTTTCTCTCATTGTCTCAAAAAAATTTCTTCGTTGTATTAATAGTTTTCAACTTCTCATAAAAGAGTAGTGATGGAATTTCAAATAAATTTTACTTGATAAATGATACTTTCTTAATCCATATATAAAAATCTTAAACAATAATCTTTTAGGTACGAAAGTAGTACAAAAAAGAGTATTTTGAAGATTTGTTCCACCGTAATGAAAATTAAACCGCGTAAATAAGAAAAGAAAGAAACAACCTACTGTTTAATTTATTGATTATATGCTTTTGTTATGATTTCATGTTTTAAACGTGAAATATATTACGGAGTACTACAACAATGCTCTAAAAGATTTTCGTTTTAAAAAAAAAAATTGTTTCAATTTATTTGTCATTTATAATTTTTTTTAAAATAAATTATTTACTTTCTTATATCACCCTTATCTTCTCTCAATATCCCAAGAAATTATTATTAATAGTTTTCAACTTCTCATAAAATGGGAGTGATAGAATTTTAAACAAATTTTAATTATTAAATGATAGTATTAAATGACTTTCTTAATCTATGTGTAAAAACCATAAACGATAATCTTTTAAGAACGGAGGTAGTACTTCCTCCGTTCCTAAATAAGTAACATCTTAGAAGAAAAAATTTATTCTAATTTATTTGTTGTTTAGAACTTTCTAGGAGAATAAATTATTTATTTTCCTATATCATCTCTACCTTCTTTTATTGTCCCAAAAATTTCTCACTCTTAGTATTAATTGTTTCCAACTTCTCATAAAAGAGTAGTGATGGAATTCCACACAGATTTTAATTATTAAATGATAGTATTAAATGATTTTCTTAATCTATGTGCAATTAACTAAAATAAGAGATATAATCATGAGGGAGTAGTATTTAACTAAATACTTCATTCGTTTTAAAATAAAAGATATAATTTTATTTTTAAGTCGAATGACGATATATTAAATTTTAAAATTGATATGATTTATAAAAATTTAAAATAAATTAAATTTTGTGATTAATAGTTTTTGTTATATATTATATAATTATAATAATTGTATCAATTAAAATTAAATATATTTATTAATTTAAAATTTAATATTCTACTATTTAAGTTCAAAAATCAAATCTTATATTTAATTTTAAAATTGAGAGAATACATAAGTAGTTTAAATATAGTTTATTTTACAAACTCTAGTTCTAACCATCAAATTAGAAGTGATATTTTTTGTTGATTATGTTTTTTTTATCCGACCCAATTACCCAACTCAACCCAGTTTGATTCGACTCAAATTTCATTAAGGCAATCTTTTTTTGAAGTTTTAAAATTATTTTACAAATAATTATTATTTTAAAACTATTTAAAAATAATATTTGATTTTAAAATATTAAAAATAATTATTATTTTTAAAAAAATATTATTTTGAAGAAAAAATATTAGAAGCTTTTTTTTCCCATACAATGAGTAAAATTTTTAAAAATATAGATTCTTTATTTTTTAATCATAAAATTGAAGAAAGAGACGAGGCGACGGACAGGGAACGATCGAACGGGAGCAATATTTCCAACAAGCATCCAGGTAGCTTTTCTTTCTATTAAGAGTTATAAATAAACAATATGATGACTTCACAACCCACAAGCCCCATTTAACTCGATGAGTGCCTTCACCATTAGCAATTAATAGTGGAATACTAAATCGAAAAAAAAATTAATATTTTTATATGAAAATCGTTGCTATAGATTATGTCAACGTCGCTATATATGTACAATGACACTTTTCATATAAATATATCAAAAAGTATTGTGAATATCAATTTCCAATCAAAAAAGGTAGATCACTTAGAAAGAAATAATCAGTAGATTAACTCGATCAGACAGAGTTGTTAAAGAGAGATAAAAATAAAAAGTGATGTTTGATTAATACATAAATGTATTTTGATGTATATATGATATTAATTAGTAATTTTTTTTAAATGAAGTCAAATCATATTTTTATACAGTTAAATAATTTAAAATCAATTGGGTCCAATCAATTTGCTGGACGGATAGGGTATTACGGTCAATTTCTACCGAAAAATAATTTAGGGAGGGACATTGTATGCAATTCAATAGTTTATGTAGCGATTTGTAAGCCCAAATATTTTAGGGGGTAAATTATAAATATGATAAAAATTAATGTAATAAAAATGTATTTAGCCTAAGAAAATAAAATAAAAACTAACTTTATAATCAAAATATAAAAGTGTAATTAATATGCAATAAGTTAATTTTATTTTGCATTTATAGTCATATGTATCGCAGTAGATTGTATTCAAATTATATTTTATATAAAGACAAACCGTGCATAGTTGACATACATTTAGGAAATCAATTTGCTTTATATTTTAGTTACATCTAAATTATATTTTTCTTTATTTAAAGAGAATATATTTATTTTATTCTAATCATCCAACTTATATTGGTGTGCAGTAGAATGCTAAAATAAAATAAACCTAAAAAATCTTGCATCATTTTTACAAAATTTTATTAATTCACATTTTTAATATTTAGTATTTAACATTAAAAGATTAAAGAGAGGAAGTAATATGTCAGCCTAAGTTTGGCTAGGCCTACAGACCTAACCAAATCAGACCACAGCTGTGACGCCCCCAAAATAGGTATACATCACCCATCTTGAGTCGTCAAATACATGGTACAAAATTCAAATACAACTTAATTATACAACAGTCGTGTAAAATACGACAAAACATAATCTAAGAGTTTTAATAAGAATATTGTCATATAGACAATATCCACACTCAATGGAGTTCTCATTATATTTATTGTCACACTATTTTATAGAATAGTGAGGACTACTAAAACAATCATCTGAACCGTCAATCCATTCCCCGACTCGTCCCAACTATATTCTCATTTCCTGAAGAGAACAGTGAAAGAAAATGGTGAGCTCAACTAGCCCAGTAAGAAATATTATGACTAAGATAATGCAGAATAAATTATCCTTAGCCTTCAACAGTATAACAACTGATAGAATACAATAGACAACAAGTTTTAGATCAACAACTCGCAATGAATAAGCAATCCATTAGAAGAGTCAAGTAGAGCATAAAATCTACTATCTTCTATGATTTAAAAAGTTTTTCATCAATTTTATCGCTGAGACTCAGTTTAATAAATAAAATCGAATCATCCCTGCACCACGGCCAATGATATTCATGTAATCATCAATGGTCATGATTATACCGAATAATCTCTAGTCATAATCATACCAACAACTGTCCATCAATGAACTACAGGTCAATGAGGACTTTTACCACATCATTCGTTACATTACGATCATGATTATACCGAATAATCTCTAGTCATAATCATACCAAGTTCATCTATACACGTAAGTCAAAGATGACTTTCATCACAATATAAGCATGAAGATGATAATAACGACATAATAATTAAATAAAATAAATTCAAGGATAAATTTTAAAGATTTATAATTTAATTTATCCAGAATTCAATAACGTTCAAATTGTCGACATGATACTGCTTTGTGGAGTAAAATTCAAAAATGCTTAGAAGAATATTTTCATTAAAAGATATTGGATGAAGCGCAAATATCAAGGATATTCTACTAATTTCATGGAGTATAGAAGCCAAAAACTTTAACCAAATGATTATAATAGAATATACGAAATTGCAAATGAATTTTCACCCGCCATGCGGTAATCCACGTAGACAGATCATTTCCACAATTTAATAAAGAATGAATACGAAGGGTCATTCACTATGCATGCGGTAGTCTGCGTAGATAGGTTATTCCAATAGAATAATAAAGAATGGAATAACAGAAAAATTCACCATGCATGCGGTAATCCGCGTAGACAGGTTATTCCAACAGAATAATAAAGAATGGAATAACAAAAGAATTCACCATGCATGCGGTAGTCCGCGTAGACAGGTTATTCCAACAGAATAATAAAGAATGGAATACCAGAAGAATTCACCAGGTATACGGTAGTCTGCACACATAGGTTATTCCAACAGAATAATAAAGAATGAAATAACAACCCTTACGAGTATTAAAAGAAATAACTCTTTTTGTGAATACGAAAGAAATAATACCCCTTACCTTAGAAGAAAATTGGATACTGGAATAGTGAGGTAGCAGACTTTGTGACGCCCCCAAAATAGGTATACATCACCTATTCTGAGTTGTCAATACATGGTACAGAAACAACTACAACTTTATTATTACAACAAGAAAAGCGTGAGTTTGAATACAAATATTATCTTCTGTATAATATCTATACTCAAATAAATCCTCATCACATTTATTGATACATTAATTTACAAAAATGGTGAGGACTACTAAACAATCCTTTCTAAAACCTTCATTCCATACCCCACTAAATACTCGCTATATTCTCGCCTCTCGAGAAAAATGGAACAAAAGGAAAAGGGTGAGCTCAACTAGCTCAAGAAAATATTATGACTAAGATAATATACAACAAATTATCGTTAGTCTTCAACAGGAAAAAATATAATAGAATACAATAGACAACAAATTTTAAATCAATATTCGCAATGAAATAATAATTCATTAGAAGAGTTAAGTAGAGAATGCAAACTACTATCTTCTATGTATGAATTTAAAAGTTCATCGCTCATCTTTTATCCCCGTAACATCAATCAATATACATCCGAATCAAATATTCATCTTTTGCACTACAAGCCAAAGATATTCATCATTAAGTCATGTTCATTTAAACACTGCTCATCTTTTGCACTACGTGCCAAAGATATTCTTCAGAAATCATTCATCTTTGCACTACAGCCAAAGATATTCTTAAGAAATCATTCATCTTTGCACTACGTGCCAAAGATATTCCATAATATCATCATTTAAGACCGAGGATGATGATGTAAAATATTTTTAAAGAAACGAATCCAAAGAAACAAAATGACAAGGATTAAGGATTAAGGATTCGTACTTGGTTTTATCCATGTCCAAAATACCTCAAAATAATCATAGTGGTGTAAAATTCAAGAATGATCAAAACATGGATCTGATCGAGTTAGTATCCGAATAGATATTTTGGACAAAAAGGAAAAATTTTATTTTTCTATGAATAGTGCCAGATATCGTGAATAGTCTTGATATCGTGAATAAGAACTCAAACACCAAAAGATAGAAATTCCACAAAAACATCTTCACGCTTACGCTTAATAGACTCGTGAATAAGAACTCATTAATAGTAACTCGTGAATAGTAACTCATGAATAAGAACCCATGAATAGTAACCCCGATATGAAAAAGTTCCAAATTTGATAAAAACTTCAGATCAACATTTCAAAGATAATGATATTGAAGAAATAATATCATTCGAAAAAAAAAATAATATCCCTTACCTCAAAAGAAGCGAGATTTACGATTGAATAACGAATGAACTTGCACCGTATATCAATACTCAAAGTATACTCAAAATACTCACAAGAATACGCTCAAAATATCGAGAGAAATAGAGAGAAAACTTCGCTTACGGTGTGATTTTCAATTCTAACTAAGACCCTATTTATAGGAAATTGCTTAGAACACCAAAGCGTAAAATTTAATATAATATTAATATAATTATACAAATTTTCCTTAGCCCACCTTTTGGTCAAAACACCAGCCACACATGTTAATGATGTCCAAAAAAAATACAAAAAACGTTTTTCTTAACAAAAATAATTTAAACTCCCAAAATCAATTATTTTGAGCTTTGAACTTCAATAATTCATAATAAATAGCCCTTTCATCAGAAAATTTGAATCTCATGAGTTTTATAGGAAATTCAATTCTCTACAACTTTGCAGAAGAAAGTTTTTCCAAATTCCAAATAGAAATTGACCGAAATCCACAAACGGGTGATTTTACAAGTTATAATCAAATTTCTATTAATAATTGTGTCCACCAACACACAAAACATGTGTTAAACATTTAATGCCACAAAATACTCTTTCTCCTCATATACTCATATATCCTACATTCATTGTAAAAATATCACCGTTAATATATTATTAAAATAATATATTTAAATGAATTATTTTATCAGAAAAAGATAAAATATTAATTTTCAACAATTGTCATTTTAAAAATTTTCTCCATCTATATCCACATAAAATCAATATTTTCCTCATCGTATAAATCAATAATTAATTATTCACAAATAATATTACAGAATCACAATATTGACAACCAGTGCGCCTCCTCAGAAAGAGGGGCTTTCGATAAGAATTTCTTCTATCTTGCCAAGCAATTAGATGACCAAACCTCTCCTTAGACAGAACTTTCTAGACATTGCCAATAATGTTATCTAATAATATTATTCAGATAATATGAATTATTGCTTCGATAATGAAAAATACTATGTAATGACAATTATTGAAACAACAGCAATATAAAATATCAACGCAGCAATTATTAACTCGATAAAATCTTTGACGCATTAATTACAGTAACCATTATTGAGTAGTGCCTTCTTCACGTAAGAATCAATAATTGGTGCAATACCGCAGTGTC
Organism: Panax quinquefolius; assembly: GCA_020205615.1. NCBI lineage: Eukaryota > Viridiplantae > Streptophyta > Magnoliopsida > Apiales > Araliaceae > Panax > Panax quinquefolius. The sequence goes on from CM035161.1 coordinate 12,216,816, forward strand.
TTCTTGTTCAACAACGCGCGTATTAGTGTGTTTTAACCAATAGGGTATTCCAACAATGATTAATCTGTAATAACTACGCCTGTTATTTAAAAACAACTTATATTTGTCGTTTTCTTCATCCAATCGCTTTCAGTTATGGGGCCCACACATGGTCACGCTACCGTAAATATTTAATATTCCCAACAGCGATCTGAATATTCCACGACCAAACGAATATTCCCAAACAACAATGAATATTTTATAACCACTTGCTTATTTTGAAATATTTGCGTATTTAACCCTTAACTATCCACATTAATCAAATCAACCCTTACTATTTCAAAATAATAAATAAAGGAAATTCCTTTTTATTTAAAAAAATTTTGGTCTTACAACCTCCCTCCTTATGAAATTTCGTCCTCGAAATTGACGTGCACGATACTGTGTTTGAAAAGGTGAGGATACCTCGCTTTCATTTCCGCTTTCCAACTCCCGTGTCATTTCCTCTATAAAGATGATTCCTCCACAAAACTTTAACTTGTGGTATGACCTTTCTTAGCGTAGGGCATGCTCCTTCCTATCCAAGATCTTGACAGTACCTCCTCATCGTTAAGTCTTCTTTATCTCGTCCCTGGGTTCTAACTTCAATAACGTGGTTCGGTCTTTCACATATTTACGAAGTACGGATATGTGAAACACATTATGAACACGAGACATATTCGAGGTAATGCAAGTCTATAGGCTACATTTCCTACTCGGTCAAGAATTTGAAATGGACCAATAAATCGTGGATTGAGCTTTCCTCTCTTCCCAAATCTTGTAACTCCTTCCATGGAGCAACTCGACAATCGCATGATCCCCACATTAAATTCCACGTCCTTTCGATGAAGATCCGCATAACTCTTTTGTCGATCTTGTGCCGCTTTGTATCGTTGTCGAATCATTTGGATCTTTTCGGTGATCATACGTATTTAACTTTCGGTCCCAACAATGTTGCTTCACCCACCTCATCCCAACATATTGAGAAACGATATTTTCGTCCCATATAATGCTTCAAATGGAGCCACACCTATACTACTTGCACGATAAGCTGTTGTTGTAGGAGAATTCCACCAATGGTAAATACTTATCCCAACCGCCCTTGAAGTCTAGGACACGAGTCTTAATAAATCTTCAAGAGTTTGAATAGTCCTCTCGATTGTCCGTCTGTTTGGGGATGGTATGCGAACTAAATCGCAAATCCGTGCCCATAGCTTTTTGCAAGCTAACCCAAAATCTTGAAGTGAATCTTGGGTCACGATCCAAACTATGGATATGAGCGCATGCCATGCAACCTCACAATCTCATTCACGCACATACTAGCAAGACGTTCAAGGAATAAGTCTCCAGTGTCGGCAAGAAATGAAGCGGACTTGGTTAATCTATCAACAATAACCCAAATAGCAATGATGCCTTGAAAACCGTAGGAAGACCCGTAACGAAAATCCATAGTAATGTGTTCCCACTTCCATTCCGGAATCTCAAGTGGTTGCAACGGACCCTTAGGTACAAGATGCTCCGCCTTTACACGTTGGCAAGTTAAAAACATCGAGATAAACTTTGCAATCTCTCTCTTCATATTGTTCCACCAAAATGTATGTCAAGATCACGATACATTTTAGTACTTCCGGATGGATTGCAAATGGCGTATTGTGTGCCTCCATCATAATCTTGTACTTCAAATCGTAGTCGTTAGAACACAAAGTCTAGAGTGGACTCAAGTATTCCTTCTTCATCAATTCTCGCTCCTTGAATAGCTCCTTCTTGTACTTTCTTCTTCATACGATCACCCGGCCCATGGCTTGAGCAACCTTAACTTTTCTATTAAAGTTGGCTCTATGCGTATACTTGACATCATCGCACTCGCTCCCGCATATGATCTTCTACTCAATCGCGCCGCCACCACGTTAAACTTTTACCGGGATGGTATTGAATAGTGTGGTCGTAGTCTTTCAATAGTTCGAGCCAACGTCATTTGCTGCGTGTTGAGTTCTTTTGAGTGAAGAAATATTTAAGGCTTTTATGGTCCGAATATATCTCCACTTTCTCCCCATATAGATAGTGCCTCCATATCTTTAAGCAGCAACGATTGCTGCCGACTCTAGATCATGAGTAGGATAATTCCTCTCATACTCTTTAAGTTGTCATGAGGCATAGGCTATGACTTTCCCACGTTGCATGAGAACACATCCTAACCCTTTGCTCAAGCATCGTTTGTAGATAACAAATCCATCCAACCGGATGGTATTGTTAGAAACAGTGTTAAATAAGTCTCCTCTTAAGCTCTTGGAAACTCTTCTCGCATTCTTCACTCCAAACGAATTTTGTATCCTTCCGAGTTAATTTGGGTTAATGAAGTAGCGATTCGAGAAAACCCTTCCACGAATCTCCGATAATAACCAAATTAAGCCCAAAAACTACGTGACTTGATCCACCGACTTCGGTGCTTCTAACTTTGTATTGCTTCAATCTTATTTGGATCAACAGATACTCCATGTTTCGACACCACGCGCCCAAGGAATGCTACTTCTCGCCGAACTCACATTTCTTCAATTTGGCATATAGTTGGTTTTCACGAAGCCTTTGGAGTACCAAATTCAAATGGTGCTCATGATCTTTACGGCTTTTGGAATATATGAGAATGTCATCAATAAAGACAACAACGAATTGATCCAAATATTCCTTGAATACTTTGGTTCATCATATCCATGAAAGCGCGAGGAGCATTAGTTAGTCCGAAAGACATGACTAAGAATTCATAATGCCCATACCGGAGTTACGGCGCCTTTGGAATATCCTCGATTTTAATCTTCAATTTGATGATATCCGTAATCGAAGATCAATTTTGAAAAGAATTGTGCCCCTTGCAATTGGTCAAACAAGTCATCAATACGAGGTAGAGGATACCTATTCTTGATGGTGACATGGTTCAATTCCCGATAGTCAATACAAAGTCGCATACTCCGCCTTTCTTCTTTACGAATAAAACAGAGGAGCACCCCGAGGAGATGTACTTGGGGCCGAATGAAACCGATGTCCAACAATTCCTCAGTAGTTGGACCTTTAACTCTGAAGTTCAATAGAGCCATTCGATATGGGGTTTTAGAAATGGGCTTTGTACCGGGTTCAAGATCAATAAAGAATTCAACTTCACGTTACGGGGGTAGGCCAGGAAGTTCTTCGAAATACGTCGTCGAAAAGTCAATAACAACAGAATATCATTCAAATTTGGCGTGTCTTTATTCAAATCCATAACATGGGCTAAGAAAGCTTGACATCCGCTTTTTTAATAAACGAATAGCTTTATGATTAGATATGATGATGATCGATTTTAATGGTTTAGTTGCTTGAATTAAATAAACAGGTTGGTTAGGAATATGAAAACTAACAACCTTACGAAAACAATCAATTTTGGCATGATGAGTAGTTAACCAATCAATCCCTAAAATCACATCAAAAGCAAGTATCTTTAAAGAGATAAGGTCAATGAGATAAGGTAATGGTGCCAACTTGAATCAAACAAGATTTATAAACGATTGGATGTGATGAAAGTTTCTCCTAACGGAGTTTCCACAGATAGGTCAAAGTCTAATTTCTCCTGAGTCAAGTTTAAACGTTGAGCACATGCGGGAGAGATAAATGAATGGGTAAAGCACCAGAGTATCAAGTAAGGTATAAACTTCGCAAGAATTTATAAATAGCTTACCCGTGATCACCTCGTTTAGGTTCTCGCATTATGACCAAACAAAAAACTTCTTCCCCTAATCGTTGACTTTGACTTTTCTGGATAGTCTTTTGAGTCACCGTCCCCATTGAACTAGGTTTATTCTTTGTATAATCTCGAGCGATATGTCCTTCCTTTCCACAATTATAGCATACCTTGAATATGTTGTGGGCGGTTTGACCGATATGTCCTCTTTTCGCATTTGTAGCATATGATGGGGTGGTCGTTTCTCCTCCTTAGAACCGATTCTTTCGCCAAGACTGTCATCTTCACATGGTCATTTGTTAAATCTCCTCTTTTAAAATCTCCCCGACTCGCTTCTTCTATTTTCACGGGCCATGATTACCACCGAGTAGTTACCATTTTTCTGTCCGTCTGTTTCTTTTCTCCGAGTTATCATTATTCTGCTGATCGCTTATCTCGATACGATCCTCGTTGTGGTCCTCAGTTGACGTACTTCGTTATCTCGCTTCTAATAATTGAGCCACATTTACAACATCTGAATAAAGAGAAAATTTATGAGAAATGAGATCTTGGCGTATCTTGGGTTTCAAACCTCTAAGAAACATCCGCGTCATATATGTTCCTCATTCTCCACCAAATGAGGTGCAAACCTGGATAACTCGCAAACTTTGCCTCGTCTTCGAGACACCGCCATGTTGTTTTGTTCCAATCGATGAACTCCACTTCCTTCATATAGCCGAACACTTTCGTGAAAGTATTTGTCATTAAATAGCTCTGAACGTCTCCCAAGACATGCCGAAAAGCGGTTTGGATGGTGCGCTTCACGATGACTCCCACCATGAGTCGCTTTCGCCACTTTGGAACATAAAGGTGGCGAATGGAACCTTCTGTTCTCAGCATCCCAAGACATCGAATATCTTGGTAATTTGTTTTGACCCATGCTTCCGCCATGATCGGATCTCGCTTTCCCTTAAATTCGGTGGTCCCAACTCTTTAAACCGCTTGCATTTGTGACAACCCGTGAATTGCTATCATTTCCTCCTCAGTATTTTGAACACGAGTTTCTCGTCTCGATTTTTGCATGAATCGCAAAAACTTCTAAACATCCCTCGTTCATCATCTGCTCAATCGGTGTTGTTCACACAGAGGTACATTGCCACTGTTGCCGCGTTCTCCTCGTTGGTAAATACAGGCATCTCCACGGTCTCATTTACTCCATTGTTAATATTCTCGATCGACATTCTCAAATCATGTCATAAAAAACAAGGGTTAATTAAGAAATCAATATATCACATAATATCCCTATATCTTGACCCAACTAACAAATAAGCTTAGGTAGGACACACTAGCGAAGGATTTACTCGTCTCTCCCTCCTGGTTCTATTCCCCATCTCCGCCGGAGATCATATCCCTAAGCTCGATACCAACTGTGGCGCCCCCCAAAAATAGGTATACATCACCTATTCGAGTTGTCAATACATGGCATGTAAACAACTACAACTTTATTATTACAACAAGAAAAGCTGTGAGTTTGAATACAAATATTATCTTCTGCAGAATATCTATACTCAAATAAATCCTCATCACATTTATTGATACATTGATTTACAAAAATGGTGAGGACTACTAAACAATCCTTTCTAAAACCTTCATTCCATACCCAGGCTCGCAAATACTCGCTATATTCTCGCCTCACGAGAAAAATGGAACAAAAAGGAAAGGGTGAGCTCAACTAGCTCGATAAAGAATATTATGACTAAGATAATATACAAAAAATTATCGTTAGTCTTCAACAGGAAAAAAATATAATAGAATCTGATAGACAACAAATTTTAAATCAATATTCGCAATGAAATAATAATTCATTAGAAGAGTTAAGTAGAGAATGCAAACTACTATCTTCTATGTATGAATTTAAAAGTTCATCGCTCTATCTTTTATCCCCGTGTAACATCAATCAATATACATCCGGAATCAAATATTCATCTTTTACTACAGGCCCAAAGATATTCATCACTTAGTCATGTTCATTTAAACACTGTTCATCTTTGCACTACAGCCAAAGATATTCTTCAGAAATCATTCATCTTTGCACTCACAGCCAAAGATATTCTTAAGAAATCATTCATTCTTTTGCACTACAGCCCAAAGATATTCCATAATATCATCATTTAAGATGAGGATGATGTAAAATATTTTTTTAAAGAAAATCCAATTGAAACAAAATGACAAGGATTAAGGATTAAGGATTCGTACTTGGTTTTATCCATGTCCAAAATACCTCAAAAATAATCATAGTGGTGTAAAATTCAAGAATGATCAAAACATGGATACTGATCGAGTTAGTATCCGAATAGATATTTTGACAAAAGGAAAAATTTTATTTTTCTATTGAATAGTGCCAGATATCGTGAATAGTCAGAGTATCGTGAATAAGTAACTCCAGACACCAAAAGATAGAAATTCCACAAAAACATCTTCACGCTTCACTTAATAGTACTCGTGAATAAGAACTTTCATGAATAAGAACTCGTGAATAGTAACTCATGAATAAGTAACCCATGAATAGTAATCCCGACATGAAAAAGTTCCAAATTTGATAAAACTTCGGATCAACATTTCAAAGATAATGATATTGAAGAAATAATATCATTCTGAAAAAAAAAAAAATATCCACTTACCTCGAAAAGAAATAAAGATTTCCGACCGGAATAATGAATGAACTTGCACCGTATATCAATACTCAAAGTATACTCAAAATACTCACAAGAATACGCTCAAAATATCGAGAGAGAAATAGAGAAAAAACTTCAGTTTCTGGTGTGATTTTCAATTCTAACCTAAGCACCCTATTTATAGAAATTGCTTAGAACACCAAAAGCGAAAAATTTAATATAATATTAATATAATTATACAAATTTTCCTTAGCCCACCTTTTGGTCAAAACACCAGCCACACATGTTAATGATGTCCAAAAAATACAAAAAACGTTTTTCTTAACAAAAATAATTTAAACTCCCAAAAATCAATTATTTCGGAGCTTCGGAACTTCAATAATTCATAATAAATAGCCCTTTCATCAGAAAATTCGAATCTCGCGAGTTTTTATAGGAAATTCAATTCTCTACAACTTTGCAGAAGAAAGTTTTTCCAAATTCTAAATAGAAATTGACCGAAATCCACAAACGGGTGATTTTACAAGCTATAATCAAATTTCGGTTGATAATTGTGTCCTGAACACACAAAACATGTGTTAAACATTTAATGCCACAAAAATACTCTTCCTCCTCATATACTCATATATCCCACATTCATTGTAAAAATATCACCGTTAATATATTATTAAAATAATATATTTAAATGAATTATTTTATCAGAAAAAGATAAAATATTAATTTTCAACAATTGTCATTTTAAAAATTTTCTCCATCTATATCCACATAAAATCAATATTTTCCTCATCGTATAAATCAATAATTAATTATTCACAAATAATATTACGTAATCACAATATTGACAACCGTGCGGTTCCTGTGAAGAGGGGCTTTCGATAAGAATTTCTTCTTCTTGGCGCGCAATTAGATGACCAAACCTCTCCTTAGGCAGAACTTTCTAGACATTGCCAATAATGTTATCTAATAATATTATTCAGATAATATGAATTATTGCTTCGATAATAAAAATACTATGTAATGACAATTATTGAAACAACAGCAATATAAAATATCAACGCAGCAATTATTAACTCAATAAAATACTGAACAGTAATTACTGTAACCATTATTGAGTAGTGCCTTCACGTAAGAATCAATAATTGGTGCAATAACGTCTGGTGTCTTCTTGTCAACAACGCAGTATTAGTGTGTTTTAACCACCGGGTATTCCAACAAGATAATAGCAGTATAACTACGCCATTATTTAAAAACAACTTATATTTGTCGTTTTCTTCATCCAATCGCTTTCAGTTATGGGGCCCACACATGGGTATTGGTACGGCAGGTAAATGCGAATATTCCCCGACAAAGACGAATATTCCACGACCAAACGAATATTCCCAACAACAATGAATATTTTATAACCACTTGCTTATTTTGAAATATTTGCGTATTTAACCCTTAACTATCCACATTAATCAAATCAACCCTTACTATTTCAAAATAATAAATAAAGGAAATTCCTTTTTATTTAAAAAAATTTTCGGGGTCTTACAGACTTCTTTTCTTCTTTCTCTCTATAATTTTTCTCTATAATAATTGCTCTTGTGAGACTTAGTGAATTGGTGAGAATGAAAGAAGAATGAGATTCTATTTATAGAAAATATAATTTTGATAATTGCACATTTTAGGGCTCGAAATATTACAGTATAATACCTTCCTCTTTTTCTTCATTTTTAATTTAGTTCTGCAAGTATTATCAAATTTGCACCACCTCCCCTAATAGTAAATCATGTGAAGTAATAGTTCATTCATGTGACTTAATAGTATAATCATATGAAAAAACTAATTACAATATAGTACCTTCATCTATACCTCCATTTTTAATTTAGTCATGCAAGTATTATCAATCTTGCATCAACTCCCCTAATAGTAAATCATGTGAATCAATAGTACACACATGTGAACACATAGTTATAAGCATGTGAATTAATAGCAATTAATTGCTCATTTATCCGATAAATTACCCGATTGGTCAATATATCCTCCAGACATTAATTATTATCAAAATAAATATTGATTTCCACTAACACTAATAATTCCCACATAATGGAACTATCAATTTCATCTTTAATCAACACGAACTTATTCATCATTAATATTATATAACTCACAATATTTAACAACCATGTCGTTCCCAAGAAAGAGGGGGCTTTCCGATAAGGATTTCTCCTTATTGGCACGCAATTAGGTGACCAAACCTCTCTTTGATAAAACTTCTAGACATTATCAATATTGCAAATAATAATATGAATAACTGCTTAGTCTCAATTATTGATTTAATAATATAACATATTATGCAGATGATAATCGTGACAATAATTGAATCAATAATATGAGAGATATGATCGAATTATCGTAGCAATAATTGAGTATAACCGGTGACTTTTCACATAAAGCATCAATAATCAATACCATGTGCTACTATGCAATCACGCAGACATCTTTTTTTACTAATGGGTAGTTTCAACGATTTTAACTAGAACACTTTCATTCGTTATTTTATAAAAAGATAATTACGTCAGATTCTAACTAAGAAAATACTTCCGTTGTGGGGTCCACTTAATGATTGTCTTGAGTCGTCTAATATTTTTACATTAAAACGAATATTCCCCAATTAATCGAATATTATATAACCACTGCTTACTTTACAAAATTTGTAAATATTACCCACAACTATAACATTATATCAAATCCACACCATAATATTCAAAAATATATTTAGAAAATTATTCTTTATTCATAAAATTTGGGGTCTTATAACTTGACAATTTTGTATTAGAGAGTAACATTGTGAGTCAATTGACACCACTAATATATATATATATATATATATATATATATATATATATATATATATATATATTATATGATATCTGATAGATTTTTTAATAATTTAGTAATTTGACCACACTAAACTTTTTCCCTAACTTCGCTGTGACGCCCCCAAAATAGGTATACATCATCCATTCTGAGTCGCCAAATACATGTTACAAAATACAAATACAAACTTAATTATACAACTGTCGTGTAACATAAGCTTAGAGTTTTAACACGAATATTGTCTCCTAGACAATATCCAAACTCAAATGAAGTTCTCATTATAATTATTATTATTATACTATTTCACATAATAGTGAAGAATACTAAAGCCACCATCTGGACCGTCACTCTATTCCCCGACTAGTCTCAACTATATTCTCATTTCCTGAAGAGAACAATGAAAGCAAAAGGGTGAGCTCAACTAGCCTAGTAAAGAATATTATGACTAAGATAATGCATAATAAATTATTGTTAGCCTTCAACAGTGTTAAACTGATAGAATACAATAGACAACAAGTTTAACTGCAGCAGAATAAACAATTCATCACTGAGACTCAGCTTAATAAATAATCCACATCACTGAATTATCCATGCACTACGGGCCAAGGATATTCATTATTATCACATCCACGAATCATCCATGCACTACGGGCCAAGGATATTCGTTATTATCCCCAATGATCATGATCATGCTAACAATTGTCTATCAATGCACTACGGGCTAATGAGGACTTTTATCACATCATTTGCAACATTACAGGTTATGATTATACCGATATAAAGTTATAATCATACCAATCAACAGTCTATCCATGCACTACGGGCCAAAAATAACTTTTATCATAATATAAGCATGATGATGATGACAATGATATAATCATCAATCAAACGAAATCAAGGATAAATATTAAAGACTTTAAATTTATCCAGAGTTTAAAAATGTCCAAATTGTCAATATGATAACTGTTTTATGGAGTAAAATTCAAGAATAATATTCATATATCAAAAATAATTTGGACAAAAAATAAATTAATTTTTGTCATAAATAGTACCCCGGGTAAATAGTACCCGAGTGAATAGTAGCCCGTGAATAGTACCCCATGAATAATAATTCGTGAATAGTGACGTACGTATGAATAGTATCGTACGTATGATCGATAGTACCCATGAATAGTATTCCGGCATGAAAAGCTTAAATTTTAACAAGAATGTTCAAAAAAATATCCTTGTGAAACGATACTAGATGAAACGTAAATTTCAAGGATATTCTACTAATTTCAAGGAGTATAGAAGAAATATTTTAACAAAATGAGTGTAGAATTTGGAATCTGAAATGAAATAATATTACTTACATACAACAGAGTATGAAAAAAAATATTATTTCTTACGAATATTGAACAAAAATAATATTCCTTACAACTGTTGAACGAAAATAATATTCCTGCGAATATTGAACGAAGATGATATTCCTTACGAATATTGAATGAAAATAATATTTCTTATGAATATTGAACAAAATAAAATTTCTTACAAATACGAAAAATAATATCGTAAGCGAATATGAAATAAATAATATCCCTTACCTCAAAAAGAGAGCAATTCCGACTGGTAGAGCGTGAATATTTTTGAAGAAAACATATATTATTTTCTACACTCAAAGCATCTTTAAACTCAAAAGAAATACGCTCAATATTATATAAGAAGAATTCTTTGATTCTAGTATGATTTTTAATTCTAAACTAAGCATCCTATTTATAGGAGAATGACATGATACTATTTGGAAGCACAGTAAAGGAAAAATCACGGATTGCACAGTAATTTATTCACGGGCGACATTTCGATCGGCTAAAAAATAATTGATTTTACTATGCAGTACTATGCAAACAATAAAATATAATATATTCTATTTTGCATAAAAAATAAAACTTATTATAATATATATATATATATATATATATATATAATACTTGTATATATATATATATAAAATAAAACTGAAATAACTTTTGATCGACAGTTTTGAAAAATGGGTATGTGGGGGTCAATATAATAAGTCAAATTTATAATAAATACTTCATAAAAATCCCCTCTATTTATCTTAATTCACTTGGCTTCTCAAAACACATTTTTAATAATATTTATCATAAATATTATAATTTACAATATTAACAACCATATCATTTTCAAGAAAGAGGTGGCTTTCTGATAAGGGCTTCTCCTTATTGGCGCGCAATTAGATGACCAAATCTTTTTCCTCGACAGAAATTTCGAGACATCGTCAATAATTCAAATAATAATATGAATAACTTTGTAGTCTCAATTATTGATTTAATAATATAAAATATTGTGACAATAATTAAATCAATAATGTGAGATACTATGCAATAATTACTGTGACAATAATTGAATAAACTAAGTGACTTCTCACGTAAGCATCAATAATCAAAAATATTGTATAATACCGTGTGCTACTACGTAACCATGCATATTACTGTACTTTTATTACCTGGTATTTCAACAGTTAACGGTAAAACTTTTGCCGTTATTTTTATAAAAAAATTATTTTTGTCGTTTTCTAACTCCGACAGTAATTTCATTGTGGGGTTCACTAATGATTGTGCCGTCGTACGAATATTCCTTGATAAAACGAATATTCCCCGACTAATCAAATATTTTATAACAATTTGCTTACTTTGCGAAATTTATAAATATTACCCACAATTATAATATTATATCAAATTCACACCATAATATTCAAAATGATATTTCGAGAAAATTAAATCTTAATTCATAAAAGTTGGGGTTTTACATTCGCCACTGCTAGCGGCGGCCAAGGCCTGACATGCCTAAGTGATCAACAAACTGATCTGATCAAATCCCAAGGCTTAGGTTAGTCCAAATATATAAGGCCGACTTGTTGTGCATGATTGACTGAAACGTGTTCAAGTAATTATAAAGCTTAGCACAAAAAGAAACTACATACACATGCTCTAAGTAATATATTGGCATCTTATTTAGTAGTTTATGATATTGGTAAAAATAACTTACTAACGACAAGTTGTCACATGCTATTTTTACAACTTTGTTAATAAAATATAATATAATAATTTTGTTCACTGAGTATTCAAGAAGTATATTAAATTTAATAAAGGATAGAATTTTCAAAAAATTAACAAATTAAGAATTTACAACCTAAAAGGTCTCTGAAGGTAATTAGAATTCTAATTCTCAACTCCTAAACAAATATCTCTCATGCTATAATTAAGAAATATTCGAACACATTTAAGATATACTATTTATTCTAAAAATATTTATCTCCTTATTCTGACTTTAGTCCATTCTAGACTTATCCTAAACTTTCATCCTTACCCTTCTTGTCTTGTGACTAGATTTAATTACTAGATTTTTTCGAAGTTTGTCGACTAGTTTTCTTCTTGGCAACACGGGAAGTATTATTAATATAGAAAACGATCCCTCCATCCCAAATAATGTATTATATTTTTCTAGAATTTTATTTTTACTTATTAATATTAAAATTTATACGGCACACACTTGGACGTAATTTTTTAATAATAAAATTTGAGTATTTAAAGTATAATTATTAAAAGAATAATTAAGAGGATGTATTCAATAAAGACTTTTAAATATTTTTTTTAATGATAGACTTTTATAGAGTTTGTAAATTTTAATAACTTTTAAAGACTATGAAATAAGTGACAAATTTTTATAGATTTTTTATCAAAATTTTGATAAACTTTTGTATACTTCTAATATATGTTGCATCATATATTAATGTTAAAAAATCAACAAAATTTTATATTTTAGATAATATGAGTACAATATTAAATAATATTACAATATTTTGACCATATCACAACCTAATTTGAAATAAAAGGCATTGTTGAAGTTGAATTATTAGATCATACAGAGTCTATTATAAGGAAATGTCTTATTTCATAATTTTATACTTCATAAAAAAAGTCATTTTTACTAATAGTAATATAAAATAACAATTTAGATTTTAAAATTATTCATTGTCATTTTCTCTATCAAGTCAATATTACTAAACTAACAATTTATAATTTTCAACAAATAACAAAATCAACAAATTTATTACTTTTAAAAATAAACATAAAACAAAATATCTCCTTAATACTTACAAATATAATAAATAAGATTTTTTTATGGGAGAGAATAAATATAAAATTATATTAAAATATTTGTCATCTCCATTTATACCATTGGTTATATTTGTAACTCTTAAAACTACTCTCTTTTTACACTTCTCCTTTTTCTCTCTTCTCACCTGCTATAATAGTTCTTTTTCTTTTTGAAATTTTTATTTTGAGAGTACTGAGGTAGGGAGAGAAACTAAAACTATATATATATATATATATATATATATATATATATATTACTTTTAGTAAAATCTTTTCTTGTTTTTGTTTGATTTCCTCTATCTCTCTCTCCTCTATTCATCTTCTCCCTTTCTCAAATATTTAAAAGTCTTTGAAAGTCTTTAGAGATGAAGTCAGACTTTGGATGTGTATCTCTTCTTCTAAAGTCTGTCAAACTCTATCATTTGATAAAAATTTGACTTTTTGAATACCAAAATACTTTTAAAGACTTTATAAAAGTCTCAATTCAATATCACTTAACTTTTAAAAACATTACAAAAGTTATAATTAAATACCAGTAAACTTTTATAAACTCTTTAAATGTCTTAATTGAATACAATCAAACTTTTAAATTTTTTAAAAGTCTTAATTAAATACACTCTTTTTAATGTAGAAAGATGGACTAATAGACTAATGCTCACTTATTTCAGAAAAGGCGGCTCTGGTCATCTTTTTTTGCTAAACACAAGTTGCAGTTCTCGGAATAGCTCGAATGATTATGAAATATGCTAGCACTAATCAAAAATTTAAATTGATAATATACTCATGAAACCACCCTTAAGCTGTCTGTTTGCCAGTAAATCTATGTGTATGTATATATATGAGTACAATTTGTATACATTCTACAGAATCCATAAAAACAAGAAATTAGGAAATGGCTCGTCAAGGTCTGTTTTCACCTTTCCTTACCTCTCCATCCCTCCATCCCTCTCTTCTTTCATCCTTAAAAGCCCCTTCCACAAATATTACTACTAAATCCAGTCTTACTCCCACAACAGCAACAATTGGCCATGATCAAGAAATTAACCGACGATCCGCAAACTATCCACCAAGTTCTTGGGACTATAATTTTGTCAAGTCACTCACCAGTGATTACACTGTACTTAAACTAACCTATGCTAATGTTTTTCCCCCTAGCTAGCTAGCTAGCTAGCTAGGGTTTTTTCATGAATGGTTACTTATATATATATAACGTACTGTTTCTATTATGCAGGAAGAGAAATATGGAAACCAGGTGGATGAGCTGAAGGAGTACGTTAAGAATCTGATTAATGGGGATACGGGTGTCCCATTGGCGAAGCTGGAGTTTATAGATTCAGTTCAAAGGCTAGGGCTAAAGTATCATTTCGAGAAGGAGATAAAAAAAGCGTTTGATACTATTTATAGTGATAACAATGCCAATGCCAATGATGATGCATGGTTAAATAGTGATCTCTATGCTACAGCCCTCCGATTTAGGCTCTTTCGACAACATGGTTACGACGTACCCCAAGGTTTGTCTCTTTTACGTACCAATTATGTATAAGCAATCATATAACCGATTAAGGGCGGAGCTAATATTATTATTTAATCGAAAACCAATATATATATATATATATATATATATATATATATATATATATATATATATATTGGAGTGACAGATATGTTCAAAAGATTTAAGGATGAGACAGGAAATTTCAAGCCATGCCTCTGTAAGGAAGTTAAAGGGGTGCTCAGTTTATACGAAGCTTCTTTCTTGGGTTTTCAAGGTGAAGACATTCTTGACGAGGCCAAGACCTTCACAACTACACATTTGAAGAGCGTAAAAGGAGAAATATCTTCCAACATGAAAAGAAAAGTGAAGCATGCTTTAGATAAGCCATTGCATTGGACATTGCCAAGAGTGGAGGCTAAATGGTTCATTGATACTTATGAGCAAGAACAAAACATGGATCCCAATTTGCTTCGGCTGGCTAAGTTGGACTACAATATGGTGCAAACAATTTATCAGAAAGAGGTTAGCAAACTAGCAAGGTAAATTAATTACAATTATCGTAAATTTGGATGTTTCATCGTATCCAATATAATAAATTACAATTGCGCGCGATCGATGATGAATATATAAATGACATGATGTTATATAATTTCAGGTGGTGGATGGACCTGGGTTTACATTATAAGACAAGTTTTGCTAGAGACAGGTTGGTAGAACACTACTCTTGGTGCAACGGAATTGTTTGGGAACCACAATACGAAGCTTTTCGGGAAATGACAACAAAAGTAATATCTTTAATAACTATCATCGATGATATTTATGATGTTTATGGCTCGATAGAAGAACTAGAACTCTTCACAGATTTTGTTGACAGGTTTGTATTCTTGCATTTTAGATGAATTTTAGGAGTATATATATATATGTTTGGATTCGAAATAATAATTAATTAATTAATTAGCTTTTCTTTTTAATCTTAAATTTTGTAAATGCATGCATGCTCAGATGGGATATCACTGAAATTGATAAGCTCCCTTACAATATAAGAATGGTACTTCTTACAATGTTTAATATATCAAATGAGATTGGCTACTGGACATTGAAAGAGCGCGGCTTTAACATCATTCCTTATTTAAGTAAACAGGTAACATGTCATTAATTTTAACATTTCTTAATTTCAACTATATATATATATTTATTATAATTCGTTAATGTATATTTTAATTTGAATATTCTTAATTTTAAAATTACTTGGATTACGTTTTTTTTTCTTTTCTATAGTGGGCATATCAGTGTAAATCATATTTTCGGGAAGCAAAGATGTTTCATGAAGGATACAAGCCAACATTGGACGAATATTTTGAGAATGCAGTGGTTTCAATAGGAGGGCTAATACTTTTGTGTTGTAGTTACTTCCTCACTACAGATAAAATAACCGTGGAAGCATTAAATTACGTAGACCAGTTTCCAAGTATCTCCAAGTCCTCCTGTATGATTGCTCGACTAATCAACGATTTGGGAACATCATCGGTAATGTTATATCACACCAAAAAAAAAGAATTAAGTAAAGAAAATTGTGTAAGCTGTTGGGCAAAATTAATTATATAAGTTGAGTTATGTTTATGTATCATGCGCAGGATGAGTCGGAACGAGGAGACGCTCCAAAGGCAATCCAGTGCTACATGAAGGATACTGGTGCAACTGAAGAAGTGGCTAGAGAATATATAATTAGTTTAATCCATGAGAAGTGGAAGATTTTAAATAGAGACGTTATGCATAAAAGTTATAATTCTTTCTTCTCAGAACCATTTTTGAGTTCCAATTTAGATGCTGCAAGGACCGCATATTTCTTTTACCAGTATGGAGATGGACATGGAACACAAAACTGCTGGACAAAGGATCATCTCATCTCGTTACTGCTTCAACCCTTTACTCTTAACTAGATATATATATATATATATATATATATATATATATATATATATATCCACAAAATTTAATAACTTCTGATTAGTTTCAGTTAATTAATCCAAATTGTGCAAGACTTTTAATCATTACATGAAAAATGTTGAGATGTTGGAACTTATTACAAAATCAAGTAAAGTTTCGTTATAGTTGCATGGCTATTTAAGTACCATATATTTGGCACCAGCTTTCTCTGTTTGTTTGTTTTTTCCAATATCAAAATGGGTTCTCTTTAATGGTTTAAACTTTCAAGTGTTTGTAAGTTGGAGTAATATAGATGCATGGTATCAAAATTTTGACTGTGCAAAATAATATTGGCCTGGAAATTCTTTCATAATTACTTCATCGCCAATATGGATTTTAATAAGGGTTTATATGTATAAGACTATTAAATTTTACGTATATTATTTAGCGCAAAAAAATATAAAATAATTTAAGTATATTTATTTATTCATTTAACTCTATTTCTCTCTCCTTTTTTTATTTAGTTATCAAAATGAAAATGTATTTGGCTTTTATGTTATGTAATACCATTAATTAGAACAAATTAATGTACTTGCGTTAACCTTTCCGGATTGCTGAAATAAGAATATATATATATACTCCGTATATTACTGTTTTAATTTTTGGATATATTGACCTTCTGAAGTAACTTAATACATTTTAAATTCAAAATTTATATGAAATCCTATAATTAATTATAATTTTATTCAATTAATTGAATGATAAATACATGTATACTATCTATAAAGTACTGTTCATTAAATATAAAAATTTATGATTTCATAATTTTTAATGAATTATCTTAATTTATATTTAAAATATCTCAAATTAATTTTAAAAAATTAACAATAATTTTATAATTTAAAATGGAGAAAGTATATTATTAACTCTTTTAATGATTTGAAATCCTTGTCTTCAGCTGCTCTCCTGCTGTATAACTTTTACCCATATACTCTTTACCAGAATTTATTTTTTTGTGAAGTGAAATCCAAGTCTAGTTGCAAACAAAACTTCTAGCAAGATAGTCAAAACAAATACTACTCCCTCCATTTTTTTTAATGGATTTGGCACATTCTCCAATTTCATCCAATACACAAATTATTTGATCTTAATAATAAATAAAAATATAACTTACTTCGACGGTAGGATTTCCGCGACTATCGAAGATCTGACGACCTTTAAGGACCTTAATCGTCACCATTATTGTAAATAATAACAGTTGAATCGCACGAGTAGATGTAGTAATTTATTTTCTCTGCTTTTTCTTCTGCACTTTCTCTTTGAGGGATAAAAATGAGAATATTGGTTCAGTCTATTTTGTTTACAAGAATTAAATTTGGAAATAGATTATTAATCATAAGTCCCATAATTTTAAAAATACTATTAATTAAGAATAATAAAATAACTTGAAAATAGATTATTTAATATTGTGTCCAACTAAATATTATATAATAATCAGAGACGGAGCTGGGCTTAGAGTGGAGGGGCCATACCCTCTCAAGATTTTAAAATTTTTGAAGTACCAAAGCCCACCTACTTGAATTATGTGATTAAATTTGTGTTCTGTGAGACTTGTGGCAATCCATTTCATTTCAGCCATTTATCTCCACTGCACACTAACAAACAAAGTCTTGTTTTGCTTCTGTGGTTCTACCCTAACATTCGCCATTCCCATCCGCCATTTCGTCCCTGCCGGCTGCCTCCCTGGTTTCCAGCTTGAAGATGAAAATAGTAAAGTAGAGATTCTTTACTTTATTCAATCTCTATTTCAAGTCTTCATCTACTTTTTATAGGTACTAATTTCTCTCTTCTTTCTCTAATTAATTTGTGTATATCAATATATATATATATATATATATATATATATATATATATTAAGGTTAAGTTCAGATCACCACCTGGGGTTTGGACGCTTTCCTACTTAATCACATGTAGTCAGTAAAGTTACATCTAAACTCCCGATTTTTTGAGTTGAAGTGAATAAATGCTTTCCGCCTTAACTCTGTTATTTGAATTGACTAAAGTCTTAATTACTCTCCTTATGACCTGTCACCGAACTAGCAACATTCCTTATGTTTCTCAACCAGCTCCCTTTTTCAATTTCAGTCCACTTCCATTTGCATTTGAATCCACATTATCCTTATTAATACCATCCTCCACATTCTGCCTTCTCATCAATTCTTGAACAAAAGGCGAATAACCAACATACATCTCGAATTCCTCCATAGTCAACTGCCTTCCTGTACCCACTTCCTTAAGCTTGTTCCACGATCCATCCCCTCTAACCTCTTTCACCATAAACTCCTTCCCAGTATCAAGAATATTCTTTATTATACAAGCAGGATCACTAACACTAACAATCACATTGCAATCCAAATCCTCCTCTACTCCCCCACTACCATTTTCCCTAGCAAGTGATGAATTAAAGTTACCATTTGAGTTGGAACGTGTGGGATCCGTTCGACAATTTTTCCCACTGATCGATAATATATTCAACAATACTTTTGAGATGGTACATCAAATTATTTCCGCTGCAAAGAAACAGAAGAATAAGCTACCATAATATATAACACCAATAGCCTAGTCTGATGTAATTAATGTTGATGAATTTGTGTCCCATTTCCTTCTATAAAAGGCAGGCTTCTCTCTAATGAAGGAACACACCAAAAAAATATTGAAAAAATCTCTAAACTTCTATTTTACAAATCTGTTTATTTATATAACAGTTAATATATTATTCATTCAATAACAATTTGAAAGCCCAAACATCAAAAGCCAAAAGCTTGGGTGATGAATTGATGATGCTCCACGTTGGCGACACCGTCGGAGACGAGCTCACCGAATAGACGGAGCAGTGAATCGTAACAAATCAAAACTTAAACCCACACAAAATAGAAAATCTTATTTACAACATTAATCTTCTTTTCTTTCTAATAAACCCACTTAAAATCATTCCTTATTTTCACATAATTACATAAATCGCATCGAATCAAAACCCAAACCCTCAAATTCGATAAATATATAGCTCATCAATCAAATAGGGAAATCTGGTTCAACTGCTCCTGTTCTTTTCTTCTTTGGTTGCCGAAATGAAGAGAATGACTTTGTACATAGACTTTTAGTTGTCTCACTCAGAAAATGGTGGAATACTTTCAGAAGACATGGGTTGAGGCTTTTATGTTGCCTTCTCTAGAGAGATCCATAGGGTTTGTACAGAGACTTTTTGGGTCTTCTTAGATCTGCACAAAAACTGAATTGATCCATTGGAAATTGTTGCAGATTCAGCTACAGATGATGATCGGAGAAAAATTATAGAGGAGAGAATTCAGGATTGTGGTTTGAAGAGTGAGAAATGAGAGAGAGAGGACGCATGGTTTGACGCATGGTTTGAGGAGTGAGAAATGAGAGAGGATTGTGGTTTGAGGAAGAAGAAGGGGGTATTTCGGACATTTACGAGTCTTTTTTTATTGTTATAATCCCTTTTCACGCCGCTTTTACCGTTTGACAACACGCACGGTTAAGTTGGATGGAAAAGGTGACGTTTTCACTTCAACTCAAAAAGTAGGGAGTTTAAATGTAGCTTTACTAGGTGGTTAAGTGGGAAAGCGCCCAAACCCTAGATAGTGATCTGAACTTTACTCTATATATTATGTATGTGCAAAAACAAATTGTGGTTTAAAATTATTGATATGAGGAGTTATCAATTCGATCTATGTTTGTTTGTGTTATAATTTGTCATTGTGTATTTGCGTTTATCAAATTGGGGTTTAAAAAAATTCCTGCGTGTTAAAATAACAGCATCAGATCATAAAAACTACTGTTCTCAGTTAATGGTCGCAATCTTTATATTTTCATTAAGAGTTTCTATATGGCAAAGATTTGTGCTGTCATAAGTACACTTTCACACAAATTAAGAAAATTAAAGTAGAGGAGAAAGTATAAAGTTCGTTCCAAATTTATCCACAGTGGACCTCTCTCACGAGTCAGTTGTTTTCTTTCTTAAAATTAGTGGAGCGCATTTCAGTAAACTATTTAGAGGAAACACATTTGATACTATTTGACTTGTGCACTTCAAATGTTCTTTGCTAATCAAGGTTTTTAAAACCGAACTAGGTTAAATCGAGCGAACCGAAAATTACTGGGTGGATGGATGGGTTGTTTTGGTCCAACCAGGTGGTCTCAATAGATTATTGACCCGATAGCGTCATTATTATGCAATAAATAATAAATAAATAATTATATTAATTATTATTATATATTGTATATAATATTTAGTAAATATGTAAAATTAATCAATTTATCTACAAAAAAAACTAAACATCTCTAAGATACATTAAAATTCTGAAATTCAACCACAAGTTCAAGTGTTTGATTAAATGAATGCAAAAATATGTAAAATACCAAACAAAGTCTCAACTAAATTACTAAAATAAAATAAAATCCGTAAAAAAAAAATTTTTAATCTTTAAGGAGAGAACCGGTCAAACTCGTGAGCCGGTTCACCGGTTCTGAACGATTTTTGAGCAAAAGTGGTTTAGTGGTCCAAACCGGATTGTTGAGTGAACCGGGTCCGATTTTTTTCGGTTCAATCGGCGGTCCTGTCTGGGTTTGAAAACAGTGCTTTGTTTAACATTTTTTTGAGTACTGTTAGACATCCTTCGGGGTGCAAAAGTTATAGTATTTATGTGACAACCCGAGAAATTAGAAAATTATTAAAATCTTAAATGATTGATTTAAGGTCAAATATTTGACCTAGACAGAGAATAAGTGTATGTGTATGATGTTTTCAGAAAGAAATTTTGAGGATTTAAAATTTCTTTTAGTGAATTATTCAAGATTAAGGGTATATGAGTATATGTTCGGGATTACGGTATCATCGTATGTATGCAGAATATGGATAAAGGTTGAGTGTTGACGGATAAATTATATCTGTGTCAAACCTAAATATTATTTAGAGCGTCAACGTTCGGATAGAAAATTATAACGATTTATAAGAAACCAAAAAATCGGTTACGGAAACCACAATTTCGATTTAGGATATCCAAAACCTAATTCGGTATTTGAAAACTCTAATCAGAAATTATTGGATAAGTATAATGCTTAAGTGCTATTAATTATAATATTAATTAGGGTAAAAAGCTTAATTAAATTAGCAAACCCTAATTTTAAATTATTGGAACCTAATTGTTACTATCGGGAACCCTAATATACGATTATGGAATTTTAATTGCAAAAATCTAAAGTGCTAAACCCTAAGGGTTGTAGCTAATGTCTAGAATGCCCTTGAGGTTGAAAGTGAGAAGTATAAATTACCCTTGTGCATTATTAAAGGTAGTAATCAATTATTGGTATAAAATTACCATTTTACCCTTTTGTCTTATTTGTGAATTATTAGAAGCAATCTTGCAAATCTAGCAAGTCTAATTGGGTTAAGAAATAAATGTGCATGAGTAAAGATTTATGTTATAATTGAGGAATGAAAACCTAATTAAATTATTTGGGTTGGATAAGAATTTAAGGTATTGGACTATGTATATTTTATAGCCCAAGTGTTTGTCCAATGAAATTGGTTAGAGGCCCAATCAATACATTAAAGGAATGGCCCAAATATTTTTATTATTAAGCCCAAAAGATTTAAGAGTGGCCCAAATTTGGAGCCCAATGAAGGAAGGCATGATGGACATTTGGTAATATTAAAAGTGTTGGACTATGATTGATTTACATGGCCCAAAAAATTAAATTTTATGTCCATAGAGATAAATTTGGAAAGCCCAAAACATTATAGGAAAAAGCCCATTTTTTAGCCCAATGGGAGAGGGCATTATAGTCATGTGATATATTGAATATTACATAAAATAAAAATCAATTTGGACAATCTAAGGCCACATGGCGGTGGGTAGAAGAAGAAGAAAAAGGAGGGAATGAATTTAATGATTACCTACTTTAGTTGGTGAACAACTACTAACCACTCCTCTTATGTGTCAATTTGTTATTTTGCCAACATGTTTGTTCTTTCTTGCAAAGCAATCCTTTGGCAATTGACTAAGGGAGAAAGAGAAATTGATAAGGCACATGGCCGGATGAAACAAGAGAGAAAGAAGAGAAGTGGGTTTGGGTAATTAAAAACCACACTTCATAAAAATCTATCTTATTTTTTTTTTTGTCTTTCATCACTTTTATTATTCTTGCAATGAGAGAGAAAGAAAGAGAGAGAGTGAGTGGGAGATGATTATTAGATATACAATTATATCTATACATTTTTACAAAGTCACAAAAGCTATTTCTCTCTCATATTATTATTTCCAAGTTAGCTAGCAAAATAAAATCATGAGAGAGAGGGAGAGGTGGTGTTCGGCCACTCCCATGGAGGGAGAAGAGAGGGTCCTTGGATGTCCAATAATTTAATCTCCTACTTTGAAAAGCAAAGAAAGAGGACCACCAAAAGCTAGAGGATTATAACTAAGGGTATGAAAATTTCCTAAACTCAAAACTCTAGTTAGTTTATGTGTTTTGTTATGGTTGTTTTAGACCAAGTGTTGAACTTATGATTTTGAACCATATGAGGGAAGGTCTACATAATATATGATATTTTATGGTTAGATCTTGCCATTTTTTAAGGTTGATGAGCTTGAACAAAGAAGAAGAACCAAAACAGTTTTTTTAAATGAATTGGTAACTGCTGCCCTAAACAGAAAATTCGGATTTGTTTGGATGGTCTAAAATTCTGGACTTTTGATATGTTGTAGTAAACTAAATAAGCTTTCCATAGACTCCGGAACGGACTAATTCGGACTCCGGATGAAGTAGTTATGACGTTCGGAAGAAGCATAATCAAAACTGCGAAAACAAAATTTTTGGAGAAACCAAGCATGATATGGAAATGACCTTATCTTTCATTCTACTTTGAATTTTTGAGTGTGGTCAATTTGTGGAGCTAGATATATGTGTTAAGGATAAAACCCCTTTGGAATCACTCAATTAGGTTGAAAAATGAGCAAGTTATGAAATTTCTCCCAAACTACTCAAAGGTAAGAAAAACTGTTAGAGCAACAGTTTTTAACAGCCACTTCCGGGCTAATTTCCGAGAGCTTAACATGTTCAAATATGGATCACAATAGATGAAAATTGTAGATCGGAAAGATACGAATCCAACAAAATTTACGGATCATTAATCGGAGTTATAGATCTCATTTTATTTAAGATTTAGTAAAGGACTCCAAAACTATTTTTGACAAAAAGTAAGCTGCTAATATTTTGTGAGGGCTGTTTCGGTAATTTAGTTTATGAAATAAATTTCGGCCTTTTGGGAAATGAAAATATATGGTATTAAGTACCTTGTGTCCAAAAATGAGCTAATTACGACTTAAAATGACCGAGTTATGACCATTTCAATTTTTGTGATTTTCAAATAAAAGCGGCTATAACCTGAGTTCTACAACTCAGATTACCACGAAATTTAAAGCTGGAGACTCACGATAACATGTGTAAGATTGTGTCAGAAGATGAGAATTTCTGGAGTTAAGCACAAGGTAGCTAATTTCTTAAGGAATTAACTAGAAATGATTTTGAAAAATACTAAAGGAACTTGGAAAATTATGAAAAAATAGAATTAATACTTTAAAAATCATATAAAATGATTTAAGTGTTATAAAAATAATTTGAGTTATAAAATATAACTTTTGATATTTTGTCATGAAAATATTAATATTTTAATATTTATAGCAATTATCGGATAATGAATTTGATTGTTTAAAAATCATAGAAATATGATTTTAAGTATTAAAATACTTTGTGATGTTATAATTATATTATAATATTTTGTTATGATTTTCATTGATAGTTGGTATTAAATTAATATTAATGATCAAGGAATAATGTGGTATTTATATTAATATCGATTATTGGTTTATGTTTTTAATTACTTTAAAAACATTTAAAGAAAATAATAAAGTATTGAAAATACTTTGAGATATTACAAATATGTTATAATATTATGACATGTGTTTCGTTAATGTTTAATATTAAATAAATATTAATGATATTAGAATATTGTGGTATTTAATTCATTTAAATACAATATTAATGATTGAAAAATGTTGTTAAATGATATTAATTATCGAAAATTTTTGCAAGTTTATGAAAAATATTTTGGTGATACTATGATATTTTTAGTGTTTAGGCGAGTTTAATGGAACTTAAACTTCGATAATTGTCCAATTAGGCCAGTAGGGATGATTGAATTGTGTCGGTTTCAACTTTCGGACTTAAATAATGCGATTTGATGCTAAGTCTTATGTGTTGTATAGACTTATAGGATTATGTGATAATGTGTTTAGGTTATTTTATCTTGTGATGATATTATTCTAATATTTGGAGATCGGTATTATCATTTAGGTCTTGGATAAAGCTAAGTTATATTTCGTATCGGTAATCAGCAGTTCGAGTGAAGTTTGTTTTCTTAACTCTCTAAGAGTGTTTCATTCGAGATATACTTATAGTTAATCGTTACTAATTTCCATGTAGAATTGTACTCTGTACATCTTGTATGTATAAGTCGGTATGATGAAAATTGATCACCTTTATTACCAGTTGGTCCGGATATATATTGTTCATGTTTTAATACTTGTTCGATCAAAGGTTTTGTTTATGCTAATTCACAACTACATTGTGAATTATAGCGGCTATTATTCGAGACTCTTTCAATCTTGATATATCCTTAAATTGTATTTAAACTTGTTTGGGCAACTTTCATGCTCACCCTTGTTATATCATGATAAAACATTGCGAGATAAAGGCAATGCTTGGATCTGAGGAAAGTTAAAAGCGAGATCCGACTTAGGGTTAATATGCGCGATTAGATTTGTAATAGTCTTGTATGATGATAATATCATGTGTCGGATAAGTTATGAAATGTGTATAAGTTATGGTTACTTTCGACCTTGGGGATAGTGTATAATGTTTAATGTATAAACAATTTATGTTTATATCTTCATAGAATGATTATAGAAATAGCGAACTAGATCATGGTGATTCGGGACCCGGATTCGGGGCGCTACTATTTACATAACAACTCAAACAAGTCACGGACACCAGAATCTTATAAGTGTAAGTACAAGCTAAAAAAATGCCGCAATCCCACTCAAAGTAGATAATTTCTGATTTTGTTGTTTTTGTCAAAGCAAAATTTATTCCTATATTATTTTTATTTTAGTAAAAATATATTTTGTAATGGTGGACGAATATATATTTTTTGGCCCCCCAAGAATAAATCCTGGCTCCATCCCTGATATAATTATATCATTTGAGACTAAAAATTTATGAGCAAAATTAATCTAGAATCGTACGATCCATTCACATCAATTCATCACATACATGTGTAAACTAGTCCAATAAGTATGTTGGACTACCTCTTTACCTAAAAGATTAACATATTAGGTTGAGACTCCACCATACTTATTAACACATCTATATTATGGGATTAATTTGAAAAATCCCAAGAGATTGATGTATCTTATCATATCTATCTGTAATACTCAAACTAATGAGAATATAATATCTTTGTTATTAGTGATAAATGTAATAGTTTAAATAGTAAGTTTTTATTCGATCTTTTGAATTTGGATTTTCTCCTATCGCGTAAGACTCACTATTTCTTCTTGAGGGGGGGGGTGTATTCAATTAAGATTTTTAAAGACTTTTTTAAGTGACATACTTTTGTAGAATTTGTGGGATTTTAATGACTTTCAAAGACTTTAAAGACTTTTTAAAAATGACTTTTATAGACTCTATGAAATAAGTAATTGACTTTTATAAACTTTTTATCAATCTTGTGATAGACTTTTTGTATACTTCTAATATATCTTTGCAACTTATATTAATTGTTAATTAGCTTTCATGTGTACAACATCTCCTCTTTTTCATGAACTAGAGTAAATCTCATTATATTATTGTGGCATGAGATTTTATATATGTTGAAAAGCGTTCATATTATTCTACTCATTTCATAATACATTTGGATACTCTGGATCTGAATAAAACTTTAGAAACTACTGAATGATATAAAAAATTAAAATTCACTTTTCATTGAACTATATATACTTTATGCATATACGCTTTATTTGGAATTATTGTTTTTCATTCCTTAGGTCTACAAAAGTTGTCATCAATACTTATTTATGTAACTAACAATTAAAAAATTAATATAAACATTTACAATATATATCAATTTCCATTCAAATATTTGAATATTACCTCGTCTTAGTATCAAAATTTACAAATAAAAATAATATATACTTGTTTCATGTATATTTTAAAATAGCAAGTTATTTTCTTTTTAATAAATTTTTAGTTTAGTAATGTAACATATAATAAAATGATGATAAAAGCTTGAAGAACTTATATATTTTATACAACTATATATCACTATAAAATGCGTACTCTATATAAATTACTTTCCTCTCTCTTTTTTTTTTTTCTTCATTTAACTTTGATTAAGTTAATTTATTGAAATTATAAAATTATAACGTGTGTTTATTATTAAATAACAAATAAATTCAAAATTTAAAATTTTGAATTTTGTACGTTGACTTCTAAATGTTTTATTTTGTGGAGTACAATGAAGTATTAATTATTCTAGATTATAAAGTAATTAGAAATATTGGATTCATGTGAAGTAATTAGAAATATTGGATTTATGTGAATTGTATTTTAAATTTATTTAGCTTATTAAGATGAGATATGAAGTCTTTAGAAATCTTTAGAGATGGGGTAAGACTTTGGATATGGATTGATAGTTATAATTATTTTCTAAAAAGTCTATCAAACTCTACCATTTAATAGAAATCAAAAATCTGTGAATTTTTGAATCTAAGAAATACTTTTATAGATTTTATAAAAATCTTAATTCAATCTGCTTTAACTTTTAAAAGCATTAAAAAGTTATAATTGAATACCATTAAACTTTTATAAATTCTTTAAATATCTTGATTGAATACAATCAAACTTTTAAAATATTTAAAAATCTTTAAAAATCTTAATTAAATACACCCCGTTTAGATTCATGGACCGTGTTTCATATACAGTTAAACATATGTATTGAACTATTTAGATAATATCTATTTGATTGTCACTATTTTGCTAGAACCTCTCTGTACTTTCGTACCATCTTTGCCAGACCTATTAAACTTGTGACTGGTAATTTGTATTGTTTTTCAAAGGAATTCCCTTAAATTTCCCTAAGATATGTTCCCCCTCTTTTATCATATGCAATGTAAATATGTACAAACACATAGTGCACGGTGTACTATATATGTATATATATCTAACAAAATACAATTAATTTTGAATTTTTCGCTCACTCTAATAAATCATTTGAACCATTCAAAATTTGGAATAAATTCCACCGTCCATGTATTGTCAGAGGCACATAAAACACATAATTAGTCAAGAAGTTTGTCGTGGATAAGTAGCTAGTTTTGATGCTTTTTATTTATGATTTTGTGCAATTAAGATCTTCAGATTCTGCATGATTTCGTATCATTATGATTTGGTAATTGTGTATGGTCCACAATTGATTGTAAAGTTGCTGTTAGCATTCTATTAAACAATTTGGCAAACTGAGTGTTACAAATTTTTTAATTAACTTTTAACTCGTTAAAATGTTTCATTTTATGACTTTAATTTTTGAAAAATATTTTTCTACATATTAAATGATAACCATATATTTGGCTAAAGACAAAAGGAAAAAATAAAAATGAAACTATTAACTATAAGTCTGTTAGTCAAAATTAACAATTTCAATTTGAATATTTATTGTTATGTTGGATGAAATTAGGTTTAGACCGAATATAGTGCAAATGTATTTTTCTATGTACTTAGTGTTAGATATAAGTTGCAATTTATTATTTTTTGTGAAATATATTTGTAAAAGAGTTGCATTATATGTATATTTAATATCTTTAAATCTAAATATTAATTTTTTTCTGCATATATGTGGTATTGCTTATTAATTTTTATAAATCTAAATATTAAAAACGGAAGAATTTTTTTTGCCTAATTCATGTTCGGGGATTACTTATTTTAAAATGACTTATAAATTCAAATTTAAAATGATTTATAAGTTGTGACTTTTAAGTTAAAGCGTTCGGCATCAATTTGACTTATAAGTCAAAAATTAAGTTAGAATAAGTTATGAAAGTGTTCGGCTCATAATGACTTATAAAAGTTAAAATAAATATAAAATTACTAAAAAAGACATTAATAAAAAGAGTTACAAAATAGAAGAGGGGAAAAATAGACATTACATTTGGTTAAACTAACTTATTATAAAATAACTTATAAGTTATTTTAAAATAAGTTACAAATACTTATTTTTTTGACTTAAAACTCCACTTATAAGTAGAAAAATAAGTCATTCGAACAGGTGAATAGTAACTATTAACTTATAAGTTGGTCTAACCAGTTTATAAGTCATTCCTGAACAGTGTTTGACATTCTTTTGACTTATAAGTCAGAAATGAAGTTAAAATAAAATGTGAAAGTGTTTGGCTAAAATGACTTATATGCTAAAATAAGATATAAAAACTATTAAAATAAGGACAAAACAATTTTTATATTTGGTAAAATTATTTTAAAATGACTTATAAGTTATTTTTAGTAAGTCAAAATTTATTACTTATCAAAAATGACTTATAAATCAAAAAATAAGTCACCTCAAAACACTTCACTAGTAAAAATATAACTTATAAGGTACTAGTTTAACCAACATATAAGTTATTACAGATCAGGCACTTAATAGGACTAGTTTTCAGTGATTTGCAGGATCATATTTACGCTAAAAAGTACTTGCACATGTGGCACCAATCTTCATCTCTCCATCACTTGCCTATAAAGAGCGTTTGATACACGTTCACTTAAATTGAAGTGCGGCAGTCACTTTTGGGCTGACGGACAGTCGCTGAGCACAAGGGTATAAGTGACTGAACCCTTACCACAGGGGATAATAGTGTATTTAACCCTAAACACCACCCTCTCTTTAAGACTGTAAGCTCTTGTGTAGAGCTCTCTGTGAACTATTCGTTAGGGCTTTTTATTGTCTCTTGAGAGCTGCTCTTCAAGAAGGTAACAATATATTTTGGCTGTTATTTTACCAGTTAAATAATTTCAAATTAGGTCATATATTTAGCAATCGATTCTACGAAGAGAGTTATTAATGTACTGTTATCAAATTCTATTGTTATTGTTCGCCATTCATTTGTTGTATTTCCCCCCCTTTTCCTTCTTATTTGACGCCATGGTTTTGTAACACCTTCAAGCACTTTTGTTGATTTAAATGCCAATAAGTGCCTCTATTTTTAGGGATGTAGGTATTTGTAAAAAAATTATTTGGTGCTTGTGTTCAATTGTATCCCAAACTTAAATTTAAAACTTTAATAATATATGCATAATCAATAATTTGTGAGAATGTAGTTTTGTTCAATAATTTTTAGGGATGAAGGTATTTGTTTTTTTTTCATGTTTGTCTGTGTTGGGAGAGGTTAAATCTGGTGATGGTGTTAATAGGTGAACTTTTGGTTTCCTTCACTAAGTTTATTTAACTAGACCCGAGCGGAAACCTTTTAAAAAATAAGTCCGTTCAAATGGGATATGAATTCCAAAGTAGAGGCCCCTATATTCTCATTAATTTCTCTTTGAAAGATTGGTGCATACATTCTACAAATTAGTTTGCCTGAAAATTTCTAACTAGTAATCCACTCTATATATAGGATAGAAATTCAATGCTTAGCTCTCAATACCTTAGTTTATGTGCTAGATTACTTATTTAGGACTCATGTTACAGCAACTGATCTGAAATCGGGAGAAGGAGGTTATCATTCTAAAGGCTTAAGAAAGCTATGTAATTTTGACTAGTGTCATGTGCAAGGTTCTGGTTCCAGAAACTTCGGCTCTAATGAGCCTTCAAAAAGAATGTTTACACATAAGAAAAATCCTTGCTCCGTGCATATAAATAGTTTATTAGGAGTTTATATTGCTTGAAGTTGTAGCTAAACCTTATGGTAATGATTGCCTCCATATGAAGTTGAAAATCCTATCTCTTTGTGTTTATTAAATAAATGGCCATGGTATTGAAGTCTCAATCCTCTGCTTCGAGATAAGTGTTTATTTAAGTTCTTTTAAAATAAACAAGATGAACCAACATAGCAATATTCTAAAAGACACTAGGCTGGCGGCCGAGGTGGCCTAACGCCTAGGGGTCCTAGGCGGGATTTTTGATTTTAAGCCAATTTTAATATTTATCTTACATTTATCCAAACAAAACAATAAATAAAGTAAAACAATCTATAATAAAGATAATAAAGGCCTTTGCTTAAAGTTCAAACACATATCTTTAACGTATTAATTTTATTCATAAACAAGATTGCTATTAAATAATAAAATTTAAAATTTCAAGAATTCAATTTAATATTAAAACTTAAGAAATTAAATATAAATTTAAGAATTATATTGAATTAAACTAAATATTACAAATTTATCATCATTTATATAATTTGAAGTTGATACAAGTTCAAAAAATTACAACTATAATAAAATTAACCAATTTTGACTTAATCTTGTTCACTTTTTGTTGTGATTTGATATGCTACAACCTACATTATAAATATGGTAAATTATTAAAAAAATAAATATATCAAGATCTGGTTTGGGAAGTTATTAAAATTTATAAAAAAACTCTCTGCCTAGGTCCCGTTTAATTTTCTGGAGAGATTTTTTGGCTTAGGCGAGGCGTCAGAGGGGTCTAGCGCCTAGGCAGCCGCCTTTTAGAACACTACAGCGTAAGAATTCTACAAAATTAGAATGGCCATAAGATTATTAATTCTTATGTTAATAAGTAATAGGTTATCTACATTCCATCTAATTAGAAACATCTCTAGTATGTGAATATATCAAGAAGTTATTGAACAAAGTACGTCCATCCTATTTTTCTTGTGGATTAGGTGGTGTTTAGCATGGGAGCTAGTGTCTACTTTTAGTGGTGCTCCTACTAATTTTAGTGATTGTGCTCCTATGTTTTTTGTTAATCTAATTTTTAGGTGATTGGATCCATGCTTGCTCATTAGCTCCTTAGCCTTTTTTATACCTTGGGCAGAGAGGCATCGTCCCTTTGGCAGTTTGTTTGTAATAATATTTTTCCATATAAAGAAAAAAGGTAAAAAAAGAAGCTATAATACTTTGAGTTTTTTCTTGTGGTTGAATTGGATGATCCTCAAATAGCAGAATTTTCTTTCAACATTCTCCATTACTGTTGCCTATTTATATAAGCATAACCTTTATTAAGCTGACTGACTAGCAGAATTGTGTACCTTCAAATAAAAATCTTGTGGTTAGGTGTTTCTTTTAATATCCTACTTATCCATTCATAAACCAATTAAAAAAAGGCATACTAAAAATATTGCAACCTTATTCTTGGCATAATCTAATTATACTAAAACAGAGGTTTATCATTGAAAAATTTGCCTTAGATTGAATGAAAGAACGCTGGAATAGAGATGAAAACCCTTATACTGCAATGAAAAATAATGTATTTTTAAGTGATCATTTCAGTGGATAAATAATTCCAATGGAATGAAAAGTCATTCCATTCCCTTGATTTTCATTCCATCTGGGAGGTGGTGGAATGCGATCTATTCATTTCACAATTGAAATACCTTGATTTTGTAAGTGAAAGTTGTGTCATCCTATCACACCAACCACCACCACCAACCAAATATACACTTGAGATGCTTAAAAATCATTTCATTCCTCCCTTCCTCTATTCCATTCCTTCAATCTAAACATAACATAACTTCTTTGGCATTTGTTAAACAAAAAATAGACTTCAATCTATAAATTACTCACCATCCGCCATACAAACGTGGAGAAAAAAAGGGTTCTTTACTAATAAGGGGTAATAAAGTCTTTTCGTAGGACGGTGGGAAAAGACTATTGCCTCCATTTAATATGGCGGGCAGTTTAGTGAAGGGCTTTTTATGTTGTTAGATCTAAGCTTGGATGGTGGGAGATTGATTGGTTGGCTATGGATCATTCCCCAATATATATGGAAAAACACGAATGTGGTTCTCACAGATATTTGGCTATGTCAAACAGACAGCCTAAACAAATGTAGTTCCCATTAATAAAATGGTGAAATGACAAAACTGCCATTATCGAAAATGGTGAAATGACTAAATTGTCATTAATGAAATCCCTATGCAACAGCCAGTTGGCTTCGGTTGCCACAACCATGTTATCTGGTGGAGTAACAAAGGCAATGTACCACAGCATGAGACAAGGCTTAATGAGTGTTCCTCTAATTGAGATTAATAAAGTTCAGTTAATCATCTTATGGATGAGTTGTTTGTCTTTGTTTTTTGAAGGCAATTTAGTTCCTTCCTCATTTTAAAAGAGTGATTAAAGATAGTGATACATATACTTATAATTCTTCACCATTTACTGCAATTTTGTATTTCCATATTTTTCTTATTTACTGCCGTGGGTTTTTTGCATGATTTGCTTGAGCTTGTTGGGACCATCTGATTTCATGTGTTTTTGAATAGGTCAAGCATCAACGAGGTATATCAGCTTCTGAGCTTTAGTGGTCTTCACAGAATGTCGGGTGGACCTGGGCTTGAAACTCTTGTAGACCGTATGATTCCTTAAACCCTCTTAATATAAATTTTTGTCACTATTTTTGCCTTCGTTGATGACATGCTTTTGCTAATCCGAAGTTTCTTGGAGTGATTACTGGATTTTCTAAAATCGTTTATTTTTGTTTGCTGAAAGCTTGAAACCATATTTTATGATGAATATCAGAAATTCCAAGGTTCTTTAATGGACTACTGAATTTTCTGAAAGTAATTGTATTTGTTACTGAGAGTCTGAAACATATTTTATCATTTTGTTTGTACAGAATTAATTTCAGTTATAACAAATGATGGGCGCAATATAGTGGTGAGTTACTCAGTTTGGACTACAGTAGTAAAATCTTGTGTATGAAAGTTACTGTTTGAGACATAAGACATTAATATGGTTTTCTTTTCAGGGAGTTTTAAAAGGTTTTGACCAGGCTACAAATATAATTCTCGATGAATCTCATGAACGCGTTTATTCCACTAAGGTATGAATTAATTTATGGAGAATATACACATGAACGAGTGCTCTCTCTTTATAGTTTTAAATTATTCATACTAGAGAAACTTTTAAATAGTTTTATTACAGTTCAATAGTAAATGTAGTCATTCAAGCATTACTTACTCTACAGATTTGCTGCCGTGTTTTCATTGTGCATCTTCTTTTCTGTCAACTTTCTGCTATCCAATCCATTGTTACGAACTTTTGATTCTTTGGCTCTGGGGTAATTTGATTATTTAATCACTGTACTTCGATTATTTTCCAATACAGTTTCTTTTGGCGTACTTACATTTTAAAGAATCTTTACTGTCTTGTTAAATTTTGGGTTGCGAGTTTTGTTGACCATGCATCTAAAAAATCTTAGTGGTTGTACGCATGGTGAGGTTTAGAGTGAGTGCATTGAAAGCAGTGGAAGTAGACTTCAAACTCCTACAGAACTTGAGATGCTTATGAGATCCACACTTCGTTGATGCTTCATCTTTTATTTTGGTGTACCTTCGTGCCGCAATAAGCTTATAACTTTTCCTTGAGGACTGAGACTTGATAACAAATGGATTCCAATATGTTCAAATTCCTTTTTTTTAGTGAAGTTTACTTTATGTACTCCCTCCGTCCATGATAAAAGTCCTTATCACTATTTTGGGTAGTCCCATGTTAAATGTCCACTTTTCTTTAATAACCAAATTTTTACACAATTTTTTCTATTATACCCTTAGCATTAAAAATCTCATATTTTTCTTATTCTAATTCTCTCTCCATATTCAATAATTATAATTAGTTATGTGCTGAAAATATTTTGAATTGAAAAGCTAAAAAGTCACTCTCACCTACATTGAAAATCTCTCATGCACTTAATTTGTTTCATTGATTTTTTTTTCCTACCACATTGCACCAGATTTTAGTGGAGCATAATCCATGCAAGCTTTATGGAAAATATGATTACATTGAGTGTGGATAGATTCAATTTGGTTTTTCAGTAAAAATTTGTGTGCCAAATTTTACTATTTGTATTCCTGCAGAGATTATTAGAAGTAGTTTTATGAGAATTGAATGTGGAGTTATGCCAACTTTTTATGGAAACACAACAATATTTATTGAATATTATTAAATGATTAATAATATATTATTATGGACAATTTTGTCATTTTATTCCTCTTCTTAATATGCGTGAAAAGTCCACCAGGACTTTTATCCTGGGACGGAGGGAGTAACTGTAGGGAAGAATTGTTAGGTAAATTATTTTGGATGGAAATACAATGACTGTTCAAGTGTTAGTACAGTTATCTTCCTTTTCCCTATCCAAGTTTATTCCAATGTGTAAAAATTCCGCCATAATATTCTTGTTTTAAGTTACTATCCTAACCTGGAAGTTTCTCCATGATTCTTTAAGCAGTTAAATTTCTTTTTATACTCGATTTTCAGGAAGGTGTCCAGCAACTCGTGTTAGGTCTTTACATCATCAGGGGTGATAACATGTATGATTTCTCCTGTTTCAAACTCCCACGCATTCTTACTTAATTCCATATTCTTATCTGAGTTTACTTTAAGCAGCTTAAAACACTGGTTGCATGCTGTTTCATTTAATTATTGTTCCCTTTCTGCATTGCAGAAGCATTGTTGGGGAGGTAGATATAGAACTTGATGAAAGCCTGGAATTGTCAAAATTGAGAGCTCACCCTCTGAAGCCTGTTATCCACTGATGAACTAAATTATATGAACAATTCAAGATGAATGTTGTAAGGAAAATCTCTGCTTGAATTTAATTAGAAGTAAAACTATTAAGATTGTAAAAGAATTTAAGGAACTAAATTTTTTGGAGCATTGCTTATGAATGTCTTTATTATTTAACGTATATTATATATCAGTCTCTTTCTCCAGCGAACCAAATGGAGCGAATAGCGACTGTTTTTTTCGTCGCTCAGAAAACTGACGACATAGTTAGTCGTTATAGCTCAGAAAACTGTCGCTATAGCTAGTTCAGCTTTGGTACTTTTTTTGGTTTGCTGGAGAAGGGAAGCGTAATATATATATGAATTGATATTTCTACAAGTAAAAGTATTGGTTTTACAAAGTTATCTCTCACATGAGGGTGAACCTCTCTTACTTTACTATTCATGTGAGAAGGAACTTGTAGAAGTATCAAATTTATTATTGGAAATATCAATTCTATATTATATATACGTCTTCTTCCATGGTTCCTTTGAAAAAGCTATATGTTTAGTGTACGTGTATCTAATTAAAAATACAAAGCCGTACTGTACACTTCTGAGTTAAAATGCATGTGACTTGGTAATTGTATCATTTTATTTTAAAATTTTGCTTCTTTATTTTCTTTTGCACTTGATGTGTATGATTGGGGTTTTGGGAAAATGGATCCTTTTAGACCGGGTGTTAAATGTCCATAATCTATCATAATACTCCAATGTTTCAAATTAATTATGCAGTAGAAAGAATCGTATAAATTTATGTCAACTGATGCATAAAGTTCAGTCCTAACTACTACTACTACTACTACTACTACTACTGCTACCCTAGTATTATTTGGAGGATATATAATACTCCCTCCATTCTCTTAAAGTGTCATAATACTGGTCGTTTTGTTAACAAAACGAAAGCCCTTATACTAGATTCTCATTTGATTTTTCTCAATATAATATATAATTTATTGGATCAAAGTTTTAGCTGCTCTTGTATCTACTGATCTGATATGTGATAATTTAATGAATCTATTGAATCAATATTTTAAATGCGTCTATCTAATTTCATTTGACCCACTAAAACTAAAAATAAAACCCCGTATACTCTCCACTCTTTCACTCTCTCTACTTGCAATTTGTTTTTTTGCTAATTTAAAGTTGTTTTTGGTTAATGGGGTGGGGCGTAGCGTAGCGTAGAAACTTCATTCATTCATTCATTTTAAAGTATTAATTGTGTCAAAAATAATCAAATACAAAAAGATTAGTGATTCTAGGGGACACCCTACATAAAAATTATACTACTACTACTACTACTACATATTTAGGTTTAAATATGATTTACTCTACTATAATATATCGTATTTCCCGGTTGATCCTTTTCCGATTAGATGATTGATATTAATTTTTTTCGATTTCATTCATTGGGCCCATATATCGATTCTTTAACGTGGCAATTCCTAATAAATTAAATGAGTCTTTATGTATAAAAAGAATATATATTTTTAATGAGATGAAAGGACAAAAAAAGGTAAAATAACAAATAAAACAACTAAAATTACACAAATAATATAAATTAGTTGTATAATTATTAATTTATAATTATACAAATAATATAAATTATTTATATAATTATTATATAAATAATATAATAATTATTTTTATTAAAATAATTATTTTATTAAAAAAACTACGTTTTATTATTTTTTATTAAAAAAACTATGTTTAATATTAATGATAATAAAATAAAAAATATTAATGATAATAAAATTAAAAAAAACGCAGTTTTTGTAATAAAAAAAAATGCAGTTTTTGTAATAATAAAACTGCACTTTTTATTTTATTATTACTTTTAATAATAAAACTGCACTGTGCTTTTTTATTTTTATTAAAAAACTGCACTTTTTTTTTATTATTACAAAAAAACTGCGTTTTTTATTACAAAAAAAAAGAGTTTTATTTTATTATCATTAATATTTTTATTTTTATTATCATTAATATTAAACACAGTTTTTTTAATAAAAATAATAATAAAACGCAGTTTTTTAATAAAATAATTATTTTTAATAAAATAATTATTATATTATTTATATAATAATTATATAAATAATTTATATTATTTATATAACTATAAATAAATAATTATACAACTAATTTATATTATTTGTGTAATTTTAGTTGTTTTATTTGTTATTTTACCTTTTGTCCTTTGATCTAATTAAAAATATATTTAAATTCGTCTTTATCTAATTTCATTTAGATTAGATTCCTACCCATATTAATATATAATAGGTCACGTAGATTATTAGATTCCTATCCATTTTCTTGATTTGATTTCATTTTGAAGCGGTTATATTTATATTTGTAGGGAAATGATATTTTCATATTATTCTCTATCACGTGAGTATGAATTTTAAATTTATTAATTTAATATATTTTAATATTTTAGATGTTTTTTTTAAAAAAATAAAATAAATAAAGAGCCCTTCCTCTCCCGATAGATAACTAGTACTACTATTTTTTTGGCACGTTGCTAGCTCAGCTGGTCCATTCCATTCAATTGGGAACAGTGTCAGTAGTCAGCGTTACCGGTACGAATAATCCAGTGGAGTGGAGTACTCAACTCAAGCACTGTTCTGTAACCGAGGAAACTGATACCAATACAACCTCTCTAGTTCTGTTATACTATCGTTATACTAAGTATTATTATCTGCAATTAGAATTTAGGACTTTGGCCAGCAAACTACCCTTGTGCTGTCCCTCTCAACAAACAAACAAACACCATTGCTTGATGATCCATTAATTGACGCGAGATTAATCCATTTTTTTTATTAATGATTTTCAAAAATTTTAATTAAATTTATTTTATATATATATGAAGTTGAAAATAAAAAAAAGGAAATGTCATAGAAATGGCCTATAATAATAGATACATACAGTACAACACAAAGAATGAAAGACGAATATACAGTAGGTACTAGTAACTAGAGCACAGCAAATACACGAGAGTCTTTTTCTCAATTTCTCTCGCTACAGCAGCCAAAACCTCATATCTGCAAAACAAACTGCACTCAGTAGTCACATCTTTACTGATCATGCAGAAAAGAGAGAGTCAAAAATAAAAAAAAAAGCTATGTACGTACATCAATATCTATCATGAACATAGCCTCGGTAAAGGTCTACCATTACTTTGGCTTGTTAATCTTGATTTCATCATCTTACCCATCTGATTTTGCATTTTCTTGCAAACTTTTTCCAATTCCAGCACTCTCCATTGCATACCTTGCAAATTTGCTCTGAGCTTCTCATTCTCAAGCCTCCCAGAATAAAGCACAATTTGCTCACAGAACTCTTCTTTCTTAACCTTTGTTTCAGCTTCCACTGTACTACTGCATGGTGGCTCAATGAAGAGTTTTGATTGGTTGGTGTCTTGGAGCAAGCTTTTAAGCTTCCACTGCTGAGAGGAGATAGCTTCCATAGCAGACTTTGATGGAAATTTGGAGTTTTGAGCAAGGTGGTTGCAACATTCTGATGATAGCTTCTCATAATTCAACAGACACCAGATTCTCTTCTTCTCTTCTTCGGATAACCCTGCATGGGACTGGACCAGAATATCGAATTAGGCCTTGTAGTAATCCATGATAATCATGACACGCATTAGAAAGTTTAAACAGAGATAAGGTTGTAAAGTATTACCTCCAGAAACATGTCCATGGCATGGTAGATTCCATCATAAGAGTCCCTTGCTGAATCAGGCACGGACCTGACGAGACTGCAGAATTTCGATGATTTCAGACAAGGATCCGGTGATACTTCTGCTATATACAAGTCCATCAAATTAGCTACTTTCTGCACTCGAATCAATGGAACATGACAGAATCCTATACCAAAGAATGATCTTATAAACCTAAGAACTAGTTTAACATCGTAGAGATAGTATGTCATTGTTGGAGATGGAACAAGCAGATTGTCTAGTGTTGCTTGATCCAACTGTAAACCAATCATGCTGTCCAACTTATTCCTGCAGCATTTTCTAATGTTTAATTTTAGAGCAACCCTAAGAATTCCAAATAAACTCTTACAGGAAATAACACTCTGATCTAGAGAATAGAGCATCTCAACAACTGTCTCTATGATTTCGCGCTTTTCATCTGATGTTGCAGTAACAAATCTCGATTTTTGGTAATAAAAGAGGAACCTAACAATAATCCCATCGTCAAATGTTCGAAATACCATTGATTTCGTTAACATTTCTACCAAATAAGGGTTTAAAAATACAAGATCTTCAAACCACCAGCATGTTGCTCGAGAGGTGCTTTTCAAGCTCTCAGTGCTTCTACTGTCAGTTGATAGCCGCAATCCAGAACTATCAGGGGAAGACGTAGATGGACAAGGGCTTGCTTCACTGGTGAATGCAAGCCTCCCAATGAGGGAATCCAAACATTTATGCAGAACTTCTGACGAACTAAAAAGATGTAAATCTTGGCACTGCTTTAAGGCTACCAAAAGTTCAGACCATGTCCAATACTTGATCTCTTCAAGCGATTTCTCAGTTTGCTCAAATAAATTATGGACTCCAGAAATAGACTTATTCATTTCCATGAAATTGGCAACACAATGTAGAAGAGAAAGATTCAAAGGATTTATTTCAGTATTTCCTTTACTATAGCAGAACCTTGTTATAAGCTCAAAACCCTCTGCTCCTCCTGGAAAGTCGTGGAATATAACCTTCAAGTTTCCTTTTGTACTTCCTTTTGTTTTACCAAATAACTTGCGTATTCTGCCCGAATAAGAAGATAAAATTTTCTGAAAATATTCATGAGACAACCAAATTAAACTATAACATAAATCAAGTATAATCAACAAATGTAAGTGCGAAAACTAAAGAAAGGAGTTGAGTTTATTGTTAACAATACGCTCAACAACTAGTGGAAACAAGATACTCTACTAGATTGTGAAATGCAAGTGGAAGCTAATTTTTTTCTTTTTTATAAAAAAAATGAAGAAAGTGGAAGCATTGAATTATAGCAAACAAAAATATGGATATAAAGGGGATTCTAGTCCAATTCCTTCTAAAGAAAGTTGAGAGGTCGTTATACACAATAAATAGAGATGAAAAACCCGGAAAAGGTGTGTACTATGATCCCAGCAAAGAAGGGAAAGGAACAGTGGTACACACTAGGACAGCAACCCATAAAACAACTCTTAAAAGCAGTTAAAAGGGAAAATAAAGGTTTAAACTTCATAACAACAGCAATAAATGAAAGAAGAACAAACAAAATAGTAGCCAGCCATTAGTGAAATTGACTAAAACAAGTGGTTTAATATGAGGAATAAAACCTCTAGAAACTGAGCCCCACAGCACATGGAAACAAATGCAAATAAATGGTATAAAAAAGTTGCAAAAAATTAGTTGGGGGGGGTGATATAAAAAAAATAGTAGATAATATCACGAGTATTTACGGAAGAAGAAGAAGATATATAATTGCCGAGCAAAGAATTATACACACATTGCTCAGGAAACAAAAGATAGAATCTGAGAGATGAAGATGAAAAATCAATATGATATAGTTGTTTGGTTGTTAAGAAATTAATGTTATAGCTTGGTTAGGAAGAAGATAAAGTAAAATCAACAAGCAAAGTAGGCTCTAGACTCTAGTTGAGAAGATTTCTTGTGTTCTTGCTTTTTCTCACCTATCAAGCTAAAAAGTAATCACAATTTGGAGAAGTTAAACATCGTTCACCAAAATTAATGTAAAAAATTAGCAATTTGGACCGAAAGAAAAGAACAAAAATATTTAATTACAAAGACAAAAAAGAAGACAGTGAAACTAAGAACAGAGAACTTACCTTATCAACCATGAAAATCTCTTCTCCATTGACATCTACTTCAAGATCACAAGAGACAGCCATGACCCAAATAAACCCAAACCCGCCTCAATTAGAGAGTCCTTTTTGAAATTTGCCTCAAAATATGAATAGACTAAAACTCCAATAGACACAGAGATGAGAAGACACGAAATGCGAACTGGAAATGTACCATATTCAAAGTAGGGAAGAGAGGACAAACAGAAAGAGTTAACCTTGGTTTTGCAAATTGGCTTAGTAAATTAGTACAGAATCTGTGTGGTGTGGTGGTTAACTGCAATTGAGGGACAAAGCTACAAGGGATATATATAAGGACAGAAGAGAAAGACATAAATGGGTTATTTAATATGGCTAGAAAACAAAGAGAGATCAGAACTTATACCTACGTATCGACAGACCAAGAAAAACAGACGCATAAAATTTTGAAAATAAATAAAGATTCAATTTTTG
The DNA here is from genome assembly GCA_020205615.1 of Panax quinquefolius. Lineage (NCBI taxonomy): Eukaryota > Viridiplantae > Streptophyta > Magnoliopsida > Apiales > Araliaceae > Panax > Panax quinquefolius. The sequence goes on from CM035161.1 coordinate 12,258,857, forward strand.
TGAAATTTGGGAAGACCCTTAAGCTTTATAGCTGGATTTGCTTTATCCCTATATAATGAACTCTCTTATTCCCTCTTCATTACAGCAACTAGCAAGTTTATGTAGTTGTTAATTTAATTTTTTAGCAATCTGTTCTCTTTATGCAGGGTACATGTGGTAGAAGGTAGATACGTACTAGTATTAGTTTTTTTTTTCTAAGTGAATGACCAAACTGCCACTTTGCATTTTGCAACTTTTGTTTGATTATTCAATAAGTGTTGAGGACATTTTTCTAGCGACATTCTAGTGACCTCTCAAAAAAATATATAGTATTTATTTTAACTGGAATTTTTATAAAAAACAGTGTTTTAAGTGTAATTTGGATACGTACAAGAAACAGGGTATGTACAGTGTACAACTTTGTTTCTTGTATGTATCCAAATTACACCTAAAACTCTGTTTTCTAAAATTACAGTTTGAATAAATACTATATATTTTTAGAATCTTAAAAAAAAAAACTAAAAAACCAAAAAAGTTTACTAGAATGTCACTAAAAAAAATCCGCCTAGAAGGACTCTTGATTATTTTGAGTTTATGGAGAAGTGGTTCGAGCTTTCTTGTAGGTTTAGAGGATAATATTTGGATCCTGATGATACCGTCTACGGGTTCCATTAAAAAGCATGCACTCTTTCTTTCTATTCTCTCTGTTTTAAAATTAAAAAATTTCTAAAAATTAATTTATAAAATCTTAAATTTAAAAAAAAAAAGGTCTTGATTTTGTTTTAAGATTTATAAACAAACATACATAGTAGTAGTACTTTATGGAGTAGTTAATTTAAAATTGTTATAATTAATTGTTTTAAAACTAAACAATTTTGTAATGATTTTTAATTTTAAAGTCTTACAAATTAACATTAAAAAGTCAAAAAGATATCTCTAAATTTAAAATAGAAAGAGTACTTAATTCTTCTTTTTATATCCATTAATTATCCTCCATCATTAACTTTCAATTGTGCATAAAATGATTGGTTAGTACTAATAACAAACATTGAGTAAGTAGACAAATAATTATTTTGATTGGATGCTACCATTGAATTGAATCAATTTTGTTGGATTAGATAAAGGTTAATTAGTTGGAGCTCAATAGTCTCTGATCAACAAATAATTTTAGCAGTCTTATAACTTTGTAGGTTGTGAATTATATATATACACTTTGCGTTTATATTATTTTGCATGCGTATAAATTAAGAGAATTTTGTTTTTATTATATAATATCTAAATAAAATATTAGATAATTTAAATTTGTTAGCTAGAAAGCAAGTATAAAATCTATGAAATTATCCAATAAAAGTACAAAACTCAAATACTCCTAGTAGAAAATACTTGCCTAATTTATTTATTTATTTTATAAAAAAAATTTGCCAAAAGTTAGTATTCCAAGGGAAAAATATCGGGAAATGTAGGAACATTTGTTTGGATCATGCACGGTGCGGGTATATATAAAAAGCGGGAGTCACGTGATTTTTCACAGTACCGGTTCTAACCTTGGGCAGGAATCAGATTTACATTTCACTCCTCTCAAAATTCAAAACTTGAAATCATAGATGATGATGATGATGCCTCATATTTACTTTTCTTGCCCTTTAGATATGAGATTGTCTTATCAACTTTTTGGGTAAGCTGTGATAGTGGCAATTTTGACGATAATAGCAACTACAAGGGTATATCCAGAACTAAAGAAAGTGTAACTACATTACCATGCATCATTCATTTTGATCACAATATAATTCACCAAATATGTCCGTGTGTTGATCATTTCTCAATCATCTCCTCTTCTTTATTCTTTAAAAGAAAGTAGGGAAAATTCTAGGTCTAGGCCAAGCTAAAATTAGAATTACTTGAGTTTTCTTCATTTATCTTTGTAAAATATATATATATATATATATATATATATATATATATATATAAGTAATCTTATATTTTGAAATATATGCAAGTAAGATTTGTCAATTTAAGGGATGAAAATGATATAACAATTAAAGTTATATTGTGACCAACATAGAAGTGTATATATGCAATAAGATAAAATATATTAGGGTATGATGATTCTTAATTTTTATCTATATATAGTTTGAACTGAAAATTTTGGTAGGATTTTTCGAAAGGAATTGTATGTCTGTCTGTCTGTCCTTTGATTTAAATTATCATATATTCAAAAGAAGTTGATGACCCGGGTAATCTAAAAACTCCATATCCTTAATAAGATTGTGTTTGTTTAAAATTGTGACCATATCTTTTGATTTACCGTGTTTTTTCAATCAAAAATATGCTTTATTTTATAATTTTTTGTTCAAATTTATTCTATTATTTTTTATTTATTATTATTACAATTATAATTAAAAAAATTAATAATAATAATAACAAAGGACCGCCCCCAACCCGTTTGTTTAATGAGTGGGATCCTGATCGATGTTACATTTAACCTCGACAACGCAACATGCATGCATGCGTCGATGTTAATGCATGGGTATTAATTGTACTCACACACACACACACACACACACACACACACATATATATATATATATATATATATGACAAAACGACCTTGCATGTACAAAACCTATATGGAGTACTATCTTATATTACCGCTAATTGATTTGAACGCCTACACTTTAATAGTATTTCAAATTCCAAATGAGCAGCTAATATATAGTTACATCTTCAAAACTTGTAAACCATCGTCCAATAATGCTGATACTAATAAATCACGTGCAATGTATCTTAAATTACAAGATGATGGAGTTTGGCTATCACTACAAGAAAATGCTCTAACAGCGATCAAAATCAACAGTGATCGCACCTTTTGGTCGCAGAAAGTATTAGTAGCGACCGACATTAGCGACCACCCTTGAATTTGGTCGCTAGAGTATGTTAATAGCAATCGAACCCGGTCATTATTCGATCATGAGTTCATTTTACCTCCAAAAAAATTGGCACAAAATGTTGGCGCGTTAGTTGTTTGCGACCACTCACCATCAGCCACCGCATGCGGTTGCTGATACTTTCACATCATTTAAAATTAGCGGCCGCAGGCGGTCGCGGATAGCGTTCGTTGATCTATTACAATTAACCGGTTCGATTCGATTCCGGTTAAATCTCGACTCGATCGACAGAAGAAAAAAAAGAGGGAGAAAAGAATAGGGAGAAGAGGGAGAAGGGGGAGAAGAGAAGAGGGAGAAGAGGGGAAAATCGCCGCCGCCTCCATCACCACCACCACCACATAGTCATACCATCACCACCACACCACCACCCCAAGAAATGCGCCACCGCTATTCGCACAGATAAGAAAATCAATGACATTTTCTGTGGAGAACTGCACAAATTTACTCCTTCTCGTCTATCTAATTTAATTAGACACAATTTTTTATTTTATCTTTTAGTATTTTATTGCACTCCCCACATCTCTTGCGACCTAATTCTATCAGCCTGACCTAACATTATATGAAATTTGCTGATTTTACAATTTTTCGTGTGTTTATGATGTATGTATTTCAGTATTTGTATGTAGTAATTATGTTTATGTATAAGAGTTTCTAAAATATTTGTAGTTTTTGGAGGTTATTGAGATGTTTATTTTTTAAATGTTATTCATATGATGCCACTGGATGTCTTGAGAATAAATCTGCTGTCAAGTTAAGATTATGATTTGAAGGGAGTTGACTGTAAGTTAAAATATTTTACGTAAACAAATTTAAGTCACATTCATAAAACACTAACACTTACGTATGCTTGACATCTATTTGACTTGCTTGTCTTGAATTTGCTTATTTTATATATAGTTCCTCCACAGCTTCTTTCTTGAATTCCATTGAGGGAGCATTAATGTATATTAACGTGTCACATAACCAATTTTTGGGGGAAATTCACGATAGTTGGTTGCATTTAACAAATTGTCATTTCCTTGAGAATAGAATATAAAACTATAATGTAACTATTTAATTATGGAGTTACATGAGCTTCTTTACCATTTGGTTCCTTTAAATCATTTAGTGACTTAGTGGTGGCATTAATATATAATAAAAAATAAATAATTAAATATATTAATTATTATTATATATTATATATAATATTTAGTAAATATATAAAATTAATCAATTTATCTATTAAAAAATTAAACTTATTTGTATAATATTTACTTTATACAATTCAAATAAATACAAAATTTATTTATATAAAAAGATATTAAATCATGATTATAATTCAAAAATCAATACTCAAGAGTAATGAAATCAAACACAAATAATAAACATCTCTAGCATAAATCGGCGCTTTGACTTTGAATGAAACACAAGTCCAACTCACGGCTTTAATCGGAGGTTATGGAGACAACTAAGAGAGTACTAGTTTCAACATGAATGACACACTTCTTCTTTCCCCGAATGTCCTATGTAGAAGAATTTTGTTGTGTTCGGATATGGACCTGAAAGCATATCCTGAACTCTAAAATTTCCTACATACACATATCAAAGAAACTCTAAATTATAAAATTTTCCTACATATCTATCAAACACTAGTCCATATGTTTGTTCAAGTCATATCTTTACAAGTATGCTTAAATGTTAATCATATGCTTTACAAGAATGCTCAAGTCATATAGTTCTAGTATTCTCAAGTCATATCTTCAAGTATGCTCGAGTCATATGTTAACATTTATAATGTTATGCGTAGTAGGTACCGTGGAATCATGGACCTCTATTTAGGCCAGTAGTTGGATGGCACGACGAAAGTCGAAGTGCCCGGATAAATCTTCTGATTGAATTTAGAGCTAGTTGCCAAGTGTTTTTGGAGTATCGTATAGTCACCCGAGAATGTATGAATGGTGAGTCGAATACGATGTCCATGTTTAAAGTGTAAGAATGTAAATTATATGGACGAGAGACATGGTAAACTATCATTTACTTGTTTACGGGTTCATGAAATTACGAAGAATCTTTGGTGGGCACATAGGCGAGAGAAGAGATGGTGGCATCACACAAGTACACACAATTGAGGCGAGTACTCATCGTATGAATGAAATGGTCCATGATATTGCGGGGCGATTTTGATTGGGAGCAAGCGCGAGAGCAACCTATGAATTTCGATGCCAAAGACTTCTTTAAGTTGTTAGAAGCGAGGGTAAAGAAGCCATTGTGGCATGGTTGCACCAAACACACTACATTATTCTGCGATGGCGACATTACTTAACATCAAGGTGATCACAACATGAGCCATGAGTGTTTTGAGTCGCTCTTGAAGGCAATTAAGAGTATGTTACTGACGGTGAGAAATTACACAGTAACTATTACTTTTGTAAGAAAATGGTGAAGAAGTTGGGTCTTGGATACCAAAAGATCGATCGTGTCCCAACGATTGCATGTTGTTTTATAAGGAAAATGAGCAGGATGACAAGAGTGCGTTTTTGCGGTCATGATCGGTTTAGGCCTAATAAAGAGGGTGTGACTACAAAAAATCAAGTATACTGCTTTAAGATTCTAAGGTATTTTCCAATAACACATCGACTAAAAAAGATTGTACATGTCTTGAATCGGTTTGACATATGAGTTGGCATGCGAAATCTCCAACTAAAGATGGAGAACTAAATTGTGAGACCCCGCATTTTATCAATAAAGATTTAAATTTTGTTGAAATAATTTTTAATATTATGGTGTGAATTTAAGATAATATTATAGTTGTGGGTAGTATTTATAAATTTTGCAAAGTATGCAGTGGTTATATTATATTTGATTGGTCGGGAATATTCGGTTTAGCAGGGAATATTCGTATAACGGCTCAATCATTGGTGGACCCTACAAATGTAATTATTGTTGGATTGAGAAAACGACAAAATATTTTATTGAAATAACGGCGGAAGTTTTACCGTAGTTCTTGTTGAACTACTCTCGGTAGTAAAAAATCATACGATGTCGTGTGGTTGCATAATAGTACATTACGGTATTGATTATTGATCTTTATGTGAGAAGTCACTCGGTTTGATTCCATTATTGTCGATTAATAATATGAATTATTATAGCGATAATGACGTTTTGTTTTATTACAGTATTATTAACGTAATAAAAGCGAAACATCTTTTATATAAAATAGAATACTTTATTAAAGTTATTCTATAAATAGAATATATTATATTTTATTATGCATAGTGTTGCGTAGTGTTTTTGCGTAGTGTTTTGCATAGTATTGCATAGTGTTTGCATAGTAAAATGTTTTTATATAAATATAATATATTATATTTTATTTAAAAGATTTTTCTTTAAATATGGACCGTCGATTAAAAAAGTAAATCAATCTGGACCGTTCATGGATTAATTCTTATGCATTCCATTTTCTTATAAATAGAAGCTCGTTCCTTCATTATTTTCTTACGAATTCATTGAAACTCTAGAGAGAAATTATAGAGAGAAAGCTATAGAGAAAAATTATAGAAAGAAGAAGAGTATTCTTTTACTTCACTACTTCTATATTAGGTTCTTTTACGGTGAGGTGTTATTCTTTCTTCTTGAAGAGAACTTACATTATTCCATTCACTATTATTCATTGGAATAACTTTGTAAAAGTGGCATACCCTATACATAACTTTGTCTCGCCAGATACCCTATACTTGGTGAAATCCTTATATTTATTCCATTGCTTATTATTACATTTGGAATAACTTTGTATCTGCCATTTACCTATACTTGGTGACATTCTTCTATTATTACATTTGGAACATCACATGCATGTGTTTTACACCGACACAGTTCCGATTTTTATTATTCTGTTGGAACATCACATGCGTGTGTTTTTACCAGGGACTGGTTAAAATCTTTATCATTCTGTTGGAATATCCTATCGTGTGTTTTACACCGGATCCGGTTCCATCTTTATTATTCTGTTGGAACATCCCATCGGTGTGATTTCACGACACGGTTCCGTTATTATTATTATGTTGGAATAACTTTGCCTATGTCAAGCAATCGCATGCGTGGTGATTTCTTTTGTTATTCCATTCTTTATTATACCCAGTTGGTTAAAACTTTGACTTATATACTCCATGAAATTAGTAGAATATCCTTGATATTTGCGTTTCATCCAAGATCTTTTTCATGGAAATATTCTTCCTCGATCATTCTTGAATTTTACTCTGCGAAACAATGATCATGTTGACAATTTGGGCGTTAATAATTCATGGATTAAATAATTCTTGAACTTGTTTTATTGAATTATTATGTCATTGTCATCATCCTCATGTTATATTATGTTATCTTTGGCTTACGTGCATAGATGAACTTAGTATGATTATGACCAGGGATCATTAAGTATAATCATGACTTGATATAAATGATGTGACTAAAGTCCTCGGTGGCTGTAATGCGATGATGGATAGTTTTGGTATGATTATGACCGGGGGTGATTCTATATAGTCATGACCATTGATAATTTGATGAAAATCCTTGGCCGTGAATGCGGGGATGATTAGATGTGGTGGTTTATTTATTAAAATTGAGTCTCGGCGATAAAAATTGATGAAAACCTTTTTAAACCTAAAAGATAGTAGACTTTATTCTCTACTTGATTTTTTAATGGATTGCGTATTCATTGCAGATTAAACCGGTTGTCTATTGTATTTTATCGGTTTAACACCTTTGTTGAAGGCTAATGATAATTTATTACTGCATTATCTTAGTCATAATATTTCTTCTTCTGAGCTAGTTGAGCTCACCCTTTCTTTCACTTGTTCACTTGAGAAATGAGAACATAGGCGGGACGACGAGTCGGGGAGCGGAGTAATGGTCGAGAGGATAGCATTAGTAGTCCTCACTATTACGTGAAATAGTGTGATAATAGTTGTAATGAGGACTCCTTTTGAGTTTGTATAATATCTAGTAGATAATATTTGTATTCAAACTCACGATTTATATCGTATTGTACCACGGCGCTTATATTAGTAAGTTGTATTTGAATTTATGTACCATGTAAGTGGCGACCCAAGATGGGTGGCGTATACCTAATTTTGGGGCGTCACATAAATCATCCATGAGATGGGCGGGGCTTGGAAAGATTTCAACTTAGCACATCCTGAATTTGCATTGGAACCTAGAAATGTGAGGCTTGGATTGTCCACCAGATGGTTTCAATCCATTTAGCCACTCAAATTGTTCCGTACTCATGTTGGCTCGTGATTGTTACTCCGTATAACTTGCCTCCTTGGATGTGTGTATGAAATAGCGTACTTATTTCTTTCACTTTCGTGATTCTGGTCCTAAGAGTCCCGGAAAGAACTTAGATGTTTACTTGAGACCTCTTATAGACGAGTTAAAGGTATTGTGGGAGGATGGAGTCTGAGACTTGGGATGTTGCAACGAAAAACAAATTTCAACCTTAGAGGCGCGGTTATGTGGACTATAAGTGACTTCCCAACTTATGGTATGTTAGTGGATGGAGTACACACGGAAGTTGGCTTGTCCGTATTGTATGGAGCATACAAAGTCGTTTAATCTATCAAAAGGTCGAAAGCCTTGTTGGTTTGATCATCATCGCGTCGGTTCTTCTGGGTAGATCACCCGTTTGAAGAAATAGAGAACACTTGAGAAAGGGAAAGTAGATAATGATATATACTGCATCTGCGATTGTCCGAGGAATCGGAGATGCGAGATCGTGTGATGAGATTACTTAGGTTATCCCATTTGGTAAGGTTGATCGACAAACATAATCAATGGGTTTGGTGAATCTCATAATCGGGTTCGAGAAACATCTTTTGGGAATTGCCTTATTGGTCTACAAATTTGATTTGTCATAATCTAGATGTGATGCATATTGAGAAGAATGTGTTTGAAAATGTGTTTAACATTGTGATGAATGTTACTGGGGAAGACAAAAGATACCGATAAAGGCACGTTTGGACATGAAAGATATTTATAGCGTCACGGATTATAACTTTATGAATCTCCTAATGGTAAGATTGTCAAACCGCATCTGGTACACATTGTCCAAAAAGCAAGTTGAAGATGTGTGCACATGGGTTAAGTCTCTGAAACTACCGGATGGATATCGTCAAACATTATTGCAAGGTGTGTTACGGGTGGGAAATTACAAGGGATGAAGAGTCATGACTGTCATGTGCTCATGGAGAGACTCATGCCTATAGCATTTCGGGATCTGCTTGATAAACCAATTTGGGATGCTTTGACGGATCTTAGTCGTTTCTTCAAAGACTTGTGTTCAAAATCATTGAATGAGAAGGACATGTTTGTACTTGAGAAGAACATCATAGAGATCACGTGTAAACTGGAAAAAATATTCCCACCTAGTTTTTTTGACTCCATGGAGCATTTACAAATCCATCTTGTTAGGTTTGTAATATTCTTGAACGCAATCAAATTGCAAAATTATTAAGCGGAAGCGTGTAAAATCAGAGTTTAAAAAAAAAAATTACAAACCATATACCCGGATCACCCTCTATGCACAATTATTAATTAAACGAAAAGATAAAGAATAAATCATACCCTTGAAGATCGAGCTTCCTCAGGTACAAGTTCACCTCCAAATCCTTTCGCGTTCAATCTTGAATCCACCGGGTTTGGTTCCTTCCTTTGATCAACGTTAGCCACCCAAATGTTTGGCCTCTGAGGTGATCCACCAAGGAAGAAGAAAATTCAAGAAGAATGGTGGTTGGCTAAACCCTAGTTTTTCTCTCTCTATAGAAAGGTGTACTCTCCCAACAAATTGGAATTATTTCATTATGTTGTTGAAAAAGTCAACAACCCCACCACCCATAATAAGACTCCTCTTATTTATATATGTGGGCAACCCATCTTAACAATTAAGGAATTGGATTTTATTTAATTAATTAAATTCTTTTAATTAATTAAGCTCCCTAATCTTATTAGGGATAATTAATTAAACTCCTTTAACTAATTTTCCTTCCTAATCCAATTAGGAATAAATGAAATACTTATATTAAATTAATTCCTAAACTCTTTTAGAAATTAAAATAATAATAATTGTAATAATATTAATAAGACTCCTCTTATTAATTTATATTTAATATTTCTAAAATATTAAATAATAAATATTAAGCTATTTAATTTATTCTATCACCATAGATTAAATTAAATATACATAACATATATTATTACGATTATGCCATTAACTTCTTAAATAATTATTCTTCCTTTTATGGTGTGACCCTTTAGGTTCTCCATATTAAACCTAGGTTGTGAATAAATCAATTAGAACAATTCTAATCTTATTTAAATAAATAAATTAAACAATTAATTTATTTAAATAAATAATATTTATTCTACAATAGGGATAAGCCTCTCTAGCGATCAACGACTTTCCGGATAATATGATTTCAACATTAATCATAAAAGAACCTTTGAGTAAATAGTTCTTGAATACAATTCAATCCTTCCACCATCTGATGTCCCAATTAAATATAAGACATGGAATTCTTGTCAAGTCTTATTTTATTTAATTATATGTATTTCGATTCTTAAATGCACAACTCAAATAATGCAAATTAGAAACTCCTTTCTAATTTCATTCTGCCACGTAACCCAAAGACTCACAAGTTGTCATTTATCGAATCACATAGGACATTTCTCTTCTTTTTTTATTAGAAGTGGTAGATTCTTTATTGATCATACATTATCTCCATGTACAACTTATTATACCCAAGCATACCCTTTGATATACCCTAAGGGTCTTAAGGAATAAGTCAAAGTATAACTCATCATACACAAGATACTATGATGATCTTAAGTCCAAGGATCACTTGTCTACTACTATCACTACAGAATTCCTATTGACAGTAAATAAAACTCCATTAGGTATTCCTTAGCGAGCCAAGTTCGATGAACTTATTCTCTAATAAGCACCTACATACTTGCTTTAGTGTCTCCACACAAATGATCATTGAGATCAATCATTCTCATCCAACGAAGCAGAAACGTATGTACCCAATCTATCCGGATTCACTAATCCCCAATTTAGTAATCCAATGATTGGGAACTATTTTAGTTTTAAGCTTTCTAAGAATTTAGATCTCATTAGAATGATCATCATCATTATTCTAAAAGCATTGCTTAAAACTATGGGTTTATCACATATTATAAAACAAACATCATGTAGATAATTAAAAGCCTTTAATAAATTAATACTTTTTATTAATAAATGAATAAGATTGTTACAAAGTATATGCTTTATCATCAAACATGATTGGCTTGTGTGCATACTACTTTCAATCTCCCACTTGCACTAAAAAGTCAATCGTCATGGTAACTCATACTCTTCTTCTCTAAGTGGCGATTATCCTGCATTGTTGGATAAGCTTTAGTTAATGGATATGTAATGTTGTTCATGAGAGTCCACTATCTCTATAGTGATTTCCCATCTTTCAATGATTCTAATAATCAAATGAAAGTGCCACAACACATGTTTAGATCCAAGATGAGACTTAGAACTATTCCTAGTTCTCGTAATGAACTTTTAATCCAAACAATCAACTTGCGACTTCATTTATAGCTATATACTTTGTCTTTATCACTAAACCAAAGAACTCTTTCTTTGTTTGGAACCTTTCCAATTCACTACATCACTTTATTCAAGGTAACACTTTACCTTAAAGTGGATTTTTATTAAATCTTGATGCATCACGAAAAACTTGAGTCAGTAAAGCCCTCTAGTTTTAATTCGGACCCACCATGTTTGCTCACATCCTTAGTGCTTGGGTTAAGAACTTTAAGATGTTTTTCAACATCTTACGGTGATCTTCTCCCGAATATGACCGATCAACATCGGTCTTGTATATTTCATTGCATACATGATTGTCACTCATGCGATCTCTCTTCTTTTAATAGTTTGTGGGGACTATTAAGAGATACACTCCATGGCTCATCAACATGAGACATCTCTTGGAGTTTGCCATGCTAAACGACTTTAGCATCAAATGAATATATCGTTCCTTGGGTTAAGTCGAGCATCCTCTTAAATCTATCTATATAGATTTTATCCCCAATTAAGATACTCTTCCCAAATCATTCATGGAGGAATGTTTAGACAACTTTTATCTTTCTTGATTGTAGCATTGGTATGTCATTCCTTATCCATAGTATATCAACATATAATATTAGGAATGTCACGACGCTCCTAATCGACCCTTTTGTACACACTAGAACTCTTACCTCATCGTATGTAACTCGGATCATCATCTTCTATGATCGTACCTCATCATCATCATCCATGATGAATTCATACCTCCTAGGTATCTTGATGCTATTCCGAGTTCTGATTGGTTGTGGTAGGTAATAGGTATATCTATAGGTTCCTCTTATTTGATTTATAGTGTTTTGTGGTTCTTGAACTCTTCAAGATCTATTATCCTCCCACTAGCCCTTTCAATGATAAACGCCTTTATCTTAGAAGGCGTGTTTCAGAACAAACACCTTTTGCTAAGTAGAATTATAGAACATATACCTAAACTTACTTTAGGATGTCCCACAAATCATACGTATCAAATTTTGTCCCAAGCTTATCCTTTGAAACCTTTTTCACATAAGTTGGACAACCCTTATCTTAACATACTTAAGATTAGGAATCCTCCCCATCCATAACTTTTATGGAGTCTTGGGGCCGGATTTAGAGGTTACCATTTTTCGTAGATATGCAGTTATTTCTAGGACATGACCCTAGAAGGATACTGGAATGTCGGTAAATCATTTTGGACCGCACCATGTCCAACAAGGTACGATTTTTCATTCGGATACATCAATCAATTATTGCAGATCGGGGATGTGTCCATTATGAGAAAACCATTTGAGATGATCTAGAAACTTATTGCACAAGTATTTATTCCTTGATCTAATCAAAGAATCTTAATACTTTGCCAATTTGTTTCACTTCTGAATTCTTTGAACCTTTCAAATAATTCACACTTGTATTTCAAAGAAATACACACATTCAACTCTTTGAATGATCATCTCCTTTTCTTATACTAATTTGTTCAATATGCAAAATTATTTTCATGTAAGTCAAGTATACAAAATTTATTAAGTAATCTTTCGATTCTATACTGAAACATTATTATTATAAATAACAACAATTGTTCTTAATTATAATACCAAAGATTTCATTGTCCAACAATAAAATGGAAATAATATTTCTAACAAAAACTGGAATACAATAATAACTTATTGACTTAATAGATTTGCCCATAGGCATTGCTAAACTATAAGTTTCTATGGCTAATGTAGCAACCTTTGTTACATTTCCATACTTAGGATTACTTATATTTGTTTAGCTTTCTACTTCTTGGTCCTTTTCATAAATCTATATTTATGATAACCAAAGTCGGTATCCAATACCCAAGTAGAACCTTGACTTAAAGAAAAATTTATTTCAATCATGAACAAAATTGTATTATTAGAACAAAACTTCACTAAGCTTCTTTGGTTAGCCTCTGCAAGATGCTTCTTGCAGTTTCTTTCCAGTGTCCAGGCTTATTGTAGTGGAAGCAAACTCCTTTGCTATCCATATCAGTTTTGTTCTTATTATCCTTTGTTTATGCCTTTATATTTACCTTCTTTGAATCGTTCTTTATTTCAGAAGATCCTTTGGCCCCTACCAGTAAGACTTGATCTTTCTTGGTTGGAAAGTGACTCTCAACATTTTTCAACATGTTAAGCAAATCAAATGAAAGTGATATCTAGCTTGTTCATATGAAAAATTCACAACAATTATGAAAGGAGTCTGGGAGTGAGTGCAAGATCAAATCTTGGCTCAACTCTCCATCCATGAGAAAACCAGTTGTCCTAATTGATCAATCAAATTGATTATTTTAAGAACTTTTTATGCATTTATAGTGTCTTTGGCCATTATAGATCGGAAGAGCTCCTTAGATATCTCGATATCTATCGGTCCCTACTTTCCTCACCATCAACTATTGATGTGCGGGAATATAGTAGAGAGCATCCATAGTTTCATCTTGTGGCTGAAGCTCGTTACTCGTGGATGCGAGCATGATGCATTGAGCCAATCATGTGCATCATCTTGCCACTTTCTAAAAGTAGCAATGTCTTCCTCGGAGGCATTATCTCGCAACCATTGCAGGGATAGGCGTATTAAGGACATAAGATAGTTTTTCAGCTATGAGAACTATTCTCAAATTCCTTAACCAATCCGTTTAATACTGGTCCAGTTAAATAACATCTAATATGTTTCGCAGATGATAGTAATTTTAGACATTGTAAAATTACAGAAATGAATTTGTATTTAACAACATTTTAACATACATTCTTTTATTAATTACCAAAATAATTTAGGTCTTGTTTTAAATTGGTATCTCCCACTATTTTCTTCAAACTATATTACCCTCACTTATATAGTTCGACAAAATCTAATTAAAGATTTGCTTTAGTGAAAATAAGGATCCCATTTCAAATGTATATAGCCTTGTGGTGACACAACAAACTATATATAAATAAATAGGTAGACAACTTTTGTCAATTACATCAACTATGCAACTCCTTGTATTTTGTCTCTTAGATTATTTTGATCAGTGGTGGCACATCCGAATCAAAATTATCCAAGTTAAGTCCGACCTAGCACTCCATATATTCAAAAAGAAAAATATCATCCTTGTGGTGACACAACAAAATAATATTGTTCAATTTTCTTTATAAGCATCAAATGTGATAAATTAACATCTTAAATACTTAATACTTGCCTTGTGGTGACACAACAAACTCATATTAAATATTTAATACTCTATTAATTTTATCATGCTAGAAAGCTGACGCTCGATATTCCAAATATCTTTGAGAACGCTTAGGACTTAATATAAAAATTGAGGGGTTTGTTATTAATTTGTCTCATCTTATTTAAGCGCATTTATATATATATATATAAATACGCATCATATTAATGAACATGCGAAGCATGTTTGCATAATATATAATATATATAGTATAAGCATGCACATATAGAATACTATATTCTACCCGGATTGATTATGGACTTTTATTCTAGTTTGGTTCACTAGAGCCACCAAGTGAACCAAAAGGTCAAACCCTAGGGGTGCAAGAATTAATATTTAAATATAACAATTATATTTAAACCCTGGGCTCCATTACAAACGGGTCTTCAAGCTCCTTGCTCCTTGATCTCCAATTTTTCAAAATTAATTCTAACTATTCCTATTACAAAACTATTTAAAATAAATAGAAACCTTGATCGTGAGGGAGGGAAATACATAGGAGGAGATAGAATTTACATTAAGAAAAATTAGAGAAGGCAGTACTGTGAACCCATTTAATAAAACCCATACATTCACGCATCCAACTAAAATAAAATCCAATCATATTGGTCAATAGTCCATAATCAATCCCATTTATTATCATACACATCACCATACGTCATCAATAAATAACATTCATCTCATGAATAATAAACATTTAATATATATATTGATATCATTTAATGGGCAAATTTAGTTAGTATAAAATCTATTTTTGAATAAAAATAAACTCCTTTATTTAAATCCAAATTTAAATCAAAATAAAACTATTTTATTTTAATTTATCAAATTTTGAATAAAATAAACTATTTTATTTTAATCAAAATTTTAATCAAAATAAACTCCTTTATTTTAATTAATTATGGAATCCAATTCCATGTAATAAAAAAATCTTTAATTAAAATAAACTCTTTTATTTTAATTAATTATGGAATCCAATTCCATGTAAAAAAAAATCTTTTATTAAAGGAAACACGGATATTCTTTCCTATTCACAAATAAACTCCTTTATTTTGAATAATATGAAATCTTATTCCATATTTAAATAAACTCTTTTATTTAAGGAAATTAGGATTCTCTTTCCTATTCACAAATAAACTCTTTTATTTTGAATAATATGAAATCTTATTTCATATCTAAACAAACTCCTTTATTTAAGGAAACACGGATTCTCTTTTTTACTATTCACAAATAAACTCTTTTTTTTTGAATAATATGAAAATCTTATTTCATATTTAAATAAACTCCTTTATTTAAGGAAACATGGAATCCAATTTCAACTCCAATTAGTTATCATGGAATCCAATTCCAACTCTAATTAGTTTGCATGAAATTCTAATTTTAAAATTAAAATAAACCTATTATTTTAAAATTAAAATAAACTTTTATTTTAAAATTAAAATAAACCTTTTATTTTAATTATAAAATTATTGAGAATAATATATTATATATATATATATAACTATTATATATATATATATAATAAAATATATTATCATATATATATATATATATATATACTAATTCTTATATTATATATATATAATAAAGTTATAATCGTATTATATATATATATACATAATCTAGTTGCTTTTTAATGATATCCTGTTAACCTTATTTCCGTGCACAGAAGCTTTGTTTTGTTAACTATATTTTTTTTTTTTTTCATTCCGTGATTCACGGTTTCCGCGTTTTTTTTTTTTTTTTTTTTTAATAAATTTTATACAACAAAATTTAGCCCAATTAAATTGTTCTAAACACATATCAATATACATATTAAATTAAAACAATTAATAATTCGTATAAAGGTTTGGCTCTGATGCCACTGTTAGGTTTGTAATATTCTTGAACGCAATCAAATTGCAAAATTATTAAGCGGAAGCGTGTAAAATCAGAGTTTAAAAAAAAAATTTACAAACCATATACCCGGATCACCCTTTATGCACAATTATTAATTAAACGAAAAGATAAAGAATAAATCATACCCTTGAAGATCGAAACTTCCTCGTGCAAGTTCACCTCCAAATCCTTTCGCGTTCAATCTTGAATCCATCGGGTTTGGTTCCTTCCTTTGATCAACGTTAGCCACCCAAATGTTTGGCCTCTGAGAGGTGATCCACCAGGAAGAAGAAAATTCAAGAAGAATGGTGGTTGGCTAAACCCTAGTTTTTCTATCTCTATAGAAAAGGTGTACTCTCCCAACAAATTGGAATTATTTCAGTATGTTGAAAAAAGTCAACAACCCCCACCACCCATAATAAGACTCCTCTTATTTATATATGTAAATGACCCATCTTAACAATTAAGGAATTGGATTTTATTTAATTAATTAAATTCTTTTAATTAATTAAGCTCCCTAATCTTATTAGGGATAATTAATTAAACTCCTTTAACTAATTTTCCTTCCTAATCCAATTAGGAATAAATGAGAAGTACTTATATTAAATTAATTCCTAAACTCTTTTAGAAATTAAAATAATAATAATTGTAATAATATTAATAAGACTCTCTTATTAATTTATATTTAATATTTCTAAAATATTAAATAATAAATATTAAGCTATTTAATTTATTCTATCACCATAGATTAAATTAAATATACATAACATATTATTACGATTATGCCATTAACTTCTTAAATAATTATTCTTCCTTTTATGGTGTGACCCTTTAGGTTCTCCATATTAAACCTAGTTGTGAATAAATCAATTAGAACAATTCTAATCTTATTTAAATAAATAAATTAAACAATTAATTTATTTAAATAAATAATATTTATTCTACAATAGGATAAGCCTCTCTAGCGATCAACGACTTTCCGGATAATAATCTGATTTCAACATTAATCATAAAAGAACCTTTGAGTAAATAGTTACCGCATAATTCAATCCTTCCACCATACAATGTCCCAATTAAATATAAGACATGGAATTCTTTGTCAAGTCTTATTTTATTTAATTATATGTATTTCGATTCTTAAATGCATGACTCAAATAATTCAAATTAGAAACTCATTTCTAATTTCATTCTCATTTAACCAAAACTCTACCGGGTTGTCATTTATCGAATCACATAGACATTTCTCTTTTTAATTTTATTAAGTGGTAGATTCTTTATTGATCACACATTATCTCCATGTACAACTTATTATACCCAAGCATACCCTTTGATATACCCTAAGGGTCTTAAGGAATAAGTCAAAGTATAACTCATCATACACGAGATCTTATGATGATCTCAAGTCCAAGGATCACTTGTATTACTATCACTACAGAATTCCTATTGACAGCAAATAAAACTCCATTAGGTATTCCTTAGCGAGCCAATGCTTCGATGAACTTATTCTCTAATAAGCACCTACATACTTGCTTTTAGTGTCTCCACACAAATGATCGTGAGATTAATCATTCTCATCCAATGAAAGCAAGTTAGAACGTATGTACCCGATCTATCCGGATTCACTAATCCCCAATTTAGTAATCCAATGATTGGGAACTATTTTAGTTTTAAGCTTTCTAAGAATTTAGATCTCATTAGAATGATCATCATCATTATTCTAAAAGCATTGCTTAAAACTATGGGTTTATCACATATTATAAAACAGCATCATGTAGATAATTAAAAGCCTTTAATAAATTAATACTTTTTATTAATAAATGAATAAGATTGTTACAAAGTATATGCTTTATCATCAAACATGATTGGCTTGTGTGCATACTACTTTCACATCTTCCCTATGAAGCTCGTGTTGGGGGTCCAGTTCAATATAGATGGATGTACCCTTTCGAGAGGGTAATGGGAAACCTTAAGAGGAAGGTGAAGAATAGAGCTTATGTCGAGGGGTCGATATGCGAGGCATACAGTTTTGATGAGATATCTACGTTTGTCTCAGACTATTTTCCGGACGAAGTCTTGACAAAGGCCAATCGAGTATCGAGACATGATGATGGGGGAAATGTTGAACTAAATGGTCGACTCTCTCATTTTGTCTATCGGTAATGCTTATGGAAAAGGGGAAGCGCGTATTCCTCTCTCGAGCAAGAATTGCATGTCATGCATACTTACATTCTTCTCAATTCATGGGAGATTGGCGAATTTATGAGGTACACATGTAAACTTGATATTTTATCTTTTAAGTTGAAAATTTATTCCAATATGTTAATGTTTATAACATGGTATAGATTATGCGATGACGAGTTAAAAGTGAAGCATGCCGACATAAGCGATAAAGATATTCAAATCAATCGGGATAAAAACTTTGCACTTTGGCTAAAGGACAAAGTAAGTTCAATTTTTAAGCACGTAGTGTATATATATATATATATATATATACTACCATATGTTAACTATGACTTCATTTAATAAGATGGAGTTTTTGTAGGCTTTGATCGAGGGATCAAAGATTAGGCTAATGTACAAGTCCTAGCTATGGGACCGATACGAGGATCAAGTCACCATGAATGGTTACAAAATAAATGGTTGTGAATTTCACACAAAGGCATATACGGGCGCGGTAAAAGAACAACAAACTCGGAGTGTGTGTCCAAGGAGATTGTTACAATGAGCTTGGTCGTGCCTTTTATGGGGAGTTGGAGGAAATCGTAGAGTTGTCGTCATGACAAGGGCACGCGTCGGGGGTCATATTCACTTGTTCAAGTGTCGTTGGTTTGATTCGAAAAAGGGATACGTGTTGATGGACATGGAATCGCCGATATTGACCTCCATAGGTCTGCGTGCTCCAACGAACCGCTTTGTTTTACCAACTCAAACAATACAAGTATACTACACTCCTAGTCCCGTTAGGAAAAGGGATGAACCGCCACTGATTGGCAAGTTGTAATTTATACTCCCGCCGTAGTCGTGTAGAATTAGTTGATGGGGAGATTTACAAAGAGCGTATGCTTCATAGTCGACTATAATAAATGTGGAGGACGACAATGAAGTAATCCAGTTAGATGGTGGAGATGAACCACATGAATTAGATCATGAGTCAATACTTGTGTCGGATGACATTGATCTCGAGGAGGAAGAGTTATTGATCGAATCGACCACGTAATCAAAGCGGATGATGGTTATGAATCTGCAACACGTGTACAAGATGATTACGAATCGAGACATTGACACTTGAACTAATGAAATGTATGTTTAGCAATACATGTTTTTATATCATTGTCATGTTTATGTACTAAACTATTTAAATGCAACTTTTGTTTATTGTCATTTTATATTCATATATATACATGTTTATATCAACGCCATGTTTATGTACTAAACTATTTAAATGCAACTTTTGTTTATTGTCATTTTATATTCATATATATACATGTTTATATCATCATCATGTTTATGTATTAAACTATTTAAATGCAACTTTTGTTTATTGTCATTTTATATTCATATATATACATGTTTATATCATTTATCATGTTTATTGTCATATATATCATGTAATCAAATATGACTCTAATAACATCTTAAAATTTGTAATATACTGATGGCTTCGAGCGGTAGCGAGAAAAAGCGGCTTGGGTAGGGGGCCTAATAATGTGCCCAAGGCCCCTACTAATCCCGATGATCGGATTCTTAATCGATTAAGCCTCCTCCGAATATACGTCGTCCGTATATATCATTTATATAAAAGCATTTAAGATTCCATTTATTGTATATTGGTAATGTTTTGATTGATATTATATTGGTAATGTTTTGTTTTGGTCTTATTGTATTGAAAATTTGTATATTTCTCTTGGTTTGTGTCTTGGGTGCCTAGAAATGTCCATATATATATCATGCCAAATGCATGTGGCTAGTCTATATTATAGGGAGACTATGGCGAATTTTTTTTTAAGTATTATAAGTATAAGTTTGAAAATGTTCACAAATATTATAACTTAGATGTAAATTGCTTTAATATATGCTAATTGATGTTGTATATTATAGTGATTTTTCGGATAATAAGATCGTCAAGTGCATATCACAAATTGTGTGTTACGAAATTGGCCTACACCTCGTGATTACGTTAGGCGAAGCACACCTATCGCCCACAAGGATCTTTGTTTGGGGCGAAATTTCGTGTATGTTTTTTTAATTATGACAAATAATATTTATATAATATTAATATAATATTCAAAGGATAATTATTTAGTAATGTTATTATTATTTTTTTATTTGCGAAAACGGTATAGATGGGAGGACGCTGAGCTTGAAAGATTTCGAGACATTATTACGGCAAAAGTCGCGGCAGTTCGCACTAAGGACAACTTGAATAAAGAACGACAAAAAGCCATTCACAATGCCGAGATCGACCATCCGGGCCGGGGAGAGGATTATATGCTGACGAGCATAGCCCACAGTGGTGCACCAGATCCATATAAATTTGAGATGATGCTAAACCCATGAAGCGAGAAATTTGGGTGAAAAGACGAAAGACTCGCCACACCAACAAGAGCCTCGGTGTATCCGATGGCGAAAAGGCTAAAAAAGGAACATCTGAGGAGGCGGCATATTTCACGCCATTCAGATATCACTTTGCCGCATGCGTATTTACAAGTTTTAATATGTTTACAATCATGAATTGTAGAAAATATCCTATTTTACTTAGTAATATTGTCTTTGTTTTTGTATAGAGTCTCGGTCTCAAGGTCGACCTATCCATTGGGTTTGGATGTGTACGTACATGGCCACCGTGATGGTTTGCTGAGGCTATCCAGATAAGCGGTAATAAGTTTTAACAACTTTGATCTTGTTTATTAATACTTACAAAATATTATTTTTAACTATTTAAGTGTTAACATGATGACGGGATACTTATAAACGTTTATTGAATGGCGTTATCCTGAAGGCACTCCACGTCCTTTATTGATCAAGAGTTGTGGGAGAGGCGTCATTGTAAAGAAGAACTACATTAAAGGTCAAGGACAACGACGACGCCCATCCTTCAGATGGCTCGAGCAACTCTCTTTACCAGTCTTCACATATCATCGAGTCATCCAAATTGCTCATACTCTGGTATTGTGTGAGAGCTATATGTCAAGATCGAAATCTTCAAGATATCAAGGCGGGCACTGGGGGCTCTTGATCCCGAGGAGTTAGTCAAGAAGCGATGGCAGCAGCAGCAATGTGAACAGCATGGGGATGGCGACGAGGTATAAAATTAATTTGTTGTATGTATTGTCGTAATATATACCAAAGATCAACATATTTATTATATTTGTAACTTGTTTTATTATTTTGTTAATTACGGGGTGATCAAGGAGGGATGACGCTTGACATAACCTTGTACTTGTATATTCATTATTTGGATGTTTGTATATATGTTACTTAAACAAGTTTTGAAATGTTATTATATTTATTCAAATCATATTGGTTTTAAAGGTTTATATACTAGTTTGGTGTATGTGTTGGTGGACGATGGATGTTTATATTGTTTTGTATGTTGTTTATCTTGGTGTGTATGTGTGTTGGGATAAAGCGGTGAAAATGTGTACGTGTTTTTGGGAATTCGCAAAAACAAAAAATCCGTCAGAATTTTTTTTTTATCATATCGTGACCGCGTCGTTTCATTTGAACGTTATTAGCGACGACCACGATGATCGTGACCGCCTGCGTCGGCGATAATGGTCGCCGACACGTCGGACCACGTCGACTTTTGCCTGGACCATCTTGATTTCGAAATTCAATGACCGGATTTGTCATTTCGATTATTTCATGGCGATCATGAGATATCTTGATCAAGCTAATAGTGGTCGTTGATGTGCATCCCAAATGACCAGATTTTATCTGACGATTATCGGCCGATCAAGACTTTCATCATGAATAAATTATCTGCATGATCGCGTCTGATCGACGATAAATGCGATCATTGATAAGCCTTTTTGTTGTAGTGTATGCATTATATATAAAAGTTTTGTAATACTTTTAACTGCGATTTATATCAATCATAATTATTTACGTGACAAAAAAATATATTATATATTTTTTTTCTTTGTGGAAAAAAATCCAAGCAAAATCATTTTTTCATATTTGGTTCACATTGAAGTAAACAATATATACAATAGGGTTGAGGGGAAGATGTTTTGCAATATTCCATTGGTGTAGGTTCGTAGGGACTCGATCGTATTAATGTAGTATTACTGATACTACTGACAGTGACACGGGCATTATATATCCCATTGAATAACAAGGCTATATAGTTTTTATTAGGAAAAAAATAGTATCATTAATACTCACGTTTTTACAAAATTTATAAAAAATAAAAAATTATTTCTATATCATGTTTATCTTTTAAAATAATAAATTATTTATTTATTATTTATGAAAAACTTTAAAATATTGTTTGATTTTATATTATTAATAATATATATATATATAGACTATAGTTAATAAAATTTGGTCATGGCTTATAATTATTTCTGATAAGTGGCTCACTGGCTTGGTTCGGTTCGTTCATGTGTCCTCAAGGATTCTGAAACGTACGTAAATAAAATAGTGGGGGTCGTTCATCACGTTGTACGCCTAGCTCGTATTGCCACATTCTTTCTATAAGCTGTAGATGATCCTAGCTAGTATACATCTATCTACATGGGTATGAATAAGAGTAAGACTGACTGCTCATTTAATGCACGATCCATCAAATATATGATTGCATGCATGTGTGTGTTCTCCCGATCCATCTTTTTTTAGTTACGAGTACTAGCTAGATACTCCCTAATTACTTTCTTCTTTGAGCTAATTAGGTTGTTTGCTAGCTTTTGTCCAGCCATAACTAATGCAAACATATCAATTGTACTCGGTTTTTCCTAATTTTGGAAAGACCTGGCTTGCTGGAAGTACGTACGTACACACTCCTTAATTCCGTTCCAAGAAATAATTATCAATAAATTAAATAAAATCTCGCTCATTAAACCTTTTTTTCACAAAAACATAAAATAAAAATATATAGCGACAGTATTATTTTTAAAACATGTTTAGTTAACTAGGGTTATATAATTAATAGTCCTCTCCTCCTCTTACAAACTATAAGATTAACTTACTAAAATTGTGAAAATTAAGAAAACAGTTTATAGCCACTATATATACACATGATACATCCAAAAGTACTAATTTTTTCTTTCTTTCTTTCTTTCTTTCTTTCATATTTTTAAATAAAATTAAAATCATTTAACTCTTATAATGAAGGGAGTTTTAAGTTTCCTTCTAGACCCCTATAATTGAAATGCAGTATCACTAGAATTATTAAAATTGTAATTGTGTATGTAGTTTCCAAAAATAAAAAAAATAGAATTGACTTATATAATCTCGATTCTTAGTTTACAAAGGATTGAAAAATATAAAAGTTATATATTGTAGCGGTATAAATGTACAAAATGGGAAATTTAGCCCGGCTTATGCATGTATGTATAGTCTCTTTGGTTTTCACTTAGCTTATAACTAACTATCAACTAATGTCCAGGAAGATATGATTAACAAAAGTAGATATCTTTGGAGAATCTAGTTAATTAATTATAGGACATAATGTTGAAGAAGCAAATGTAGTTAATGAGACTGATGAGTACGTACTAGTATGATTAAGAAAGATAGTTACTTCATTAATTAGCTACTAATTAATTAATTCAAAACTCTGTGAAAACAAAGGCTGCAAAAGGTTAGAAAACAAAAGTGATGACCTTTCTCTTCATACATGCAAAGACAATATTATGTGCATTTCTCTCATCTTTTCCTTTCATGTGACCATAGCTCCAGCCTCCAGCTATGAAATATTATTAATTGTCAAAAGTCCTGCAGTTTTCCACCCTTGTCTTTTGTCTCTTGCAGCTATACCCTTCTGAGTTCTGACAGAGAAATTAACAAAAATAAAAATTTAGAATAAGAGGAAGTACTCTATTTTGTCACTGCTACCTAGCTCTTCAACCTGGACCACTTAACCCATGCCACCTCTCATGGTAGGCCAAATTAACAAATCAAACTAACATATCTACAATCTTTTTGGGACAACAATTTAGCCGATGCTCATCTATTAATTCAATTAAATATCCTCAAATCCACATGGGACCCA
Organism: Panax quinquefolius; assembly: GCA_020205615.1. Classification (NCBI taxonomy): domain Eukaryota; kingdom Viridiplantae; phylum Streptophyta; class Magnoliopsida; order Apiales; family Araliaceae; genus Panax; species Panax quinquefolius. Next base: position 12,283,720 of record CM035161.1, read on the forward strand.
TGTTGTGGCATAGACTGAATTGTGACCCTTCCATGTTAGCACCAACATATCTTCTTCATTCTTCATTCCCCAACCACTTGCATGTTCATCTAACAATTCTTTTACTTCCCTAACAGTCTCTTCACAAAATGGAATACTAAAAAACCCCAAATTTTTCATACGTTGTGACAACTTTATCCCGGACTCTAATCTCTCTATCCTCTGACCACATTCAAATCCAATAATATTTTCAATTTTGTGACCAATATCAGCTTCATACTCTTCCCTTTTCGTATTATCCTTAGATAAGAAAGTTTCCAACGCATCAAATGGTATCCAAAGAAAGTTGAAGCAAGTGGTAATTCTTGATGTGAGGCTCGATGCTCCCAAATCCGAATCCTCATCTACAACGGTTATAATTCGAGGATTAAGACCTTTAATTATATCAAGAAAAACATCTCGAGAAGAAGCATTTATATGATGATCATGATCAGCACTTCCCTTTTGGTCGTCGGGCAAATAACGAAGCCAATTTTGACAATTAATCACTAAAGTCTCATCTTCCCTAAGGTCTAAAGTTGAGGGGTTCAGTTTGCTCAAGAGAAAATCATAGTGAAAGCTAGAAGAATTTTCTTTAGAGGAGTTAGGTAGGTCTTCAATTACACTAAACTCAAATGGAACCTCCTTAAATTTAGCAAAATTCGCGAGACGCTGCCCAACTTCTTCAGTTGATACATTTAGAAACGGAGGGACCGGTGGCCTCCAAGAAGGCACCACCGAGATCCGAAGGGAAGGTGGCCCTTCAGGCCGCTTAGCCAAGGCATCAATAAGAGTAGGCCATTGCATGCAATGAGTGATACTAAAATCTATTATATGAACCCTAGGGTACCCTTGGACGGCCTTAAAAATGACACTATTAGATGCACAATAACCAAATCTATGCCAAGGAATGAGATCAACATACTCAGCTAGCTCCGTCACGGACATCAACCGCCTTGGAATACTACTAGTGCTGCCATTAAACTTCATGGTTGTAGGGCAAACCCTAGAAGCCCTCGAGACGAGTGCCCTCAAAAACCATGATGTTAGCCTTTGGTTAGGGTCACCGGAGGAGGAAGCGACGTTGTTGAGTACCCACATGACTTGTTGAGCCAAGGTGACGTCATTGCTTTCTAGGGCACTTGCACAATGAAGAAGTAGCTTCTCTATACAAGCTCCGTCGAGGCTGCCTAGACAACCGTGTAGGGCACCTGGTAGAGAATTTTGCGGAGCTGAGGAATTAAAAATGGTAGAGCTTTGTAAAGAAATGGAAGATGTGCTTCCTCTAAGCTCAGTTTTCATAGTTTCTATATATTTCCGTGGTTGAGAATTAGGGTTTTGTGAAGTTTTTTACGTGCATGGAAGGTTTGATGAGAGCTTCAAATTAGGAAGAATTAAGAGAGAAGAGGAAAAGGGTTAAGTTGTCAGTTTGTTTCTGGTTAATTTGACACGCGTATGATTGATATTGGTGAGTAGGATTGAAAAAGGCTAGGGGTTTATCTGATTTTAGATGTGAATTCAATTCGCAGGATGATCAAGAAATATGAGGTCCTGGCCATGTCGACGAGAACTTTACATGGAGAGAAAAGAGAGAGGTTCAGTTTATCTTAAACCAACTGGGACCATATATATACACACGCGCGCACGTATATAAATATATATATATATATATATATATATATATATATATATATAAATAAGAAAATGTTCTTAATTAATTGTTAGATAATTATCAAAATTAATGAATAATGAGTTTTACTAAAATGACAAGACTACCTGGTGTATCCCGTTGTCTATAAAAAAATTTATTATTTAATTAATTTGGTTGTGCTTTTATTAGTAGACATTAATTATGATTTTTGTTTTTCAAACAAAATTATTCCATGATATCCAATGAATCTGCTATCTCTCAGTTTAGTACTATAGTGAATGTTATTTTACATAAGGTTGAATGAGAATGATTGGACCACATAGAATTAATGATTTTTGGTGATTGGACCACATACTTAGTTAGTTGTTCTTCAAGCCAAGTTCGATATATTATTTGATTATCATATAAAGGTTGATTAGAGATCTTTACACGCATGATATGTTTAGTCTTTACAAAGGCTGATTAGTTAAGCCATATATAATTAAGTACATCATAATTAATGACAAAAAAATAATAATTAAAGGGGATTCGGTAGCATCTTTATTATGGATGGTTTGGATTGATCCTTCTATATATATATATATATATATATATATATATATATATGAACAACAAACAGAACTTTAATTTCCAAGCCGCTTAATTTGGCAGCATGTCTAACGTTTAAAGATTAATTAATTTGAAGAAGTAAGTGTAAAGAGTGGGTTAAGAAGCTGTCTTAGCCGGCCACTCTTTTGTCGAATTTGAGCAAAAGGAATGACATTTAAGACAAGCATATTATTTTTAATTCGTTAATTAATTAAGTATTGCTAGTTTATTTTTTGTAATTCATTCTAGCGATTGATGCATGCCCTTCATTTCCATCAATCCCACATATATACCTACATGTTATATAGTGTTAACGCCAAGATCTTTCTCCACGTCCCAATCACCAAGACGCGTCCGATATCCTGCATATTCAATGTCAACACTAAAAGCTTGACTACCGACCAGTCGAGGATAAATTCCGGCGTGAGAGTCAGTATCGGCGATCACAAGGTCAACAATGGAGAGAAAATATTATTTAATGCCTGAGAGCGAGTAATAGTATGAATGTGTATGTTACTTACCTCCTTTGTGATCTTAGCCCCATACATACTCCACTCCCGGTTTACCGTGCCACTCATCACTTCCCCGACACTTTTTCCCCACTTCCTGGGTCCTTTCAAAGAAAGTATGCGAATTTCTTCCACACTTTCTACCAATTGCTTGCCACATCACGGCCATCCGAGTCCCATCCTCATTAATGCCAAATGCGAGAAAAGTGTGCGAACGATAGTCAACTATCACTGGCATAATGATTACTTGGTCAAAGTTGGATTAAGTGACAATTTGTATAATGGGCCAATTCAATGACTAAGCCCAAATAATGGAAATGTCCCAAATGACCGGGTCCAACCGAAAGAACCCAATGAAATAATCAAGTAACTGGGCCCAAACCATTCGGACCAACCAGACTAGCGTAACATGATCCAAGGGAGGAGCCCATTAAGTCTGGCCCAATAAGGAAAAGGATTATGGCTACCAACATTACCCCCTAGTCTTATATTAAACAGGTGTTTAATGAAAGACTATAAACGATATAGGCCCGGACATAACAAAAATTATGATAAGTCATAAGAGATCCAAAGTGAAACTCACCAAAGCCCATCAAAATCGGTCCAAATTGATATCAGGAATAGAAGTGGGAAGCCCAATAAACGCAAGCCCACACAGGTGAAGATATTTAGACCCAAAACTGATGAAACCTCTTCCCATTCATCATCATTGCGATTGAATTAAATGTGCAGCCTCGATTCTCGTAATCACAAGATAAAAGGTAAACTTTACCAATTCTGACGGTTTTACCTGCTAATTTGAAATTTGAACCTTTGAGCTTTCTTCTCCTCTGCAAACTTCTTTCTCTGCTTCACGAAATCTTAACAATGGTGACCGTAACCTCTAGCCAAAACTCCCCCCTTCGTGCGACTCCTGTCAGTATCGTTTCTCCCAACCCGAACCCTAACCAAGAGGGTTCGAGTTCCAACCCCCAATCAACAACCATGGGGGGAAATCCTTCTCTGATCCCCTCTGTCTCAGCCTCTGACTTCTTTAAGGACGGGGAACAGTTCCCTCATGCCAACATCCCTTCTTCCGTCACGGAATCTGAAATATGTATGCTCAGGACTCGTTATCAGATTCCTGACATGTACGCCATAAGAGCCCCTGCTCTTGAAGAGCGCATGTACCAAATGACCGGAGACGGTTGGGTCGCCATGCTGATCACCTTCTTGGAAAAGGGGGTTCGCCTACCTCTCCATGTTTTTATTGTTACCCTCCTAGGGTTCATAGGAGTGGGCTTCGCTCAGTTAGTGCCCAATTCCTACATTCACATCTTGGCATTCATTGCCTTCTGTCACGAATTAGGGATTGCTCCCTCTGTTGACATCTTCTTCACCCTCTTCTCGCTGTAGGTAGGTCTCGAGAACGAGGCTTCAAAATGTTGAGCAAGCGGTCTCCCACCCAACACCAGATTCGAGAGACCCACGATGGATAGCCATTCAAAGAACAAGGGTTGTACGAAAGTGGTTTTTCGTCACGGACCCGAGATCTCTTCTCTTCGTGACCGGACTACCTCGATCGGGTCTCTGCTAACTTTGGAGACATATCCGAAGGCGTGTGAGGAGATGGCGAGACTTTTTGAAGAAGATTCCTCCAAAAGAATGGAGTTTCACACTTGACCAAACAAGCTGGCTATATGACCACAAATGTAAGTTTCAATAACTTTGTAACATAATTTCGAGATATATAAATGATCTGAGTTACGATATATGATTTTTTGCGGTGTCTCCGATCAAACCGACTCCTTTGGAAGTGAGAGACTGGAAGATTTTTAGCGAGGAGAATCGCACGATCACGAATGAAGAAGATCATCTGGTGAAGAAATCTTCCCGGGTTGATCCCCCTACCATCGATCCCCCAACTACTTCCCTTCAAACTGATGAACCTCAAACTGACGAACCCAACATACCCGAAGAAAACCTTAGACCTCGCGGAAGAAAAAGATCCGCCAAACGATCCAAATCCACCCAACCAGAAACAAACCCCGAAAGTAATCCGGAAACACTTCCCGAAGCAACCCCCCAAACAACCTTCTCAACCGACCCCAATCCTCCAACTTCTGAACCTACCCCTGTGAGGAGGAGCCTGCTCGATATTCCTTTGCACGATCGGGCTAAGGTCCTCCGTGTAAAGAAAATAAGGACTAAAATAACCCCACGATGCAGAAAGAGCTCGGGTTCCCACCTCTTGGTACCATCATTCCTCCGAATCGTCCCACGAAATTCGGTGTCTAACGATGAACCTATCGGGTCTGTCCCCATTCCATCCGAAAAAAAAACATCCATCAGATAGCCACCCCGGTTCATCTTCTGCACATTCACCAACCCCCGAACCCACTCCTGCTTGGTCCCCTTCTCCCGAAACCATACATGTGGACTCTTCGCCAGTTCGTAATGAACCCCCGCCTTCTCCTCCAAGACAACCAACTACCGAATTCGAGCAGGACGTCATGGCTTCTCCAACGATGTGGCCCCGATTCAATGCCCATTTTCCCTTCCAACTGTTCAACGCCTTTGTTCGTGAAATCGATGATCATCGGTTCGGGAACAGTTCAAACGGGGATTTACTCAGTGAGGGCATGAGCTACTTGGCGAAGGTAAACGGTTCTCTTCTTTATTTTTGAATTTATCTTCATACTTATACATCTGAAAACTGATCAAATAATATTGGACATGCATAGACGAATGCTGTGTTCGGGCGTCTTCGTCCGAGGTCCCTCGAAGTCGAATCTGAGGAAGAGGCCCTGAGGAAGGAGAATGCCTTTCTGAAGTCTGCCTTGGCTAAAGAAAACACTCAACGTGAATGCATTCTTCATACAAATGAAGGGCTTCAAAAAGAGTTAGCTCAAGCCAAGGGAGATGTGAAGGCCTCCAATGAAGAGCTAAAGTCAATCAAAGTACAAAGACGAGGAGATCGTCAAAATGAACATTGACTTGGTTCAGAGGAGCGAGATAAGGATGGAGAAAATCGAGGAATTAAAGGCTGATGCTAAGATCTTGACCAAGACCATCCATAAACTGGAGGCGGCAGAGACTCATCATATGAATAGGCGGCTCAAACTCGAAGAAGAAATCCGAGAACTCAAGGCTCTTCGGGACCTTGGGCCTCCATTAACCGATGATCTTCGCAAACAAATATGTGAAGAATACCGAAACTCGGACGAAATCAACGGGGAGATAATGAAGATATATTCTGAGAGTTACGAGCTCTGCCGAAGTCGTGGCAAGGAGAAGCTGACTGCAGCCAACTTGGATCCATCCTTACTCGATTCTTCAGATGACGAAGATAGCGCCTGAAGCTGATGTTCCTGTTTTTTGTTATTTTTCTTTCTTTAAATTATAGGACTTGTAAAAATTACATAATATTGTGATTAGATTGAACATTAATGAAAAATGGCTTCATTCCTTATGACTTTGGTGTATTTAGTTTCTGCCAATACTCCAATATTAATTTAACTGAAAAGATGCACAAACTCCTTCATGAAATTGAACTCGAACTCATAAGTAACAACTAAACATGTCATATAACGAGATAAGATGAAGTTAAAGAATGAGGCATTCAACTCGACACTTAGAAAAATTTAGGTAATAAAGTAAAGGGATACTTATTAGTTCTGGAAGTGTGAGATGAGATCGCTTCATTAGGAATTTGTTTACCCCGAAAGGCCTAACAAAACCAAGAGATGACATTTACCTACCACGAAGGGCCTGACAAAGTCTAAAGGACAACGCTTGCCTACCACGAAGGGCCTGACAAGGTCTGAAAGATGACACTTGCCTACCCCGAAGGGCCTGACAAGGTCTAAAAGATAACACTTGCCTACCACGAAGGGCCTGACAAGGTCTGAAAGATGACACTTGCCTACCACGAAGGGCCTAACAAGGTCTTAAGGACCACCTGCCGAAAAGGCTGCCATCGAATGGCCAGCGAGTCCACCCAAACCTCCTAACACCAATGACGTTTGCCTACCACGAAGGGCCTGACAAACTCATAAGGACCACCTGCCGAAAAGGCTGCCATCGAATGGCGGCCAATGAGTCCACCCGAACCTCCTAACACCAATGACGTTTGCCTTACCACGAAGGGCTGAAAAACTCATAAGGACCACTCCGCCGAAAAAGGCGCCATCGAATGGCCAATGAGTCCACCCGAACCTCCTAACACCAATGACGTTTACCTACCACGAAGGGCTGACAAACTCATAAGGACCACTGCCGAAAAAGGCGCCATCGAATGGCCAAATAGTCCACCCGACCTCCCTAACACCAATGACGTTTGCTACCACGAAGGGCCCGACAAACTCATAAGGACCACTACTTGAAAAGGCGCCCATCGAATGGCCAACGAGAGTCCACCCAAACCTCCTAACTCCGTTGAATGATCAAAGAACGAAGACAAGATTTGTTCGAGAAAAGGGAACTTTTATTGATGATGACATAAATATTTACTGACTTCCATGTCTTCGACATCATTTTTACCGAAAGTACTTCCTAAGCTCGCCAAATGCGTGCAGTATTCTTAATTGTTGACCCATCTAATGCCTTTTAACCGATAAGTTCCGGCTTGGTGACTTCAATTGATTTCATACGGTCCTTCCCAGGTTTGGCATCGAACTTTCCCAAATTACGAGGTGTAGATGCTTGACTTCTCCGAGGACAAAATCTCCTACTTGAACCTTGAAACTTTACCCCTTGTTATAATGCTTGGCCACTTTCACCGATAAGTCGCCAATCGATTAAAATTTGTTTCTCTTACTTCCTCAAGCAAATCAAGATTGGCCTTAAGCCCTTCCTCATTGTAGATCTCTCTGAATTGGGTGACCAAGACTTGAGATCCAATTTCAAGCTGGGACTAAGGCATCGATTACCATAGGCCGATCTAAAAGGTGAATCCCGTTGTAGTCCTCGGAGTAGTTCGATAAGCCCATAACACGCTAAGTAGCTCCTCCGCCATCCGCCTTGGCTTCGTTCAATCTGCGCTTGATCCCATTCAAAGAAATTACATTGGTCACTTCAACTTGTCCATTTGACCGTGGATGAGCTCTCAAAGTCTTTCATCTTTGAATCCCAGTTCTTTCAAAAATGCTTCAAATTTCGATCCCACAAATTGACGTCCATTGTCCGATATTACCACCTTAGGAATCCCAAAACGAAATACTACTGATTCTTTCAAAAATTTCAAGCATTCCTGTTCCGTTATTAACCTAAGTGGTTTTGCTTCTACCCACTTAGTCATATAGTCGATGGCAACTATAACAAAACTGACTTGACCTTTTGCCTTCGGTAATGGACCCAGTATATCAACCCCCCAGACAGCGAAGGGTATAGGAGATAAGATCGAGTATAGCTCTTACGGTGGTGATAATGAGATCTCATCGGTGTTGAGTTGACACTTTTCGCACTTCTTGACGTATTCAGTTGCTTCTTTGAAGATGGTAGACCAGTAGTACCCTTGTTGAAGTACTTTATAGACTAATGACTTAGCCGCCATATGGTCGCCACAGATACCTTCATGTACTTCCCGAAGAGCATATTCACGGATGGATGTCGGGTCATTTTCAAGAAGTGGAGATGAGAAAGCCCTTCGGAACAGATCCCCATCAATCAGAACAAAATTAGCACTCTTATACTTGATTTTCTTGGCGAGCATCCGATCCGAAGGTAAGACGCCATCTGCCAGATACTCTATATATGGAGTCAACCAGCAGTTGGTTCGGTCAATGCACATCACCGATTCATAATGGACACTAGGATGTTGCAAAATTTCTAAATAAACCGACCCATCAAAGACGTTAACATCCGTGAGTAGTGCTAATTTGGAGAGTCATCAACAATTGAATTGTTATTACGCTCGACCCTCAAACTCGTAGGATTGGAAATGTTGAAGTTGTTCCTTCAATTACATTAGATATTTGATCATTTTTGGGCCTCGAGCCAGTATTCCCGAAAGTTGCTTAACAACTAACGAGAATCATCAAGATGATTATTCTTTGCACTTCAAGACTCTTCGCCAACATCGTAACCTACAATACCGCTTTCATACTCGAAATCGTTGTTTGTCGCTTTGAATCGAAATCGATGGCTTTCTTTGACTTTGAATCCCTCCCACTCGTAAGAATAATCCTGCTCCACGCGACGTCCGTGGTAGAAGACCCATCTCAGTATCGAGGTCTTGTCCACGAACTCGCTTCTTTCAAGAATCTGCAATCGCTTGTCCAGATCCTTGACTTCTTGTTTGACATCTCGAAGGACATGGCTTACGTAATAAACCGGGTCTTTCTTTTACCCTTGACTACTTCACGCACTCAAACTTCTTCTCACCGCAAAACGAACTAGGCTTGCTAAGTACAAATATAGGGGTTCGGCGAGGCGGGCTTCACCAACAAAGGCGCCAAGATAAGTAGGACTTGATGCTCTGAAGGCGTCCTCACACTCCGAAGTCCATTGAAACGTATTTGCATTCTTCGGCCCTTTCAATGTATCAAAGAACGGTAGACATCTTTCCGTCAAATTGGACATGAACCTCCTTACTGCAATCCTTCCAGTCAAACGTTGAACATCTTTAAATGACTGAGGAGTCTTCATGTTCAGGATCGCTTGAATCTTCTCCGGATTGGCTTCAATTCCTCTCTCGGGTGACAAGATAACCCGAAATTTGCCCCCCTAGGCCAAGAAGGTGCACTTAGTGGGGTTCAATCTCAAATTGTGATGACGAATTGTCTGAAAGCATTCTTCTAAATCATCTAGATGTTTATGCACCAACATGCTTTTGACAATCATGTCGTCCACGTACACCTCCACATTTCTGCACCGGTGATATCCGAAGACATGGTTCATCATCCTCTGGTATGTGGCTCCGGCATTGATGAGGCCGAAAGTCATTTTCTTATAGGCATATCTTTGAGCGATGCGTAATGAACGCCGTCTTCGGTATTATCCTCTTTACACATAGAAATTTGATGATATCCAGAGAACGCGTCCATGAAACTTAACAAAGCATACCCCGAAGTGGCATCGATAGTTGGTCGATGTGGGGTAGAGGGTAGAAATCCTTCCGACAAGCCTTATTTAGGTCAGTGTAGTCGATGCAAACTCGCCATTTACCATTTTGCTTCTGTACCAGCACCACATTCGCCATCCATTGTGGGTAGTCAATCTCGAAGATGAAGTCAGCTGCCAACAGTTTTGCAATCTCTTCATCAATTATTCGCTGACGTTCAGGTGCGAAAATCCTCCTCTTCTGCCGGACTGGCTTCTTTGACGGGTCTACCTCCAGCCGATGCTCAGCGATATCCCTGCTTACTCCTGGCATATCCTGAGGCTCCCATGCGAAAATATCAACATAGCATTGCAGGAGCTCCATGAGGTTAAATCTCGAGAGGTTACGGTGAGACTTAGAACCTATTTGCACCGCTTGTTCTCCTTGCTCGGGATGAGCTCTATCTCCTCCGTTTCTTGGTGGCATGACCAATCGGTTCGAACTACTTTCTCGTGAAGGTTCGATCTCTATCGCCACGGTTCCGCTTCGCTTCGATACTCCCACTCCAAAGTGATCACAACATTCCTATAACACCTTCTAGCGGATCCAAGTCCCTTTCACCTCATGACCCGATGGTAGTAGGAAATTTGATTTTGAAATGAGGAATAGAGGTCACAACTTGCAAAGCAATTAAAGTAGGCCTTCCCAAAATAGCATTATAAGCGAGAATCTACATACACAACATAAAATTTGTAAATAATTTCTACACATTTGTTGGGGTCGTTCAAGATGACCGGTAGTTCAATGGTTCCAAATGCACCTTGACCGGGTCGTTACTAAAACCATATAAAGGAGCCTCCTGTCCCATCTCCATCTTTCGCTCGCTTAGTGCATCCTCCGATAAGCGTGGGCATACTGAATATCTACGGTAAGACCCATTATCTACCATCATCCGCTTATATCCACCGAACCCACTTATGCGATCGGCACCAATGATCCTCGTGGTGGTTCGATGACTTCCGAAGGGTAATCTTCATCAATAAAAGGAGATTACCAGACTCGAATAAGGTCTGTCGGGTCTTGAGGAGGTACCCGCCAACAAACACGACCGAATCCAAGTAACTTCGGTAACTTCTTTCCAACGAGTTTGCTGGTACCCCAGTGATGACATCTATCACATGCCTTGCAGTCGCTCCGGAGCCGGCAACGCTTCTTTGGATCGGGTTGAGCTTCTTTGGAATGTGCCCTCTGTCCTGCTGTTGATTAGTTCTGGCAGCCACATACTGAATTAAAGCCCCGCCTTGTACCTTTCTTTCAATAAAGTCCTTCAAACTAGCACAGTCGTTTGTATCATGACCCGAAGCTTGATGGTAATCACAATACTTACGAGAATTCCCTTTCCCGGGCTTAATGTTATCTCGAGGTGGTTCGAAAATAGGTTGATTCTTAATTTGATCCAAGATAACAGCCCTGTCTGTGTTGAGTGCTGTGTACGTCCTATTCACTCTCTGGGCTGGAGCGGACGAACGTCCTCCACCCTGTCTCCAATTGTTATACTTCTTCGACCCGCCTTCGTAGCGGTCTTTATTCCCTTCATTCTTTTTCTGGTCTCTATCGGTTCTATCCCGATCTGTCTCCTTAAGCCGGTCCGAAGCAGGACGTTTGAGGCTGTCCATGGCTTCCTCCACCACGATATAACCTTCAGCTTTGTCGAAGGCTTCAGCGAGACTCTTCGGGTGATGAAACATTAACTTCTTCACCAACTTCTCCGATTTGATCAGATATAACCCATTCTGAAACAGTCCAACGGCTTGTAGATTGTTCAGGTCTATCACTTGGCCGACTGCTTCACGGAACCTCTTCACATATTGGCCCAAAGACTCATTCAAAAACTGTCGAACCTGAGCCAACGAACCAGTTGGTTTTCCCCTTCTTTTGTTGCTCCCGAAGCGAGCATGAAATTTACTGCACATGTCTGCCCAAGATGAAATTGAATCGAGGCAAAGTCCCCATCCACCGCTCGGGCATCCTTTACGAGTGTTGTGACAAAAGTATGACACTTAGCAAAGATCGCTAAAGTCATAATAATCCATCGATCGATTGAACGCTGATCAGGTCATAGAGATCCCCGATCCATCATAACTCTCGATATGGGGCAACTTCTTGGTAGGTCACTTTTTCCTTAAGAATCTCATGGAAAAAAGGGGATGCCTTCTTTCCCGAAGTATCCTTCGTTTTTTTGTACTTCCTGAAAGTTCGCTTAAGTTCTTTTAACTCTTTGACCGATACTCTACACCTTCCGGTTGAGATGATGCTTCTTTTTTTAATGACTCCTTCCTCCTCTGAGTAGGCCCGGTTTCTTACAATAGAGCCTTGATTCTAGAAGGGCTTCTGCGATGTGAGTGTCCACAGGGGTGGTGTACCCTCGATGAGACTCTCGAGAGAGTACGATCTCTAGATATACTTCGTCTTTGAGCTCGGGCACTATGGCGAGAATGTGTAACAACAAGGGCTTTCTTTGTGGTTTCAGGAGTGTGATCTCTGGATCGACCTCTTCGTTTCTCCGACCGCCCTTAGAACCGACGAGGTGATGTACCCTCTTCGATCTTTGAGGAGTAGGGCTTGGATCTTCTTCTTTCTCGAGTTCTACCCGAGACTCTCGTCCCGAATGAATGTGTTCTTTCCCACTTTGTCCTTGCTTCTTGACCCGATCATAACTAAGCTCTTCGTCTCTCAACTCTGCCCATCCGCCATCTCGCTTTCATTATATCTTGTCGTTGCTTCACGAGTACTTCCATAGCTTTCTATCCGCCTCATCTGCCATCTTAGCCGGATCGTGAAGCTTTTTCGTCTGGTCCTCTCGGATCGAGTTATAAGCGAAGTGCCTTCTACTCGTTTCCAACCAAGTGGCGACGCTTTCTCCGTCGGGAAGACTAGCCTACGTTTAGCCTTGCCCACCGCCTTCGACCGAAAAATCTTCAGTGATCGTTTGACGCTGTCTTTAGCATGAAACACTTATCATTTGGTCCCAAACAATCCTCGATGACACTCACTTCGTGGTGTCGATTCACTTTAGCGACCTACCGCCCCTTCGAAATGTGTAGGTGTTCTACTTTTACCATGAATACCGACTTAGAAACAAACATATCAGTGATTAAAAATACTCGGACACTGTAACTTCACCCTCCTTATATAAGCGCCCGATGTTAACGCGAAGATCTTTCTCCACGTCCCAATCACCAAGACGCAGCGTCCGATATCCCGCATACCAACAAGTCAACACTAAAAGCTTGACGGCCTGACCGTCGAGGGATAGCTCCGGCGTGAGAGTCAGTATCGGTGATCACAAGGTCAACAATGGAGAGAAAATATTATCTAATGCCTGAGAGCGAGTAATAGTATGAATGTGTATGTTACTTACCTCCTTTGTGATCTTAGCCCCATACATACTCCACTCCCGGTTTACCGTGCCACTCATCACTTCCTGACACCTTTTCCCCCACTTCCCATTCCCTTTCAAAGAAAGTATGCATTTTCTTCCACACTCTCTTACCACTTCGTTTGCCAACGCCTTAATTATCCGAGTCTCATCCTCATTAATGCCATGCAGAAAAGTGGCAGACACAGTAGTCAACTATCACTTGGCATAATGAATACCGGTCAAAGTTGGATTAAGTGACAATTTGTATAATGGGCCAATTCAATACTAAGCCCAAATAATGGAAATGTCCCAAAATGATAGGGTCCAACCGAAAGAACCGATGAAATAATCAAGAATCTACCAAAACCATTCTCGAGCCAACCGTAACTAACGTAATACGTGATCCAGGGAGGGTTTCATTAAATCTGGTCCAATAAAAAAAAGGATTATGGCCCAAGATATAGTAATTAATAAGAACATCACTTTGTTTGTGCCATGTACTTAATTCCATAGCTAAAGACAAATAGCCATCTATCTATACATAATGGACAAATTAGGTTCTTTCACTAGATTGTCACGTACTTTATGAGCTGATATATATATATATATATATATATATATATATATATATATATTCCAAATTTTGATTCTTTCTTCATCAAAAATTCTTAACAATTAATTTTCAAATCTCTCAAGGGGGATGCATGGAATCGGACATTTTTTGTAAAAAGTTGGAGCAACTAAAATTTGAACTCTGAAGTCTGTTTGTTCAGCGTAAAAGGAAATCATGTAGCTAGCTAGATTAATTTTAATTTAGTGATCAGAACAGTAATGTAAATAGTAAATAGGGCGTACGTATTGCCCTTGTCAACAGAAGATATATAAAGATTCTAACCATGGCTTTGATTTTAAATCTACGAACAAAAAGGCCCGGGTTCATTCAATTTTCGTCTACAGCTGACTAATCTTGGTAATTATGTACAAAACAAAGATAATAAATTACCAAAGTATATCTTAAGAAGCTTGACATTACATGCAAGCAAGGTACAGGTATAATTAAGTACTTTTTTGATCGATTAGTATGATGAAGTTGCTTGTTTTTAATAATAGTTTTATTTTGAATTATTGAAAGTCAATATCTTGGCGAAATTTTGTGTTTGATGCAAGTTTTTTTTAATGAGTAGTACTTTTACATGAAATATATATATATATATATATATATATATATATATGATGTTATTAATTCAAGTTAAATAAATTTCTATTATTTAAAGTTTTAATTTTTGAATTTTAAGGCTTTATAAATTAATTTCAAAAGATTAAAAATGTGAGTCTCTGGATTTTAAAAAGTCAAATGTGGCATTTTTATAAAATAAATATGGTCAAAAAATTGTGAAACTAAATAAAGTTATTATATAAGTATTTCAGATGTGATGAGACCAGGCAGGCCGCATGCACCAAGTTGGCGATAAAAATTGTCTCATACATACAACTGCAAAAGCTTGATGTTTGCTTCCCCGGAGGACTAGTCCTTGTCACTTTACCACCTAAAATCCAACAAAATCATGTGAATTTGATTATACATTCCTCCTATTCCTATTCCTATTCCTACACAGTAGTAAAAAGCAAATTCTATTTTTGTTGTTGTAATTGCCTGGTCATTTCTACATGCAATTCATGATACAGAATTAATTTAATTTTAGCAACATATATATATATATATATATATATATATATATATATATATATATATATTTAGATTCAGAATTGAATCTTCAGCACTTAACGTCCATTATTAGAATTATATAGATCGATGGAATTAATATCGCACTTATTTCCGGTGATAAATTATTTAATTAAGTAAGGAGAGAGAAGAATGATAATTAAGATGGGTTCTTAATTTTAGGTGGACATAAAAATTTTACATGAAAATTAAACATGAGTGTATTTAAATTTCGCCTATTTATATTTTTATTTATCATTGAGAGTCAAAATATAAATAAGTGAAATTCAAATACACTCAAATTTAATTTTCATGCCCACGTAGAGTTTTTGTTTGAAGATATATAAATATATAAGATCTTAAACTTCTTAATTAATTCTTAATATATATGCTTTTTAATTTTGAAATAAATTGGAAACAAATTAAAGGAAGTGCTGGGATTGACTTATACTTCTGCGGGTTCGACGAATAATCACTACGACTACCTCTAATGTATTGGGCCTCATGTGTTTGGGTTCATGTTATAGCAGCTAGGGTTTTTCTAGTTACTATAAAAAAAAACATTGTTTGGTATGTGCAGGGGCGGATCTAGAAATTTTTTCCAGCAGGGGCGGATTTTAATTAATTTTTTTGTTTAAGTTAAATAAAAAAACTTGAACTAATCATAATATTATTTAATCATAATAATGTTTACAAATTACAATAAATATTCATAATCCAAACTAAAAAAGGAATTTCAAATAAAAAACATTTAGATATAATTTAGAAACTTACTTTGGTTACTCTTGTCATAGTTCAATTTGAATTATTTCTCAAATGTTAAAAGTTTCAAACCAAATTTGTTTTCTATATTCAAATAAAACCATGAATTAATTTCAAAGTATAAACTAGTTTTGGTTCAAATAAGTTTTAGTTGAAATAAGAATCCAAAATTTATATTCAGAACACCAAAAATTATACAGGGTCTATTAGTTAGATGGAGGGAAGTAAAGCGATTATAACAACTAGAAATGACCTGCTTATAAAGGCTCATAATCATTTTTTATTTTTCATTTCTAATTATAAAATAAGGCAAAATCATTGTAAGCTATCACAATAAAAGACAAATTATTCAAAAAAAATGATCCTATTTTCAATTGAAGATCAAACAATACAAAAACAAAAACTCAATTAGACCAAACAAAAAGTAACCACATTTAACTAAATCAATAACAAACCAAAAAAAATCAAACTTGAATAAAACAATCACTCATAATTCACACGCTTACATTCAAAATAAAAAATTATACAAAAAATACTTTTAAGATTTCACCAAACTTTAAAATAAGAAGACTTTTGTACTTGTATTTAGAATTCGTTTATGAAAAAAAAAAAAAATCCCATCCAAATTTAACTCTTTCATTAATCTGCCATCTTAAATTTATTAATTTATATATCTGTCCTACCTATATCTATATAAAAGAAAATCTAGCGGGTGATGCCCCCAATACAGATCCACCAGGGTGTGTGAATCTTTGCCAGAGTTTTTACTGCTTTTAGAGAGAGAAACAAAGAGGAGGAGTGGGTATAAATTGTTGTTTTTTTGCTTTGTCTGTTTGGGCTAAAAGGGTAAATTTTATCTAATTTTTTTGTCATTCCATCTGCTGGAATAACTAGCGGATGACGAGCCCAAAATTTTAATCCAAACCGTTTATTATTATAACAAAAGATAGAGATGCTATATGCCACTTTTTGATCCATGCTATATTTTTTGTTTCTACATCAAAATAAGCCACTAAAACAAAAAAATGTAAAACTATATTTGTACAAAAAAGCAAGCGAAACTCAAACTTAAACTACCACTGCGCTAAAAAAACTAAACACACATATATATAATGTATTCAAACTCTTGTTTAAAAAAATTTATCCTTGCTGAAAAACAGGTATATAATGGTCAAATTGCTATACAATCAACAAATCGCTTCTCTTTGTCATACATGCGTCTCAGAGAATCACTCCAAAAACACTATATATATATATCAAAAGAGTATTTACAAGCATAATTATCAGTTTCTTTTTAGTGAAAGAATTTCTAATTATGGGTAGCCAGCCGCTTACCCAACCCAAGAAGAAGATGATGCCGGAAGGGAAGAAACAACATCATTAATGGTAATTATAATTGTTTATTAGGAGAGAATTGAAGGATATATGCAAATTAAACAAGTAAGAATTGTTAAGTGCATTCAAAACTTTGTTTTTTTGGGTTTCGGGCCTTTCTCAGTTCAGAATAATTGTGGAACGGAACATAATTTTTGGGCCTCACTCGATCCACTCTCGAGGCCCAAGTTAATGAAGTCGTTAGAATTTTATCTTTGCGGCTGGGCTGGATTTCACGTGTTATAATTAATAAACTTTATTATTAAAAAGTAAGGATTCCAAAAATATTGTATTATATATATATATATATATGTATGTCCAAATTCGGAGGGAAATGGAGAAGAAAACCATTACAATAGTAGTAATTCTGTGACTAAATAATAGTTAGTTAGTTAGTTAGTTAGTTAGTTATACAAAATGATGTTGTTAATTGTGATTGGTTGTTATTACTAGATCACTAATTACAATTTATCATCACATCATTTTGTTTTGTTACTTAAATTTTTATAAAATTATTTTATCAATACTCACTTTCGCCAAAGTCCGTCCAAAACCTTCCTTTGTTATTTCCCATCCCGACGCCATATCATCTCTCTCTTCAGCTGCCTGCTCCACCCTCCAGAAGATGCTTTAAGTCATCTCTCTCTCTTTCTATTCATCTACACGTTAATTACCTCCTGAAGGATTCATTTGGGTTGAACTTGTATATATTCATTCCTATTCGCCTGATCCAATCTAGTCCAAGTTCAAACTGATAAATTTCAAACCTTTGCCCTTGAACATAGCTCCCAGGAAAAAAAAATTAGATGAAGATAATTTATTTTTTAATAATAAAAAAAAAAATCAGCTTCATTGTACCTAAGATTATAAATTGCTCAATAATGAAACACAACCCATACTCAAGTAATCAAATTGCTAAGATCGTATTAGTTCTATTTTTTATTTTTTATAAAAAAATCAATGTTAGACAGTACTCTGAAAACAATAAAGAAATAAAACATAAGGTCTCCTGTCAAATGGTCTTCATTGATCATCACAATACATAAAATTGTCAAATTCTCCTTTAGAAATCCATACATACATACATACATACATACATTATTGTTTTTTATAATCAACCAACAATCACCTAATTACCAACTTCTATAATTGGGGAGGGGAGGCCAGGCCAGGCCGTATATACAAGTTCCAGACAGTTTAGAAAGAACCCGTTGATGTTTGGAGCTACATATACTGATAATACAGGTTAACAGTTAAACATGAAAAGGGCATCTGTTTTTGTCGTGCCAGTGCCAGTGCCAGTGCCAGTGCCAGGCTCAAAAACTTTACATGGATTTATGAATGAAAGCAAGTATAGAATGTTTATAAACACTAGTCCTGTACCACAAATAAAAACCAAGTGGGTATTTAAGTACAAGCTGCCAAATATTGATGATTACACATCTCAAAGAGCATGAATAAATCTAAGTTATACCAAGTTATACGCTTGTGCTAAAGATGCTGACAGGATGTAGTAAGAAAGAGTGGCATATATGTAACAGCAACAGCAACCAAATCATCCGTACAGGTTGACTTGTAACTTCATAATCCAAATGTCAGATCAGAGTCAAGTAATAACTTACAGAAATAGAACTGAAACGCATTGAGCCTAGCTATGAGTTAGCTAGCAAAATTATGTTATTTAATATCATTACCCTCTTCCAAATTTAAAAGTTTGGCACCTAAATCTTTACCCAGGCTGATGTCAGTTAACACGAGATATAACGTACTGTTTGAAAGCAGAAGGTGAGCAAAAAAAATCTAGACAGGTAAAAAATATACTCCCTCTGTCCTCAAAAAGGATTTTGAGCAAACTACAAATTTCACACGTACTAAGAAAGATAAAAGCACAAGAAAGAGAGTAAATAAAGTTTCAAATTTCTCCTAAGATTCATAAAGTGAGTAATTTTGTTTTTTTTATAATAATGGACATATAATTACCCTTCACTTTATGTACTTTATCTCATTCTTTTGGGGACAAAAATAATTGTACCTTTAGCCATTCTTTTGAGGAAAAGGGAAGTAAACAAGTCATTTAATGTAAAGAGATGAACTGAACCATGCACCTAATGAACTACTTATGGTGATGGCTGGTACTTCTGTTTCCCTTTATATCTCATTGTTGGTAAACTGTTTAGCAAACTACACCACAAAAATATAATAGATGTTTATGAAGTGGTATTCATGAACCATTAAAGCCACTTGGTATTCCTGAATCACCCCCAAGAGGCCTCATAATCCAATGCATTTCCCACCAAACAAAGTCGAAGTAAAACTTGGCCATTGTGAAACCGCACTCGTAACCTGTCTATGAGTGTATTACTGATCACACATAATCCAATTTTATGTCTTGATGATGTGACATGTAATATCCGGAAAAATAAAATATATATTAAATAATAAAAATCACCTTGTTTTAAAACATATTAATTGGAATTTTTTTTTATTGGATCAAATTGTATTTAATTATTGTGGACTATAATAAGTAGATGAATTACATTAAGTTGGGCCTTTATATTAATTGGGTTAATTTATATTTGTGTAAATTTTTTCAAATCTAATTAATTAAGAGGATTAATAGAATATGTAATTAATAAAGAAGTAAACCCTAACTATTATATTATAACTGATACGAATTGGTGGAGAGAAAAAGAGAGAAGACGACTGCTAAAGAAACGAACAGATCAAGCAGGTGATTTTCTTTCTTTTTTTTTTTTTTTTTTTGGTTATGGACTCTTATCACTTTAGTTCATAAATTAAAAATCTAGAATACATATGCATATGTATACTGTTAGAAATAAATTGCCTTAGATTGATCTGACAATGAGCAAATAGCAATTGTACTGAAAACGAAAAAGAATAAAATAAAATAATAGCTTGGGCGCTAATTTACTCAGAGTTAGGTGAAGCAGTAACATCACTAGGCAATAAACATAACTTGACAGTATTTGTTAATTGAAAACTTCTTTATAGAATAATAAGAATTCCAAGGTTAATATGAGGATAGGCTTCATTTATGGTCTAGCAAGTTAAATAATTAACGAATAACTAATTTTGGTGGATTTTTTTTAAAAACCAAATATTATAAAATTAGATGTTTGCATGATATTTAATGAATTATTTAGTTGCAACTTAATGTAAAATAATAATAATAATAATAATTTTTATAATATCACTTATATAAATGTATTATTTTTGTGATTAGTTTGAACGGAAGGAATTTAACGAGAAAAATTTGGAATTTAACTTTTGGGTATTACATTGTTTAATCCAGGTACGGATTCCGTACTCTTTCAGCGAGACTCTTTTGGTTTTTAATTTATTCGTTTCGTTATGCGTTTTGAAAATTAGTATTGCCTCTCATGATTATTTCTTGTCAAATTCATTGTGATAGTTTCGTTTGGCGTTCATAGTTGGAACTCATATTTGTACTCTGTAGACTAGTACAACATGTCTAAATTTATTTTGATAATTGTAGTAATGTGCATGTTAATATTTTGGAGACTTTGTGTAGATATTTCGTTTTAGTGTAACATGTACATGTTAGAACCCCTTTGTTGTGTCGCATGTGTTGTGACATTATATTTTGTTAGAATACCGTAGGGTATACCTGAGCTATAACCACACAATGGGGTACCACGAGCATATCCTCTTAACACCGAGGCACTGACACCTTCCGTGGCGGTGTGATCGATCCACAGCGTCTCCGTTTTGTGCTCGGTGGGAGTTGGCCATTTGGTGTTTAGTTGTGGGAGCGTATGGGTTGACCCTAGTTTTCTGCTCGCTACGTTTCTCATGGATTAGTGATGTTTGTGCCAAACACACCTTTTCGATTTTTCACGCATCTGGATTGCAAGGCATCCAGATGTGTGATTGCACAGCAATGGCATTATTTGACTTTACTTGTGTGTGGCAAGGTATATTACTATTTATTTTGAGCTCGGTATGAAATAACACCCAACCATTTGATTAATTTTTACCATTTCTTTGTATTAGTTTTGTTCATTTCATTTCGATTCGTTTTGTTTCAATTCATTTAATTGAGTTAGTTATTTGGTTCATTTCTTGTATTCTATATGTCCGTCTTTGGCATTTGGCTCATCTTTGTGTTTTTTCTTACCAGCGTAATCGTCGGGGGACCAAGGCGAAGTGTGACGAGAGCTTCCTTTAATCCAATAGTTTTGATATATTTTGTTGAAGCTTGATACATTGATTTATTTAAAGTTGTAATAATTATTTTAGATTTTGGTTTAAGCTAGTGTGGCATTTATTATGGTTTGTCTTATGACATTGAATTATTATGAGATTATTCTGTTGTGGTTTAGAGCTTTGTGATCTTCCGTAGTTCTGTTGTGTTTTGAGTAACCTCTCTTTCTATTTTGGAAATGGGGCGTTACAGAGTTGGTATCAGAGCCAGGTTCTTTCTTGTAGAAAACCTATTTAGGTTTGACCTGTGAGTTATGGGTAGACTTCTGAGTTAGGTTTTTGTTCTGTTTGATTTTTTGTTTAGCTATCATATCAGCTATATTCGAATTTATCTCTAATCTGCTTTGTTTATATTCGTGATCTCTTTCTTAGATGGCTCGAAGATCAACTAGAGTTGCTGGGAGGCGAGGTAACAAGAGGGGAAGAGGTGAAGGTCAGTCCAATGAGCAACCTAATGATCAGATTAATGCTCAATTGACTACCTTGGTGAATCAGGCAGTGAACCAGGCTTTACCTCAGTTGGTGGCACAGGTTGTACAAGCAATGCAACAGCCACCACCAGAAATTCCTGAACAGGAGAACCCGGGAAATAATGGTCAGCATGCAAACGAAGGGGAAGGGAACATAGATGGTCATGATCAGCAGGGGGTTGCAATGTATGTATTGTTGAAGATGTTCCGAGCGAAACCTCGGTCATTCGATTCGACTCAGACTCCAATTGATGCGAGAGAATTGGATTGGCCACCTAGAAAAAATTTTGATGTGTTGGGGTGCTCGGATAACGAGAGAGTATTGCTTAACGCTATGTTTGGAGAGGGATGCACAGAGGTGGTGGAAGGCAGTGAAAACAACAAAGGGTGATGGTTATGTCGAGACACTTAGTTGGGCGGAGTTTTGTGAGGTCTTTATCGTGATGCTTCCAAATTACGATAAAGAGGCCTATGCTAGAGATTATCTGTCTATTCGGCAGAAAGATGACGAGTCCATCACAGATTTTATGACGAGGTTCACCTGGTTGGCAGGATTTGCGGGAACCTCAGCAGGGACCGCAGCAGAACCAGGCGAGAAGTTTAAGTGGAGAATTCATTATGGTATCGGCAGCATCTCATTAACAACAAGTTTCCGGACGTGTCGTGGATGGCAATCGGCCAAAAATATTGAGATGGAGCGACAGGACTTTCGGTCTTCTAAACCGAAAGGGAGTCGAAAGAGGGACAGAGATGACCAGTAGGGTCAAACTTCGGGTCAGCAAGGGAAGAATCAGGGTGGTCAGTGGAATAGGAACCGTGGTGGCCAGCAGGGGCAGTGGCGTGGCCAGAATCAGAACAGGGGTTATCAGCAGATGCCTCAGCACGGGTAGAGTCGTTAGCTTCAGCTACCTTGGTATGGACAGAATCGTCAACAGAGGAATAATCGTCAGCAGGGGCAAAATCAGGGTCGTTATCTGGGACCAGCTGGTGGGGGTAACCCAAATCTCATTCCGATAGCTCCATGTGTTACTTGTGGGGCTAATCATCCGGGGAGGCAGTGCCACAAACTCACAGGTGCATGCTTCTTGTGTAGACAGATGGGTCATATGGCTAAAGATTGTACCGGGCCACGTGGAAATGGTGGAGGTGGCGATAATGGTGGCAATGGAGGTCAACGTTAGGGTGGTCGAGTGTTTGCCTTGACGTATAACCAAGCGGCAGGTGCACCAGGTACTGTTTCTGGTACTCTTTTAGTTGGCAATCGTGAGGTATCTATTTTGTTTGATACGGGTTCTACTCATTCCGTTGTTGCT
Organism: Panax quinquefolius; assembly: GCA_020205615.1. Taxonomy (NCBI): domain Eukaryota; kingdom Viridiplantae; phylum Streptophyta; class Magnoliopsida; order Apiales; family Araliaceae; genus Panax; species Panax quinquefolius. The sequence continues at coordinate 12,306,815 of CM035161.1, forward strand.
CAGTCTTTTGTTCGGCACCTGGGTGTGCCATCTCAGTCTTTGGATTCTGTTATGTTTATTGCTACCCCGATGGGGACTTCTGTTGTTATTTCTGATTTGTATCGAGGGTGTCCGATCAGTTTTGGGGATAAGATTCGTAGGGCTAATCTTCTTCCGATGAGTATGCACGATTTTGATGTCATTCTTGGGATGGACTGGTTGGATAAGCACCAGGCCACTATCGATTGTCAGGCGAAGAAGGTTATATTTGGAGATGTGAAGTCTCCAGAGTTCGTGTTTCAGGGCTCACGGCCGAGTAGAGTGGTGAAGTTAATTTCAGCTTTGAAGGCTGGAAAGTTGGTGGCAAAGGGTTATGAGGGATATTTGGCGTTTGTGAAGGATACCTCTAAGGGTGAGTCTCGTATTGAAGATGTTCCAATTGTTCGTGACTATTCTGATGTGTTTCCTGAGGAGTTGTCAGGGTTGCCACCGCAGCGGGAAGTGGAGTTTGCTATTGAGCTTGTTCCTGGTGCGAACCTATCTCTAAGGCGCCAGTGTCGGATGGCACCGTTGGAGTTCACGGGGAGTTGAAGGAGCAATTGCGAACCTGTTAGATCGTGGTGTGATTCGCCTGAGTGTTTCACCGTAGGGTGCTCAAATCTTGTTTGTGAAGAAGAATGATGGGTCTACATGAGGTTGTGTATATAGACTACAGAGAGAGTTGAACAAGATCACCATCGAGAATCGGTATCCATTCTTAGAGGATTGATGACTTGTTTGACCAACTTCGACTGAGGGCGAAGTATTTTTCAAAGATAGACTTGAGGTCGGGCTATCATCGATTGAGGGTGAGGATGAGGATATCCCTAAGACGGTTTTTTCGTACTCGATATGGGCATTACGAGTTTACGGTGATGCCATTCGGTGTATTAACGCCTCGGTGGTGTTTATGGATTTGATGAATCGGTGTTCGTGAGAGTACTTAGACCAATTTGTCATTGTCTTTATTGATGATATTTTGGTTTACTCAAAGTCTAAGGAAGAGCATGAGGAGCATCTTCACACAGTGTTGGGGATTTTGCAGAAAGAGAAATTGTATGCTAAATTCTCTAAATGCGAGTTTTGGTTGGAGCAGGTCGCATTTTTGGGACATGTTGTTTCTGCTGAAGGCATTAAGGTGGATCCTGCGAAGGTTGAGGCTATCACTAAATGGCCGAGACCTACTACGGTGACAGAGATTAGGAGTTTCTTGGGTTTGGCAGGGTATTATAGGCGGTTTGTGGAAGGGTTTTCCTTGCTTGCCTTACCATTGACTCAGTTGATGAGAAAGGGTGTGAAGTTTGTGTGGAATGAAGAGCGTGAGAAGAGTTTCGAGGAGTTAAAGAAACGACTGGTGACAGCTCCTATACTTGCATTGCCATCGAGGACTGGAGGTTACCAAATTTATAGTGATGCTTCTAAGAAGGGCTTGGGGTGTGTTTTGATGCAACACGGTAAGGTGATTGCTTATGCTTCTAGGCAGCTTAAACCTTACGAGGTGAATTACCCCACACATGATTTGGAGTTGGCAGCCGTGATCTTTGCCCTAAAGATTTGGAGGCATTATTTGTATGGAGAGACTTGTGATATCTTCACCGATCACAAAAGTCTTAAATACATTTTCACTCAGAAGGAGCTCAATATGAGGCAGAGGCGTTGGTTGGAACTTTTAAAAGATTATGATGCGAGGATTCAGTATCACCCGGGGAAGGCAAATGTGGTTGCGGATGCTCTTGTGAAAAAGAGTTCAGGAGTGTAAGACCCCTTATTACACAACCTCGACTTATTTGGGATATGGAGCGGATTGAGTTGGAGTTGGAGTTGTATGTAGAGGTTCGGATGGGCTTTTAGCGGGTATGAGAGTGAGCCCTCTCTTATCTCATGGTCAAAAGAAGCTCAAAAGGAAGATGGGGAGTTGTGGAGTATGGCGCAGAATTTAGGAGGAGGCAGCGATCCAGAAGTTTATTATTGATGACCAGGGTGTGATTTGGTTGGGTGAGCGGTTATGTGTACCATTAGATCCAATCATTCGAGAGGCAGTGCTGGCTTAGGCTCATAGTTCGCCATTTTCAATTCATCCAGGTTCTACGAAGATGTATAAGGATTTGAAGAAGAATTTTTGGTGGAATGGGATGAAACGAGACGTGGCTGAATATGTTGGGAAGTGCCTCACTTGTCAACAAGTGAAGATAGAACACCAACGAGCTAGTGGTTTGCTGCAACAGTTAGACATTCCAGTGTGGAAGTGGGAGGATATTACGATGGATTTTGTGACTGGTTTGCCGAAGACTTTTAAGAAGAATGATGCCATTTGGGTAGTAGTGGACCGTCTAACCAAATTGGCACACTTTTTGGCTATTTATGAGGGTTACTCGGTGGATAGATTGGCACATATCTTTCAGCATGAGATTGTTAGACTTCATGGTACTCCGGTGTCTATTGTTTCAGATCGGGATCCGCGGTTCACTTCACGGTTTTGGAAAGGGTTTCAACGAGCTTGGGGTACTTTTCGGCTCGACTTTAGTACTTCTTTTCATCCATGGTGATGGGCAATCCGAATCGGACTATCCGGACATTGAGGACATGTTGTTGAGGTCTTGTGCACTTGAGTGGTCGGGTAATTGGGATGATTACTTGAGCCTAATTGAGTTTGCTTACAACAACAGCTGGCATGCAAGTATTGGGATGGCTCCTTTTGAGGCATTGTATGGTAGAAAGTATCGGGCACCAACTTGTTGGGATGAGGTTGGCGAAAGGGCCATAGAAGGGCCTGAGTTAGTCCTAATCACTACGGAAAAAGTAGCGGTGGCTAAGGAAAAATTGAAGTCGGCTCGATCACGGCAGAAGAGTTATGCTGATAAGCATAGGAGGACTTTAGAGTTTGAACCTGGTGAGCATGTGTTTCTAAAAGTTTCTCCTTGGAAGGGAATTCGGCGATTTGGGTTGAAAGGGAAACTTAGTCCGCGTTACATTGGCCCATTTGAGATTTTGGAGAGGGTTAGTGAGGTTGCATATCGGTTAGCCTTACCTCCACAGCTAGCTCATGTGCATAATGTGTTCCATGTGTCGGTGTTAAGGAGTTATCATTATCATCCATTGCACGTGGTGCAATATCCATTCGATAAAATTCGGGAGGATCTTACTTGTGAGGAACAAGTCGAGGCGATTTTGGATCGTCAAGAAAGGATCATGAGGAGAAAGACTATTCCGTTTGTTAAGGTTTTGTGAAGGAATCATTCGGAGCGGGAGGCTACTTGGGAGATGGAGGAATCTATTCGAGCGGAATATCCGTATTTTTTTGATAATTAGGTACGTTCATTCTTTTGATTCCGGGGACGAAATCCTTTTTAAGGGGTAGGTGATGTAATACCCGGAAAAATAAAATATATATTAAATAATAAAAATCACCTTGTTTTAAAACATATTAATTGGATTTTTTTTTATTGGGTCAAATTGTATTTAATTATTGTGGACTATAATAAGTAGATGAATTACATTAAGTTGGGCCTTTATATTAATTGGGTTAATTTATATTTGTGTAAATTTTTTCAAATCTAATTAATTAAGAGGATTAATAGAATATGTAATTAATAAAGAAGTAAACCCTAACTATTATATTATAACTGATACGAATTGGTGGAGAGAAAAAGAGAGAAGGCGACTGCTAAAGAAATGAACAGATCAAGCAGGTGATTTTCTTTTTTTTCTTTTTTTGGTTATGGACTCTTATCACTTTAGTTCATAAATTAAAAATCTAGAATACATATGCATATGTATACAGTTAGAAATAAATTGTCTTAGATTGATCTCGATGATGAGCAAATAGCAATTATCTTTAAAACGGAAAAGAATAAAATAAAATAATAAATTGGGCGCTAATTTCTTCAGAGTTAGGTGAAGCAGTACCATCACTAGGCAATAAACATAACTTGACAAAGATTTGTTAATTGAAAACTTCTTTATAGAATAATAAGAATTCCAAGGTTAATATGAGGATAGGCTTCATTTATGGTCTAAGCGAAAGTTAAATAATTAACGAATAACTAATTTTGGTGGATTTTTTAAAAACCAAATATTATAAAATTAGATGTTTGCATGATATTTAATGAATTATTTAGTTGCAACTTAATGTAAAATAATAATAATAATAATATTTTTTTTATAATATCACTTATATAAATGTATTATTTTGGTGATTAGTTTGAACGGAAGGAATTTAACGAGAAAAATTTGGAATTTAACTTTTGGGTATTACATTGCTTAATCCAGGTACGGATTCCGTACTCTTTCAGCGACTCTTTTGGTTTTTAATTTATTCGTTTCGTTATGCGTTTTGAAAAATAATATTGCCTCTCATGATTATTTATTGTCAAATTCAGTGTGATAGTTTCGTTTGACGTTCATAGTTGGAACTCATATCTGTACTCTGTAGACTAGTACAACATGTCTAAATTTATTTTGATAATTGTAGTAATGTCCATGTTAATATTTTGGAGACTTTGTGTAGATATTTTGTAAGACCCCAACTTATTATTAATGAAATTTAATTTTCTCTATTTATTATTTTGAAATAGTAAGGGTTGATTTGATTAATGTGGATAGTTAGGGGTAAGATACGCAAATATTTCAAAATAAGCAAGTGGTTATAAAATATTCATTGTTGTCGAGAATATTCGTTTTGGTCGTGGAATATTCAGATCGCTTGTGAATATTCGTATTTACTGACAGTAGCCCACCGTGTAAAGCCCCATAACTAAAAGCGATTGGATGAAGAAAACGACAAATATAAGTTGTTTAAAAATAACTACAGAATAGTTATTACTGATTAATCTTGTTAAAATACCCTATGGTTAAAAACACAAGAATAGCATGGTGGTATCGCACCAATTATTGATTCTTACGTAAGAAGGCACTACTCAATAATGGTTACGATGAATTACCGCTCAAAGATTTTATCGAGTTAATAATTGTCGCGTTGATATTTTATATTCATTGTTTCAATAATTGTCATTACACAAGATTTTTCATTATCGAAGCAATAATTCATATTATCCTAATAATATTATTAGATAACATTATTGGCAATGTCTAGAAAGTTCTCGCTTCTAAGGAGAGGTTTGGTCACCTAATCAAGGCTGCCAAGAAGAAGAAATTCTTATTGGAAAGCCCCTCTTCCTTAACCCGCACAGTTGTCAATATTGTGATTCTCGTAATATTATTTGTGAATAATTAATTATTGATTCATATGATGAGGAAAATATTGATTTTATGTGGATATAGATGGAGAAAAATTTTAATGTGACAATTGTTGAAAATTGAAATTTTATCTTTTTCTCGATAAAATAATTATTTAAATATATTATTATATTTTAATAATATAATAATGGTGATATTTTACAACGAATGTGGGATATATGAGTATACGAGGAGGAAGAGTATTTTTGCTGCAATAAATGTTTAAAACATGTTAAACATGTCGGTGGACCCCATTTATCGAATCGAAATTTGATTATAGCACAGTAAAATCGCCTGCTTGTGGATTTCGGTCAATTTCTATTTGGAATTTGGAAAACTTTCTTCTGCAAAGTTGTAGAGAATTGAATTTCCTATAAAAACTCAAAGAGATTCGAATTTTCTGATGAAAGGGCTATTTATTATGAATTATTGAAGTTCAAGTTCAAAATAATTGATTTTTGGAAGTTTAAAATATTTAAAATTAGAAAAACGTTTTTCTTACTTTTTCTAGAATGTGGCATGTGTTTGATGGCTGAAATCAGATTCTAGGCATGTGTAGGAAATTTATATAATTATATTATTAATTTATTAAATTTTCTCGCTTTTGTTTCTAAGAATTTCCTATAAATAGGGTTTGGTTAAATTGAAAATCACACCGTAAATCAAGTTTTCTCTCTATATTATCGAAATATTCTTGTGAGTATTTTGAGTATACTTTGAGTATTGTTAGATTTTGCAAGTTCCTTCAAAGACTATACCCTTAGATGTAAATTCCAAAAGTACTAATCTTTCGAGGTAAGAGATGTTATTTTCTTCTCAAATGATATTATTTCTTCAATATCATTATCTCAAATATTGGTTGGAACTTTTTATCAAATTTGAAACTTTTTCATGCTCAAGGTTACTTATTCATGAGTTACTATTCACGAGTTACTATTCATGAGTTACTATTCACGAAGCTTATTCACGAGTACTATTCATGAAGTCGTGAAGATGTTTTTTTGTGGAAATTTCTATCTTTTGGTGTCTGAGTTACTATTCACGATACTCAAGACTATTCACGATATCTGACTATTCAATCGAAAAATGAAATTTCTTCTTTTGTCCAAAATATCTATTCGGATACTAGCTTTGATTGTATCCATGTTTTCGATCATTCTTGAATTTTACACCACTATGATTATTTTTGAGGTATTTTTTTGAACATGGATAAAACAAAGTACGAATCCTTAATCCTTAATCCTTGTCATTTTGTTTCACCGGATTCGCTTTTTTAAAAATATTTTCATCATCCTCGCCTTAAATGATGATATTATTGAATATCTTTGGCTCAGAAGTGCAAAGATGAATGATTTCAAGAATATCTTTGGTCAGTAGTGTAAAGATGAACAGTGTTTAGATGAACATGACCAATCGATGAATATCTTCGCTCAGAAGTGCAAAGATGAATATTTGATTCCGGATGTATATCGATTGATGTTACAGGATAAAAGATGAGACGATGAACTTTTAAATTCATACATAGAAGATAGTAGTTTGCATTCTCTACTTAGCTCTTCTAATGAATTATTATTTCACCGCGAATATTGATTTAAAATTTGTTGTCTATCAGTATTCTATTAGATTTTTCCTGTTGAAGACTAACGGTAATTTGTCAGATATTATCTTAGTCATAATATTCTTTCTCGGGATAGTTGAGCTCACCCTTTTCCTTTTTTGTTCCATTTTTCTTCTCGTGAGGCGAAAATATAAGCGAAAGTACGAGCCTGGGGTATGGAACGAAGGTTTTAGAAAGAATTGTTTAGTAGTCCTCACCATTTTTGTAAAATAATGTATCAATAAATGTGATGAGGATTTATTTGAGTATAAATATTGTCTGAAGATAATATTTGTATTCAAACTCACGCTTTACTTGTTGTAATAATAAAGTTGTAGTTATTTCGTATCATGTATCGACAACTCGTAATGGGTGATGTATACCTATTTTGGGGCGCCATACTGGTATCGTAGCTAGGGATATGATCTCCGGCGGAGATCGGGAATAGAACTAGGAGGGAGAGACGAGTAAATCCTTCGCTAAGTGTGTCCTACCTAATCTTATTTTTTTGTTGGTCAAGATATAAGGATATTATGTGATATATTGATTTCCTTAATTAACCCTTGTTTTATGAAAGATTTGAGAATGTCGATTGAGAATATTAACAATGAAAATGAGACCGTGGAGACGCCTGACTCACCAACGAGGAGAACGCGCAACAGTCGGGCAATGTTCTCCCATGAACAACACCACCGAAAGCGGATGATGAACGAGGGATGTTTAGAAGCTTTTCAGCTTCATGCAAAAATCGCATTTAGGGAGACTCGTGTTCAAAATACTGAGAGGAAATGATAAAGAATTACCGTCACAAATGCCAAGCGCTTCAAAGAGTTGGGACCACCGTAATTTAAGGGAAAGCCGATCCGATCACCATGGAAACATGGGTCAAACAAATTACCAAGATATTCGATGTCTTGGGATGCACGGAGAACAGAGGTTCCATTCGCCACCTTTTATGTTCCGTGGCGAGGCGATCATCGGTGGGAGTCTCATGAAGCGCACTCCATCCAAATTCGCACTCAAAGATGTCTTCGGGAAACGTTTGAGAACTATTTAATGACAAATACTTTCCAAAGTGTTCATCTATACGAAGGAAGTGGAGTTCATCGATTAGAAAGCAAAACAACACGACGGTGTCTCAAAGACGAGGCAAAGTTTGCGAGTTATCCGTGTTTGCACCTCATTTGGTGGAGAATGAGGAACGTATGACACGGATGTTTCTTAGAGGTTTGAAACCCTAAGATACGTCGGTATCTCATTTCTCATAAACTTTCTCTCTATTCAGATGTTGTAAGAATAGGCTCAATTATTAGAAATGAGATAACGAGTACTATCCAACCGAGGACCACAACCGTGATCGTACTGAGATAGTAGTCAATGTAATAATGATAACCAAATGGAGAAAGAAAACAGACGGACAAAAATGGTAACCACTCGGTGGTAATCACACCATGAAAATAGAAGAAGCGAGTCGAGGAGATTTTTTAAAAAGGAGATTTAACAATGACCATGTGAAGACGACAAAGGTCACCCAAAGAATCGGTTCTAAGGGGAGAGAAACGACCACCGGCCATATATCTATAAATGCGGGAAAGAGGGACATATCACCAAACTGGCCCACAACAGCTCAAGGTATGCTATAATTGTGGAAAGGAAGGACATATCGCCGAGATCAGACAATGAATAAACCTAGTTCAATGAGGATTTTGACTCAAAAGATCGTCCCGTAAAAGTCAAAGTCAACGATTCCGGAAGAAGCGTTTGTTGTGATCGGTCATAATGCGAGGAACCCAAACGAGGTGATCACGGTAAGCTATTTATAAATTCTCGCGAAGTTTATACCTTACTTGATACCGATGCTACCCATTCATTTATCTCTCCGCATGTGCTCAACGCTTAAACTTGACTCGGGAAATTAGACTTTGACCTATCTCATGGAAACTCCGTTAGAGAAACTTTCATCACATCCACTGCTTATAAATCTTGTTTGATTCAAGTTGGCACCATTACCTTACCGCTGACCTTATCTCTTTAAAGATACTTGCTTTTGATGTGATTTTAGGGATTGATTGGTTAACTACTCATCATGCCAAAATTGATTGTTTTCGTAAGGTTGTTAGTTTTCATATTCCTAACCAACCCGTTATACGAATTCAAGCAACTAAACCATTAAAATCAATCACCGTCATATCTAATCATAAAGCTATTCGCTTATCAAAAACGGATGTCAAGCTTTCTTAGCCCATGTTATGGATTTGAATAAAGACACGCCAAATTTGAATAATATTCTGCTGTTATTGACTTTCCCGACGTATTTCAAAGAACTTCCCGGTCTACCCCTTAACGTGAAGTTGAATTCTTTATTGATCTTGAACTCGGTACAAAGCCCATTTCTAAACCCCATATCGAATGGCTCTATTGAACTTCGGGAGTTAAAGGTCCAACCACGAAATTGTTGGACATCGGTTTCATTGGCCCCAAGACATCTCCTTGGGGTGCTCCCTGCTTTATTTGTAAAGAAGAAAGACGGGAGTATGCGACTTTCAGATTGACTATCGGAATCGAACCATGTCACCATCAAGAATAGGTATCCTCTACCTCGTATTGATGACTTGTTTGACCAACCGCAGGGGGCACAATTCTTTTCAAAAATCGATCTTCGCTCGATATCATCACCAAGATTAGAATCGAGGATATTCCAAAGACGCGCTTTAGAACTCCTCAGACGGGCATTATGAATTCTTAGTCATGTCTTTCTGGATTGACTAATGCTCCTCATGCGGCTTTCATGGATATGATGAACCGAGTATTCAAGGAATATTTGGATCGGTTCGTTGTTGTTTTTATTGATGACATCCTCATATATTCCAAAAGTCGTGAAGATCATGAGCACCATTTGAAGTTTGGTACTCCAAAGGCTTCGTGAAAACAAACTATATGCCAAATTGAAGAAATGCGAGTTCGGCTTGAGGAAGTAGTGTGGCGCCCCAAAATTAGGTATACGCCACCCATCTTGGGTCGCCACTTACATGGTACATAAATTCAAATACAACTTACTAATATAATCGCCGTGTATAATACGACAAAAAACTGTGAGTTTGAATACAAATATTGTCTACTAGATATTATACAAACTCAAAAGGAGTCCTCATTACAACTATTATCACACTATTTCACGTAATAGTGAGGACTACTAATGCTATCCTCCGACCATTACTTCGCTCCCCGACTGTCCCAAATATGTTCTCATTTCCTCAAGAGAATAAAGAAAGAAAGGGTGAGCTCAACTAGCCCAAGAAGAAATATTATGACTAAGATAATGCGTAATAAATTATCATTAGCCTTCAACAAAGGTGTTAAACCGATAAAATACAATGAATAACCGGTTTAATCATAATGAATAAGCAATCCATTAAAAGAGTCAAGTAGAGAATAAAGTCTACTATCTTTTAGGTTTTAAAAGGTTTTCATCAATTTTATCACGAGACTCAAATTTTAATAATAAACCACCACATCTAATCATCCCCGCATTCACGGCCAAGGATTTTCATCAAATTATCAATGGTCATGACTATACCCAATCACCCCGTCATAATCATACCAAAACTATCCATCACCGCATTACGTGCCACCGAGGACTTTTGTCACATCATTTATATCAAGTCATGATTATACCGAATGATCCTCGGTCATAATCATACTAAGTTCATCTACGCACGTAAGTCAAAGATAACATAATATAACACGAGGATGATGACAATGACATAATAATTCAATAAAACAAGTTCAAGAATTATTTAATCCATGAATTATTAACGTCCAAATTGTCAACATGATATCGCTTTCAGAGAGTAAAATTCAAGAATGATCGTAAGAATATTTCCGTGAAAGATATCGATGAAACGCAAATATCAAGGATATTCTACTAATTTCATGGAGTATATAAGTCAAAGTTTTAACCAACCGGGTATAATAAAGAATGGAATAACAAAAGAAATCACCATGCATGCAGATTGCAGATGTATGTGTTATTCCAATGTAATAATAATAACTAACTGGTCGTGTGAAATTCACAATCGACAGATGTTCCAACAGTAATAATAAAGATGGAACCAGATCCTGTAAAACACACGATAGATATTCCAATGTAATGATAAAGATTTTAATCAGTCCCGTGTAAAACACATGCATGTGATGTTCCAATGTAATAATAATAAAACGGAACCAGTCCTGTAAAAACACATGCATGTGATGTTCCAATGTAATAATAGAAGAATGTCACCAAGTATAGGTAAATCACAGATACAAAAGTTATTCCAATGTAATAATAAGCAATGGAATAACATAAGGATTTCACCAAGTATAGGGTATGCCATGATACAAAGTTATGTATAGGGTATGCCACTTTTTACAAAAGTTATTCCAATGTAATGATAATGAATGGAATAATGTGTTCTCTTCAAGAAGAAAGAATAACACCCTCACCGTAAAAGAACCTAATATAGAAGTAGTGAAGTAGCGTATACTCTTCTTCTTTCTATAATTTTCTCTATAGCTTTCTTTCTATAATTTCTCTCTCTAGTTTCAATGAATTCGTAAGAAAATAATGAAGGAATGAGCTTTCTATTTATAGGAAAATGGAATGCATAAGAATTAATCCATGAACTATCCAGATTGATTTACTTTAATCGACGGTCCATATTTAAAGAAAAATCTTTTAAATAAAATATAATATATTCTATTTATATAAAAACATTTTACTATGCAAACACTATGCAATACTATGCAAAACACTACGCAAAACACTACGCAACACTATGCATAATAAAATATAATATATTCTATTTATGTAATAACTTTAATAAAGTATTCTATTTTATATAAAAGATGTTTCGCTTTTTATTACGCTAATAATACTGAATAAAACAAAACGTCATTATCGCTATAATAATTCATATTATTAATCGATAATAATGGAATCAAACCGAAATACTTCACATAAAGATCAATAATCAATACCGTGATGTTACTATGCAACCACACGACATCGTATTTTTTACTACCGAAAGTAGTTCAACAAGAATCTACTTAAAACTTCCGCCGTTATTTTAATAAAATATTTTTGTCGCTTTTCTCAATCCGACAATAATTTCATTAGGGTCCACCAATGATTGAGCCATTGTATTTAATATTCCCTCGCTAAACCGAATATTCTCCCACCAATCAATATAATATAACCACTGTGATACTTTGCAAAATTTATAAATACTACCCACAACTATAATATTATCTTAAATTCACACCATAATATTAAAAAATTATTTTGACAAAATTTAAATCTTTATCGATAAAATCTGGGTCTCACAATCTCCCTCCTTATAGAATTTCGCCTCAAATTAGGGTACGACTGTATGATAAAGAGATGAGGATACCTTGAATACCTTTATCGCTTAAAATATTAAATTCATCTTTGAAATCACCAAAAGCTATTCATTAACAATTCATCTTTGCACTATGCTGCAAAGATATACAATCAGAAACCCAATAATGCCGAGACGCAGCTAATAAGATCACGACCACGAATTATCCATGCACCAATCGCCAAGGATATTCGTGTTTTCAATTACTACCATGATTATACCGAATAATCCTTGGTCATAATCATACCAAGTCTATCAATGCACTACTACCAAAGATGACTTTTACCACATCCATGAATTAATATTTCATTGCCGAGAGACTCACCAATAATTAATCCATATCATCGAATCATCCCCCCCTACGCCACTGATGTGCCAAGGATATTAGATCACGACCACGAATTATCCATGCACTACTACTAAAAGATAATCGTGTATTCATTAAGATCACGACCACAAATTATCCATGCACTACTACCAAAGATAATTGTGTATTCATTAAGATTACGCACCACAAATTATCCAATGCACTACTACCAAAGATAATTGTGTATTCATTAAGATATCACGACCACAAATTATCCATGCACTACTACCAAAGATAATTGTGTATTCAATTACTAAGCATGATTATACCCAACAATCCTCGGTCATAATCATACCAAGTCCATCTATGCACTAGCTGTGCCACGTATGACTTTCAACATAATATAAGCATGAGGATAATGATATAAAGAATCAATCAAATGAGATAAAGGATAAATATTAAACATTTATAATATAATTTATCCAGATTCAAGAATATCCCCATGTTTTCAATCACTTAATAATCTCATAATCTAATATCATTAATATTATAACAATATTTTAATCACTTCTTAAATTTATAAACAATTTATCTTAATTGTTTACGCTTTTACCATATAATGCATTTAATCATTCAAAATGCCATACTCATAAGATATCATCACCAATTATCAAATCTCTCAAAAATATGCATATACTCTATATAGGATTCTTTAGCCATAAAATCCTATTTTTCAACTTTGTTACTTCACATAACATATTTAACTCATATGTTCGTAATTAAACTATTTTCATGAAAATACCAAATCAGTCCCAAAAATATTTCTTTTCTGGGATTTAGCATAATATAGTCCCATGATGAAAATATATTTTTCTCGAATTTTTAAAATTCATTTACTATTTTTCAAAATCAATTTCTAATTAATTTCTTAAGAAATTAGCTACCTCAAGTTTAACTCCAAAATTCCCAAATCTTGGCAGGACCTTACACATGTTAACGTGAGCTTCTAGTTTAAATTTCATGGTCATCGGAGTTATAGAACTCCTAAGTTATAGCGTTTTTCGTCGAAAAACCTAAATATTGAAATAGTCATAACTTGCTCATTTTAAGTCGAATGAGCTCATTTTTGGACAGGAGGTACTTTATACCATATACCTTCATGTCCCAAAAGGCCAGAATTTTTCTCATAATATAAGTGGCCGAAACAGTCCCTTAAATTTTCTGGGCAGTAGCATTTTCGAAATTTACAGCTTTGGCCTCCTTTGCTAAAAATCAGTCCACACAAAAATCTACAACACCTTTTCCAGTAATTCCACTTGGATTAGTTAGGTAACTCGTAGATCTAACTCTAGGACTTGACCACATTCAAAAATTCAAAAATAATAGGAGATATGGTCAATTGAATTTCATGTTACGCTTTTCACCAAAATCTGATTTTCAACTCTTTGTGATTTCAAAAAGAAACTTTCATGCTTTTCACATACTAACCAACATAACTCATTATAACACTTACTAATACCACGTGATACCCATGATTTTCATTAGTCCAATGCTTTTATTATGACTTTCATCATAATCCACGTAAATGATCCTTTTAGTTGAAGAAATATTTGAGGGTTTAAGAAATGGGTTTTTGTCTTTCGGGTCAATACAAAATTCGATTTCACGCCTAAGTAGGCTAAGAAGTCTTCAAGAATACGTCAGAAATTTATTAATAATAGAAATATCATTCAAAACTGTGACTCTCATCCAAGACTTGGATAAGACGTCACATTGATACCAACCGTGACTTCTATCCCTTAACCTAGATAAAGCACCTCACAATGATACCTATAAACTTGCCATCTTCATTCACGATGTTGTCTACGTAAAGTCCGGCTTTTGGCATTCCACACAAGGAAGTCAACAACGAAAAGGTTCGGGGCTCTTTACTTATGGCTTGATATGACAATGATTAATTTTAGGTTTTGGTTACTTTGAATTCCGTGTAACAGGTTGTTATAAATATAAAAGCTAACAACCTTACGAAAAGCATGATGAGTAGTTAACCAATTGATTCCTAAAAATCACATCAAAGGCAAGTATTTTCAAAAAGATAAAATCGACAGGTAACGTGAAAATGTTTATTTGAAACAACAAGATTAATAAATAGTGGAGGTAACGGGTTTCTCCCAACGAAGTTTCAATAGATAAATCAAAGTCTAATTTTTTTTTTTTTCGGAGTCAAATTTAAACATTGAACACCACTAGGTAGAATAAAAGAGTGGGTAGAACTTGTATTGAATAAAGTATAGACTTCGCAATAATTAATTTACCCGTAATAACTTCGTTCGGTTTCTCGACAAACGCCTCGCTTAAATTACCGAAGTTTGACTTTTACTATAGGTACATTCCACCCTTAAATGCTTCTTCACATTCCCGATCCATGATTTGAATCATTATTCTCCGATCCATATCGAATTCGGGTTGACCGCCATGCATGTGGTAATTTCAATTCGATGTTGGTTCTCCCAATTCTTCATCCAAAAAAGCAAAGTCCATTTCATCTATTTTGCTTTATCGATCTATCGCCTTTTTCTACACTATCAACGCGTTGTGCAAACTTTTACCCATGCATCGCCTATTCTCCTTCGCTCGCTTGTTTCTTCTTTCAAATGATCTTTGATTTTTAAATTCTCGATTCCAACTTTAATATCTTACACCTCGCCAAAGCGTGATTTTGTTCGAGCATCACATATCCAAACCCAATTTTGAATTGTCAGATCCCTTTGTTCCACGACCGTTTGCTGCTCTTCAACTCCGTTCTTCTAGCTCACGAAACACGATTTTGTAATTCTAAGTTTTGATCATAAATTTCTTCTAACCAATTCTCCTCAAAGTTCCTCTTCTTTCCTTCTTCTTCCTCACTTTCACCGCTACCTACTCGCAACTAGCTCTAGTGTGCAACAATTAGTTCTTCATTTACTACGTGGATATCTCTAATTTGTTCCTCGATCGACAATCGCATTAACCTCGATTAGTGATTAAAGGTGTCACAACGGTCACATTCACTCCATCAGAATATTTTCAATTGCCATTTCCAAACACCGCCACAACACAAGGGGTTAATTAATATATCAAATATTATCCCTATACTCCGACCACCACAATTAAATACCAAATAAACTTAGGTAGGTCATACTAACGAAGGAATTTTCCGCTCTCCCTCCTAGTTCTTATCTCACATCTTAGCTGGATCATATCCCTAAGCTCGATACCAACCGTGACGCCCCCAAAATTAGGTATACGTCACCCATCTTGGTCGCCACTTACATGGTACATAAATTCAAATACAACTTACTAATATAACTGCTGTGGTACAATACGACAAAAACCGTGAGTTTGAATACAAATATTGTCTACTAGATATTATACAAACTCAAAAGGAGTCCTCATTACAACTATTATCACACTATTTCACGTAATAGTGAGGACTACTAATGCTATCCTCCTGACCATTACTTCGTTCCCGACTGCTCCAAATTTATGTTCTCATTTCCTCAAGAGAACAAAGGAAAGAAAGGGTGAGCTCAACTAGCCCAAGAAGAAATATTACGACTAAGATAATGCGTAATAAATTATCATTAGCCTTCAACAAAGATGTTAAACCGATAAAATACAATAGACAACCAGCTTTAATCACAGCGGAATAAGAATCCATTAAAAGAGTCAAGTAGAGAATAAAGTCTACTATCTTTTAGGTTTTAAAAGGTTTTCATCAATTTTTATCACGAGACTCAAATTTTAATAATAAACCACCACATCTAATCATCCCCGCATTCACTTGGCCAAGGATTTTCATCAAATTATCAATGGTCATGACTATACCGAATCACCCCCGGTCATAATCATACCAAAAACTATCCATCATCGCATTACAGCCACCGAGGACTTTTGTCACATCATTTATATCAAGTCATGATTATACCGAATGATCCCCGGTCATAATCATACTAAGTTCATCTACGCACGTAAGTCAAAGATAACATAATATAACATGAGGATGATGACAATGACATAATAATTCAATAAAACAAGTTCAAGAATTATTTAATCCATGAATTATTAACGTCCAAATTGTCAACATGATCTCAAGTTTAGAGAGTAAAATTCAAGAATGATCGTAAGAATATTTCCGTGAAAGATATCGGATGAAACGCAAATATCAAGGATATTCTACTAATTTCATGGAGTATAGAAGTCAAAGTTTTAACCAACCGGGTATAATAAAGAATGGAATAACAAAAGAAATCACCATGCATGCGGTGATTGCAGATATGACAGTTATTCCAATGAATAATAATAACGGAACCAGTCGTGAAATTCACACCGGCGGGATGTTCCAATGTAATAATAAAGATGGAACTGCATCCGGTGTAAAACACACAGATAGGATATTCCAACGAGAATGATAAAGATTTTAATCAGTCCGGTGTAAAACACATGCATGTGATGTTCCAACAGAATAATAAAAATCGGAACCAGTCCTGTAAAACACATGACGAGGATGTTCCAATGTAATAATAGAAGAATGTCACCAAGTATAGGTAAAACTCATGATACAAAAGTTATTCCAATGTAATAATAAGCAATGGAATAACATAAGGATTTCACCAAGTATAGGTATCACAGCGATATCAAGTTATGTATAGGTATGCCACTTTTACAAAAGTTATTCCAATGTAATGATAATGAATGGAATAATGTAAGTTCTCTTCAAGAAGAAGAATAACACCCTCACCGTAAAAAGAACTCAATATAGAAGTAGTGAAGTAGCGAATACTCTTCTTCTTTCTATAATTTTCTCTATAGCTTTTTTCTATAATTTCTCTCTAGAGTTTCAATGAATTCGTAAAAATAATGAAGGAATGAGCTTCATTTATAGGAAAATGGAATGCGATAAGAATTAATCCATGAAACATTCCAGATTGATTTACTTTAATCGACGGTCCATATTTAAAGAAAAATCTTTTAAATAAAATATAATATATTCTATTTATATAAAAACATTTTACTATGCAAACACTACGCAATACTACGCAAAACACTATGCAAAACACTACGCAACACTACGCATAATAAAATATAATATATTCTATTTATGTAATAACTTTAATAAAGTATTCTATTTTATATAAAAGATGTTTCGCTTTTATTACGTTAATAATACTAATAAAACAAAACGTCATTATCGCTATAATAATTCATATTATTAATCGACAATAATGGAATCAAACCGAAGTGACTTCTCACATAAGCATCAATAATCAATACCGGTATGTTATTATGCAACCACACATGATTCTTGACTTTTTACTACCGAAAGTAGTTCAACAAGAACTACAGTAAAACTTCCGCCGTTATTTTAATAAAATATTTTTGTCGCTTTCTCAATCCGATAATAATTTCATTGTAGGGTCCACCAATGATTGAGCCGTTAGATTTAATATTCCCTCGCTAAACCGAATATTCTCCCACCAATCGAATATAATATAACCACTTGTATACTTTGCAAAATTTATAAATACTACCCACAACTATAATATTATCTTAAATTCACACCATAATATTAAAAATTATTTTGACAAAATTTAAATCTTTATTGATAAAATCTGGGGTCTCACAAGTAGTATTCCTTGGGCACGTGGTGTCGAAACATGGAGTATCTGTTGATCCGACCAAGATTGAAGCAATACAAAGTTGGGAGCAACCGAAATCCGGTGGTCAAGACGTGTTTAGATGAACACGACTTAATCGATGAATATCTTTGGCTCAGTAGTGCAAAGATGAATATTTGATTCCGTATGTATATTGATTGATGTTACGGGGGATAAAAGATAGACGATGAACTTTTAAATTCATACATAGAAGATAGTAGTTTGCATTCTCTACTTAACTCTTCTAATGAATTATTATTTCATTGCGAATATTGATTTAAAATTTGTTGCCTATTGTATTCTATTAGATTTTTCCCTCGTCAAGACTAACGGTAATTTGTTGTATATTATTTTAGTCATAATATTCTTTCTTTGGTCTAGTTGAGCTCACCCTTTTCCTTTTTGTTCCATTTTTCTTCTCGTGGAGGCGAGAATATAAGCGAGTACGGTAGCTCGGGGTATGGAATGAAGGTTTTAGAAAGAATTGTTTAGTAGTCCTCACCATTTTGTAAAATAATGTATCAATAAATGTGATGAGGATTTATTTGAGTATAGATATTGTCTGTAAGATAATATTTGTATTCAAACTCACAGGCTTTACCGTTGTAATAATAAAGTTGTAGTTGTTTACATCACGTATATTACAACCTCGTAATGGGTGATGTATACCTATTTTTGGGGCGTCACATATTTCATTTTAAAGGTAACATGTATATGTTAGAACCCCTTTGTTGTGTCGCATGTGTTGTGACATTATATTTTGTTAGAATACCGTAGGGGTATACTCGAGCTATAACCACCGCTGGGGTACCACAGCATGTCCTCTTAGCATCGAGGCATGACACCTTCCGTAAGCGGTGTTATCGATCCACCAGCGTCTCCGCTTTGTGCTCCGGTGGGAGTTGGCCATTTGGTGTTTTGTTGTGGGGAGGCGTATGGGTCGACCCTAGTTTTTTGTTACGCTTACATTTCATGGATTGGTGATGTTTGTGTCAAACACACCTTCCGATTTTCACACATCCGGATTACGCAATCATGATGTGTGATTACTGTGGTGGCATTATTTTGATTGCTCAGTGGCATTATTTGACTTGCCTCGTGGCAAGATATATTACTATTTATTTTGAGCTCTCTGATGAAATAACAAATGACCATTTGATTTAGCCTACCATTTTACTGTGCTAGTTTTGTTCATTTCATTTTAGTTCGTTTTGTTTCAATTCATTTAATTGAGTTAGTTATTTCGGTTCATTTATTGTATTCTATATCCGTCTTCTTGGGCATTTGGCCACATGCTGCTTTTTCTTCCTAAGTAGTGTCATCGGGGGACCAAGCAAGTGTGACGAGAGCTTCCTTTAATCCAATAGTTTTGATATATTTTGTTAGGTTTCGATACATTGATTTATTTAAAGTTGTAATAATTATTTTAGATTTTGGTTTAAGCCAGTGTAGCATTTATTATGTTTTGTCTTATGACATTAAATTATTATAAGATTATTCTGTTGTGGTTTAGAACTTTGTGATCTTTCATAGTTCTGTTGTGTTTTGAATAACCTCTCTTTCTATTTCAGAAAGGGGAGTGTTACATGACACATGAAAGGAATGCTATTTGCCTTAAAACTTGGGTAAAATGCTGATGAACCTGCTAAAGATGTGTGTTCATCCTCATCAAATTTTTGACCAATAATGGCAGGAGATGGTAGAATTGACAATGTCACTCCAGTTACAAGATAAACAATAAGATTTAGGCCAATCAGACCTCAATTGTATTTACCCAAGTAGTAGAGAGCTGCCTGTCCGAGTTGGATATCACCGTGCTGAACCAATGTAAACCCAACAAAAGGAACTCCTAATATAGGCAAAAAGGTATTACCTCATTGTTGTTATTCACTTTTAAACATTACACCACATAATTTTAAAAATATGCAATTAATCAATTAAAATTTAAAAAAATCTTAATTAAATCATTCCGTCACATTAGTTGGACATTCGTCAAATTTGAGCTTTTATTTTCAAACGTGGCACATAAGAATAATTAGCCTCCTACATAGAATAAGAAAAAAAAAAGTTGAAGTGCGCATATTCCATGTTGATTTGACAGCCACACAAAAATGTTTAAAATAAGAATATTTTATGTTTTATTTTCCTTCTTTTTCTTTGTCTATTATTTCTCTCTCTTCTCTGAGTTCCTTCTTTCATCTGGATTAATTCCTTCAGATCAGGGTTTAATTCTATTACCCACAACTCCTTCATCTCATCATCTTCCTCCACAACTAATTCTAATTTTATATTCTTTTTCCTCATGTCTTTGTAATGAATTTTGGGGAACATTTAGGGTTTCAATTTTCTCATTTTGAATTCACATCCTTTTCTCTCTACAATAGATAATAATTATAAATTTTGCCCCCAATCTGTTCTGGGGTCCTCTTCTTCTCACACCATTAATGGCGATAATCTTATCTAATCAATAACAATCAACCCCAATTATCATCAATTCATCACCTATATTTCAGCTCATAAATACTTCCATATATATATATATATATATATATATATATATATGCAAACATATGATACACAAAAAATACAATCAATGAATAAACAAACAAAGGCACAAATACAAAGTAAACCCTAGAAAAAGTTAATGAGCTAACTGCAAACAAAGGCACAAATACAATCAATGAACAGCAAACAAGTCTCTAAATACTAATCTTGAGGTTTGTACTATCCAGTTATCAACTAAACTTGGAGCATATCAACCCTAACTAATCAAGTACGGATCTCTCAATCAATTTATTACCGAAACATGAAGATAGATGGATAGATAGGCATAGATTGAAAAATAGTTGAATTAACCCTTACATTGTCGAACTGCCATGGAAGTCCCATATATAGCGACATTGTTGAACCGGCATTGCCCTAATTTCTTAACTTTTGGATACACAATCACAATTAATGTAGAATATGTTAAATGAAAATCAGAAGAGTGAAAGAAAATAATTTAGAAAGCTTTGAGCCAATCTCCTCCATCTTTACATGTTCACACTTCTCAGTACCACTGGTACAGACATGGCTTTTGTTTGAAGTCGAGTTCTATTAACTTTATATTATATTATTACTTTTTTTAATTTAAATTTAAATATTTTTTTAAAATAAATTTATAATTATAATAATAAGATAGAATTTAATTTAAGCAGAAAAATATTCAGATTTATAATTAATTTGAGAAAAAAATAAATATATTTTAATTTTCAAATTATTGAAATAAGGAAGGGAGGGAGGGAGGGAGGGAGGAGGAGGTTTAAGTACATGCACAATTATTAATTATAAATATTTTAAGAAAATAAATTTCAAATGCATGTTGCTACAACTTAACTAAAAGAAGTCATAAGCTCAAATTTTTTATTGAGTACAAACAATTTAATGATTTACTTTGCTAAGTGCTTGGAGGGGTATTTTATTTATTTTTCATTATCGTCAATAAAAATATATACTGGGTAACAAGAAAAGTTAGAACTCCTTCCGTCTCAGGCCCAAGCACCAAACAGAGCAACAACGATAAAGATACAGAGGAAGAAGAAAACAGAGAAAAATTTACAGAGAGATTCGTCTTCAGCTATTCTTTCTAACCCTTTTTTATCGATCTGTCTTCTTATTCCCACGACTTCTCTTCCTCTGTTCGATTCGAAACCTCCGAAGATTCATTCCTCAATCCATCGGCTCAGCTATTCAATTCATCCTCGCAAGTTTTCAGTAGTTATTAGATTTGAATTCCTAGTTTTTTTTTTAATCTATACGCTTTTTCTGAAATTTTCTTTTTCCAAGTTTGGAGTTTGTATTTATCTTTTTTCTTTCAAAACCCTACATTGCTTCGTTGTATAATTTGCTTCTTGTTTTGTAATCTTTTTGTTTGTTAAACTAGGGGTTTTGGTTGTTCCGAAGATTGAAGCGACTGCAGTATGAGCATCGATAGCCCCGGGGAAGGGGATAATTAGGGTTTCTTTTCGCTTTTGAGGATTTGTTCGGTATCCCATGGGCGATGGAGGCGTTGCATGTGTTCCTTCGCAGCATATTATGGAGCAATTTTTAATTCCAGAGACGTTTTGCGGAGGCGGTAAAAATGGTAAATTCAATCCCAAGTTGCTCAAACTTGCTGAGCGTAACATGAAGATGAAGTGGAAGAGAGAGGATTCCACAAAGAGAGCAGAGTTCGGGAAGAGTGAATTTGGGTCTTTTGCCAAGTGTAAGAGTAGTGGTAAAGACGTTGAGAATGGACAAATTAAAGAAGATGTGGAAGAGGGTGAATTGGCCTCATTGAAGTGGTCAGGAGAGGAGGTTGAGAATGGTGAGTTCATCCCAGAAAAGCCACGGAAATTGGAAATTAAAAGTGAAATTCAGAGGGGAGAGTCTGTAGTGGAGAAATGGCAGAAAGATGACGTGGAAAAGGGTGAGTTTGTTCCTGGGGGATGGCTTAAAGGGAACGTGGAAAAGGGAGACCTGAGTTCCGATAGGTACAGAAAGGGGGAGCTTGAGAAGAATGAATCTGGATCTAAGAGAGCTCCAAAAGATGAAGTAGAGAAAGGAGAGTTCGTTCCGGAAAGATTGCATAAGAGCGAAGTGGTGAAGGATGATACTGGTTATTTGAAAATGCGTTGGTATGATTCTTCGAAGGACAAGGTATGGAAATGTGGTCCTGAGTGGACACCACCTTTTGCCAAGTATTCAGGTGAGAAAGAGTTCATCAAATGTGGAAGACAGCTTATTAGAAGGTCTTCCAGGTGGGAAACTAACCAGGAAAGGAATCTACGTATCAGTTCAAAAATTGTGGATGAGGAAGGGTCCTTGAAGAATGGATATAACAACGGTAGGAGTCATGAAAAAGAATACTCATCAGGAAATAGATTAAAGCGGCATGCTGCTGATTTAGATAGCCGTGACCGCAGACATTGCATTGAGTTTGATGATTATAAAATTCCTAAAAGCCGGAGAATTTCTGAAGATGGCAATCACACTGCATACTCTGAACACTATCAATGCTCCTCTGAAGAGAGGTCATATAGAAATTCTTTCTCATCACGGAATATTTTGTCTAACAGGTACTCATCTAGGCAGTATGAATCTTCTCTGTCATCTAGAGTAGTTTATGACAGGCATAATAGTAGTCCACATCATTATGAGCGGTCCCCGCGTGAGCGGGCCCGCTGCCATGATCATCGGGATTGGAGTCCAGCCCATCATGATAGATCTCCACATGATCGGAGCCGTTACAATGATAATAGAAATCAAAGTCCCAGTTATTCAGAGCCATCACCACAAGATCAAGCTCGGTATCATGATCGAAGGGATAGAACTCCAAACTTCCAGGAGTGTTCCCCACTTAATCCAGGAAAGTCCAATAATTATAGGGAAACAAATCGAAAATGTGGAACAAATGAGAATCGGCAAAGTAAGTATGGTAGTAAAGTTGAAATAAAGGTCAACCAGAAGAATATTGATGAAAGAGATTCACAGTTCTCAGTCAAGGAGTCTGAAGATAGAAGCAATCTGGACAATAGTAATGTACCAAATGAGAAAATAGTGAACCATCAAGCTCATGATGAAAAGCAGGCCTACAGTCCATGCTTGAGTAGCAAGGAGTCTCCTCAGATTAATGGAAATATTGATGAACTGCTTTCTATGGAAGAAGACATGGATATATGCGATACACCACCACATGTCCCTGTTTTGGAAGATTCAAACACTGGGAAATGGTTTTACTTGGATCATTTTGGTGCGGAATGGGGCCCTTCTAGATTGTGTGACCTGAAGATGCTTGTGGAAGAAGGCATTCTTTTTTCGGATCATTTGATTAAGCACTTAGATGGTGACAGGTGGGTTACTGTTGAAAATGCAGTTTCCCCATTAGTGAGTTCTATTTTCCCGTCCATTATTTCAGACACTGTCACTCAGCTGGTGAGTCCCCCTGAGGCTCCAGGTAATTTATTGGCAGACATTGGATATGTGGTGCAATCTGGTAATCAGATAGGTGAGGAAATGGTGGCAACTTTCTCAGAGCCAAAGGATGACACTTCAGCCGAATCAGAGACACTAGCTGATTTTCATCTCGACGAACGAGTTGGAGCTCTGTTGGAGGGTTGTACCATTATTCCTGGCAGGGAACTCGAGACAGTTGGCGGTAACTCTTTTACAATGATAATTCACCGTTTCTCTAGTTTTCCTGTAATTTGACAATTAGATTTATCATCTTTTCAACACTTAATTTTGTCTATTCTTCATTTCCTTTTAATATTATGGTCTTGCAGAGGTGCTTCAAATGACATTTGAACATGGGGACTGGGAGAGAATAGGAAATTTTGAAGGTACTTTCTTGTTTCTAGAATTACATATAATCATCTATATATATTGAGGATCAGCCATGGTTTCTTATTATCTGTATGTGGTGATATCTCTAAAAATCTACGTATGGGTTATTGACATATTCTAATTGTTGGTTTTTTAACATTTGTTTATATTCAATATAGTTGTATACAATACTATATATACATGTATGTATCATCATATATACCCAATACTACATATATATGTATGTATAATCATATATACATATATGATTATATTATATATTACATTATATATATATATGTATGTATACATATATATTTATATATATGTATGTATTTATGTATTGGGAAGGAAGAGCGAGATAGCTTTCTCAGTTCTTATATCCGCTTTCTTTTATTGAGCTTTCCATTCTTTTGGTTCCATGAGATTTTTCTGGGTTCAATAATTCAATTGCACATTTTGTGGATTTTTTGGGCTGGTTTGTGTTAGGGGACATAAAGTAGGGTGAGTTCTTTGGTAGTTTCCTTGTATAGGGTGAGTTCTTTTGTGGGGGCATAGGTGTGCCTTTTATGACCCCTATGCTTTATACACTGCATGGGCATGGGCATGGGCATGGGCATGGGTTCTCCCGCTTTTTGGCGCTTTTAATGAAATTATATACCTATAAAAAGAATATATGTATATATTTTCAGTTAGAATTTAGCACTAGGGCATTGTATGTGATAAACATATCGATTCATGTGACATTTCCATTTTCTAGTTCAGGACATATATCTATTGTGTATCGTTCATGGTGTTGCATTCTATTCCAGGCTTTGCTTCTGTGACATGTGGGGTGGGGTTTATGTTTGGGCCCACCTTAGAACTATAAATTACTCGTTTACTTTATTCCAAAATACTATGGTTTGTATAAGACACTCTTATACATTTTTTTTTAAATTTTTTTTATAATGGAACTTTAATGCCTAAAATTTATTATTAGAAACGTTATAATGAGAAATCATGTATAAGTGTGTCCATTGTCATATGAAACCTTAATATTTGAAAAAACAAACATTAACAAGAAAGTAGGAACCTCTTTTGCTGACGGTGGTAATATCACATTTGTATCAATTACAGAGATTTTATCATCTGCAACATCATTGACATGCAAAGTAAGACAGAACATGACCCGGATTTTCTTATACTTGACTTCTATACCGGAATTATATATCTTACTGCTTCCGAAGATAGTATAAGTTCTTTTTTTATTATTTTTATTTTACACGTCCATAAATATATTTCTGGATAGCATGATGTATACACGCATGCACAGGTTTCACTTGGCATCAGCCTCATACAGAGGAACATTTTGATCGAAGTGGTGGAGAATGCTTGCCCAATTACCCTGACTTTGCATCCCAAGAAACTGCTGAAGCAAGTTCAAGTGCTCCGCCAACAAGTTACCCTGACAATGATAATGTGTTTTCCTGTGGCGACTCTGGTAACTGGTTCTCTGGTACATGGTCATGCAAGGGTGGAGATTGGAAGAGGAACAATGAAGCTTCCGAAGATAGATCATATAGAAAGAAATATGTTCTCAATGATGGATACCCCCTGTGCCTAATGCCAAAGTCTGGGTATGAGGACCCTCGGTGGCATCAGAAAGATGAATTGTATAAACCTTCTAGTAAAAGACTTGACCTCCCACTTTGGGCATTTTCCTTGCCAGATGAATTGAATGATTCCACTAGTGTCAGCAAAATTAGTCAAAGTAAACCTATTGCTGTTAGGGGAGTAAAGGGAACCATGCTTCCAGTGATTCGAATAAACACCTGTGTGGTTAAGGACCATGGTTCCTTTGTATTTGAATCCCGCATAAAAGCTAGAGGAAAGGATAGATATTCTTCGAGGTCTAGTCGGCACTATTCTTCAACAACTGATTTAAAGAGACCGTCAGAAGGTGTTTCCAGCATGAAAAACATGCATGAACAAGACTCGCAGCGCTGTTGGAAGAGCATCACATCCATTAATATACCAAAAGACCGTCTTTGCACAGCTGATGACCTACAGTTACATTTGGGTGACTGGTACTACCTTGATGGTGCTGGGCGTGAACAAGGGCCGTTATTATCTTCAGAGCTTCTGGACTTGGCAGATCGAGGATTCGTCCAGAAGTATAGCAGTGTTTTCAGAAAAGTTGGTAAAGTTTGGGTTCCAGTTATCTCAGTTGCACAGGCTTCTCAAGCTGCAGGAAAGATCCAATGGGAGAATAATTGTATCTCTAGTGATACTTCTGGAGTGTCTCTCACAGAATTGAGGCATGATGCATTTGGAGGAACCATCTCTTCTTGTTCATTTGATAGTTTGCATCCTCAGTTCACTGGTTATTCTCGTGGCAGGCTCCATGAATTGATCATGAAGTCGTACAAGAGTCGGGAATTTGCTGCAGCTATCAATGAGGTTCTAGATCCATGGATCAATGCGCGACAGCCAAGGAAAGAGATAGATAAATACATATATAATCCATCTGTTAATAATAATTTCCAAAGATCAGGTATATAGTCAAGTCTTTTGCATTTTCACATTTTTCCTGATTCTGTACGTAGGAATAGAGGAACACATGTTTCATAGTGATGCAGTATATCGTCCTTCCATTCACATCTCATATTTGTGGCACATCTCATATTGGTAGTTAATGTCAAGTCAAACCAATTCTACTAATTATTTTCTACACCAAGTTCTTACAACACATCATAATAGCTGTTTTTCTTATCTATTTCTTCTAATCAGCCATTTGAAGGTTTCTGTTTTAAATTTTAGCAGCCCCACCACCTACCATTAACTAGATGGATAATCTTTGACAATAATGCACTATTGAGGCACTTCACCTACTGTATTTTGCACATCATTCAGAAGGTGTTGATGAAAATATTGGCTAATTGTTTAAGACTAAATTGTTTTGTGCATTGTTTTATAGGTTTTCTATATTTACTGTTCAGTCAAGTTCCATTGGAGAACATTTAGAGGGTTGGTCCTCTCCATTTGTGCCCTATGATTTGCATGACTGTTTTATTTTATTTGGCCATTTCTGGGCAAAAATACCTAAGGTTATGCATTATTCATGGATACAGATCAATTTCGTGCTGGCAAAAGAGCCAGATTTCTGATTGATGGAAGTGAAGAAGGTTATGAAATGGAAGAAGACATACCAACAGCTCAGAATGATGATTACCTTTTTGACGATTTATGTGGGGATGCTACATTTTGCAAAGAAGACAACGCAGGTTCCGAAGTTGATATTGGGTGCTGGGGTCTACTGGATGGCCTTGTATTGGCACGAATTTTTCACGTTCTTAGAGCTGATATAAAATCGCTAGTTTATGCTGCTTTGACTTGTAAGCACTGGAGATCTGTGTCCAAGTTTTTCAAGGATATCTGCAGACAGGCTGACTTGTCCTCTGTTGGAAGTAATTGTACGGATACTATGATCTGTAGCATATTGGTAAGTCTGGCCTTCATCTTTTTCTTTTTTGGGTTAGGAGAGTTTGTTTTCGTTATTAGAAATTTGTCGATTTTTTCAACCTTAATGTGTAAATTTGCTTGCAGGATGGTTATAACAAAGAAAAAATTACCTCCTTGGTTCTACGTGATTGCACAAACATTACTTCTGGCACACTTGAGGAAGTTCTTCGGTTGCTCCCTTCTATATCATCTGTAGATATTAGAGGTTGCAGCCAGTTTGAAGATTTGACTTCCAGACTGCCAAATATCAACTGGGTAAATGGCCGGGATTCACATTCAAGAATGAGGAGTCTCAAACTCATAAGCGAGAGAACTTCATCAATTTTTAAGACTTCTAATGGTATGGATAGTCATAATGAGGATTCTAGTGGCCTGAGAGACTATTTTGAAAATTTGAGTAAGAGAGAGAGTTCAAATCAGTTATTCTGCAAAAGCTTGTACAAACGTTCAAAACTATTTGATGCAAAGAGATCATCATCCATCCTATCTAGGGGCGCCCATCCTAGGCGTTTGGCTATCAAGAAATCAGAAAATGGGTATAAGAGGTTGGAGGAGTTTCTGTCTTTAAGTCTGAAGGGTATCATGAAGGAGAATACTTTCGATTTCTTTCTGCCTAAGGTACCATAATATGATTATACCTGCTTTCTACTGTTGGTAAGCAAGATGCAAATATGTCCTTCTATTGTTATTTTGACTGTTCTTGTTCCTGTTTAACATTCTTCACCAGGTTGCAGAGATTGAATATAGAATGAAGAATGGTTATTATGCTGGTCGTGGTCTGAGCTCTGTCAAAAAAGATATAAGTCGGATGTGCAGAGATGCAATAAAGTAAGCTGTGCTTTTTGTGTTTTGTTTTCATGGCTGTTTTGTATGTTAGAATGTTATGGCGGATGGTCAAAACATTATAACTTGTCAGAGTTGGAGCTTTTGTTGAGAATTGGTAATTGGGTATAAGGGCTAAGGTTTTCAATTTATTGTGGGAACGCCTTTGAAGGTGAGGACCCTGCTAATAAATTATATCGGCAAAGTGTAGTTTGTTGCTATATTTGCATGTTATTTGGTATGGAAAATTCAGTGTTATCTTCTCATCTAGCTTTCCCCTTCCTGTATGTGCATATATTTATTTTTAAGCAATCTGGACCGAAGCAAAAAATGAGTCACAAAATAATTTAAATAAAATGTTTATAAAAAATTCTAAGCAATCTGACTACAATCTATTGTATATTATGTCAATACAGTGTGAAAAATCGGGGCAATACCAGAAATATGAATCACATCATTACCTTATTTATTCGGCTTGCTACGAGTTTGGAATGCAGTCCAAAATCTTCCCATGAGAGAGATGAGATGATGAAGATTTGGAGAGATGTATCACCTCCAGGGTTCTGTTCTGCTTCCTCAAAGTACAAGAAGGTCAATAAAGTAGCTGAAAGGAAATACATGAATAGGATTAGTGGCTCCTCCTTCATCAATGGTGCGTCTGATTATGAAGATTATGTGTCTGATGGAGAAATTAAGCGACATTTATCCAAGTTGAATAAAAAATTAATGGACTCGGGAAGTGAAACATCTGATGGGTCGTCTGTAGAAACCGAGACAGATAGTGGGAGTACTGCCTCAGAAAGTGATTTGGACTTTGAGTCTAAAGGTGGAGCAAGGGAGTCAAGAGGGGATGATTACTTTACTGTAGATGATGGATTAGAGTCTTTTGCGGATGACCGTGAATGGGGTGCTCGAATGACGAAAGCAAGCCTGGTTCCCCCTGTTACTAGGAGATATGAAGTTATTGATCAGTATGTCATTGTAGCAGATCAGGAGGAAGTGAAAAGAAAGATGCAGGTCTCCTTACCCGATGATTATGAAGCAAAGCTCGATGCTCAAAAAAATGGCACTGAGGAGTCGGATATGGAAATTCCTGAAGTCAAAGACTATAAGCCTAGGAAGCAGCTTGGAGATGAGGTTTTAGAACAAGAAGTTTATGGCATTGATCCATACACTCATAATCTATTACTCGACTCCATGCCAGAGGAATCTGATTGGCCTCTTTTAGATAAGCATGTGTTTATTGAAGAAGTACTTCTCCGCACGCTGAATAAGCAAGTCAGAAGTTTCACAGGAACTGGACACACTCCTATGAAGTATCCTTTGGAACCTGTTATCAAAGATATCCTTAAATCTGCCGAGGAAGACCATGATACACGAACTGTGAGAGTATGCCAGTTTATGCTGAATGCCATTAGAAATCGACCCGAGGACAATTATGTTTCTTATAGAAAGGTACCATGCATTAATCTTTAATTACGTTACTTACGTATCATCATTGTTGTTGGCAAACCTTTTCTTCTGTTATACTGATTCTTTTATTTTGCATTTGTATTATGATATGCTTGATCAGGGGCTTGGTGTTGTATGCAACAAAGAAGGTGGCTTTGGCGAGGATGATTTTGTTGTGGAGTTTTTGGGAGAGGTAAGGATGCCAAAGGATAATCCTGATATCTCTTTTCTGTATTTAAAGTACTAGAGCAAGCTTATATGTCAGATTTGATTCCTAATGGTCTTAATACTTGAACTTTATTTTTATTTGATCCCCTTCTTTTCTGTTGATGACAGGTTTATCCTGCTTGGAAATGGTTTGAGAAGCAAGACGGGATTCGCTCATTGCAGAAAAATAGTAAAGATCCAGCACCGGAGTTCTACAATATTTACCTTGAGAGGCCAAAGGTATCCTTAATTTACTTGAAACTTACCTTTACTCACTGTTTTAGAAAAAAAATTCTCTTGATCATGCATTCTTATGTGGCAGGGTGATGCTGATGGTTATGATTTAGTAGTTGTTGATGCAATGCACAAGGCAAATTATGCAAGTCGTATCTGTCATTCGTGTAGACCTAATTGTGAAGCAAAGTAAGTTTCTCCATCCTCGACCTCGAAAATATATACTCCTGTGCTCATTTTTTGAAATTATCCTCTTGTTACTTCTCTCGAAGATATATGGTAATTATCCTCGGCCACGTTAGCTTGCAATTACTATAATACATGACAGGTGCTACATATTAGACTTGTGTTTTGCTATTATGCTCAATTGCTAGTCTTTTGTGTGTTATTTTGGGGGTTCTAGACTGAGATTAATGCTCAACTTTTTACAGATAACTATGTATCTTTGGCTTTCTTGCAAGATAGGATCTTTTTTCTATTGCTTCTTTATGGTCCTCTGCCCTGGGTGCCTATAGGGCTATCTCTAAGTTTGATTTTTGTAGAGTTTGGAGAGCTGTCTTTGAATGTATTTATTTTATTTCCACTGGTTATAGAGTTTGGCTTTGTGCTCAACTTTTTACACAGAACTATTTATCTTTTTCTTTGTTGCATCTTTTATCTATTGCTTCTTAATGGATCTCTGCTGTGGGTGTGTATAGGGGTATTTCTGTGTTATCTTTGTAGAGATTGGAGAGCTGTCCTCTTTTGAATATATTTATAGAGTTTGTGGATTCCTTGTCCCCCTCCCCCCTCCCCCCTCCCCCCTCCCCCCTCCATGCTTGTATTATCTGTTTTCATTTAATAAAGTTTTTCTATCTTAAAAAAAATACAGTTGTCATGATCTACTGTTTACTTTGTACACCAGTAATTTTGATGGATTGAAACTGTAACAGGTGTTTATTACATCATTTGCCTATACAATTGTTGTGCACTTAGAAGATTTCTTCATAGCATGGCATTATTATTTATCAGTTATTTTGATGGTTTAAGGTTAACTGTTACTATCATTCTTTTTATTTTTATTGTGTAACTTATCATATCAGCATATTGTCAGTCTTAGGGTGGAACTTCTTTCAGTGAAAAATTACCTTTAATTAACTTCTGAATTGGTAGGAAAAAGAAAAATCTAAGTTCATAATTTGGAAGAGTATTTTGTTGGGCTTAAATATGAATTAGTACCTTAAACTATAGGTCATATTCCACTTCGGTGATCCACCTTTCAATTTGGTCAATTAGATGATTAAATTATTAATTTTTTTCAATTACAACAAATTGAACACGCCACGTCTAACGTGGCTAATTGTGTGGGGCCTTAAGACTCTTATGTAGCAAAAAAAACTATATTTTATTCATTACATAAACAAATCTTTTTAAATCATAGGCAAAATGGTCAAAACATAATTTAACAATTCTAATTAAAATAAAGCAAACATATATCAGTTGCCCCTCTCTGCCATAACTTATGATTTCTCTGATCATCTGTTGTGAGCCGATGATTTCACCAAGTCCCCCGGAGAAAGCAACAGCCCTTATTGCATCTCTGCCTGCAAACAAACATAACCACCTCTCTTTCTCTCTCTATATCTACGTATGTATGTATTGTGTGTAAAGGGTTTAACCCTTTTACATATCTTTTCCATTCTATTCAATTCCATTCCTTTTTTCTTTTCTGTGCAGTCAAAACTCAGAAACACAGATCTACAACAAAAATCTATACAGAAGATGAATCAAAACCCATTTTTGATCTCTTATTCTAATACTAATATTTCTCACATTCCTATATGAAGATGAATCAAAACCCACATTCTCCCTGCGATTGAACATCCGCGCTAGAACATCCGCGCTAGAAAAGAAAACTGGCCCATTTAACTAGTTGATATGGGAGTGTTCAAGTTTCATTTTTTACCAAACCATTGTGAAAACCCAACAGAGCCACTTACAAATGGAGAAGCTGTTGGAGGTTGGGGTTTTTGGTGGGTCGGGTTTTGACGGAACGATCTGAAATTAGCCAGAGGATGATTCCGGTGGCGATCGAGGCCATTAACGGGGCGATTGCGGTGGATCTGTGGCGGTTATGGAGGTTTAACGGTGGCGATTGTTTGGCGAGTGATCGGAGATTGAGGTTGAGAGGGGCGGTGAGGAAGAAAACGAAGAGATCAATCAAACAGAGAGACAGAAATTAAACCAAGATGATGAAGGCAAAGTAATTTTTGTTAAGTTTTAAAGTGATATGACGAATTTGCCCTTACTGTATAATAAATGTTTAAATAAATATTAAAATAATCTTTTTATTTTACACATCAACTGGCTAATGACCTACTCAGATAGCCACGTCAGAAATTTCTGACGTGGCGGCTCAATTTGTTACAATTGAAAAAAATTGATAGTTTAATCACCTGATTGAAAAAATTGAAAGGTGGATCACCGAAGTGGAATATGGCCTATAGTTTAGGGTACTAATTCATATTTAAGCCTATTTTGTTGTATCAGTAATGAGTAATCTTCTACGACACATTCTTCAATTCACTGTTTGTGGACAATTTTTTTAGAAGTAATTTTACTTTTGACTACTGGTGGGATGTCCATGATGCACATGGTATGCTAAGCACAAGATACTTTTAGTGGTTTTAACTTCTTCCTAATATGGTTTGTGGCCTTTAAAATTCAAATCTAAGACTTGTTCTCCTGGTGCCATGTGCGTCTTGATAAAGATTTTACAGCAATACTATATCAAGTTACATTAACCTTGCTAGATCCATTTTCATAGTAGAATAATTGTTGGACATTGCCCCACCAAAGACAAGTGGAGAAGTAATGTTTGGCAGGTTAGCCTTGTGCAAGGAAGATCAGTTTTTACACTTGTAAAAAGCTGTTCTATGAAGACTTGAAGGTGCCAAAAGAATAAGAGATTTCAAATAAAAATGGGTTGTTTGAAGACACTGTTGTGAAGGATAATAAACAAGTACATGGCTCTGATAAACTAAATAGTAGAAAGAACATTTTTTTAGTGCTGAGGCCGCCCAAGTCGATTTCGGTCTTTTTTAATAATAAGATCGTTGAATTGTCCCCATAACGAGTTTTCCTCCCCTTTCTGGTCGCATATTGTCCGAGTTATATTACTTCTCTAGTTTAGTTTCTGATTATTGTTTTTGCTCTCACATGAGTGAAATACGTTTGACTGATTGCAAGGATTAGTTTGGCTTACTAATACCATATTTACGAGCGTTTCCACGATTGCAGAGTAACTGCTGTTGATGGTCAATACCAGATAGGAATATATACTGTACGCCCTATTGGACATGGCGAAGAAGTGACGTTTGATTATAACTCTGTTACTGAGGCGAGTGACCTTAGCCTATCTAACCATTTTCGGACAATATCATTTCAATAGGCTGTAGTTTTTGACATTGATATATCTTGATAATGCTACAGAGTAAAGAAGAATACGAAGCATCTGTTTGCCTCTGTGGCAGCCAAGTTTGTCGTGGAAGCTATTTGAATCTTACAGGTGAAGGAGCTTTTCAGAAGGTACAGACTGAATGTAGTGATCTTATATTTACCATCTGAGTGGGGTTTTTAGTTGCTGGTTTCCTTTCTTGAATGGAAAAAAATTGAAAAGTGGTAAAGTTGGGGCAGTTTTGAGAAGTTGAGACTTCCGCATGCATGGCATAAAGGCTTGCTTGATTACCCTTCTTTGTTACTAATGCTTATCTTATCTAGTATTTTGTCGTAGTCTTAGTGCACCTAATTGAATTTGTCCCCTTTTGAGTTGTATCACTACTTCATCTTTTTTCTTGACTGTAATGTCCACCAGGTACTAAAAGAATGCCATGGAATTCTGGATCGTCATCAGTTGATGTTAGAGGCTTGTGAATTGAATTCAGTTTCTGAGGACGATTACATTGACTTGGGTAGGGCTGGACTTGGAAGTTGTTTGCTTTGTGGCTTGCCTGATTGGCTGATAGCATATTCTGCTCGTCTGGTATATATCTTTGCTCTGTCTACTTTTGAGAGTTACAGGATTGAATATTATACAGGGTCTTTTTCTGACACTACAGCATTTTTGTTGAAGGTGAGATTTATCAATTCTGAAAGGGTTAAGCTTCCGAAGGAGATTTTAAGGCATAATTTGGATGAGAAGAGGAAATATTTTGCAGAGATTTGCTTGGATGTTGAGAAGAGTGATGCTGAAGTGCAGGTGAGTATGGTTATATGCAACCTCTCTTTTTTTCTCTCTCTTGTTGCATGTTGTAGATTAACACGCATTGTTCTCTTAGTAATTCCAAGCATATGCATGTTATTATGGGTTTAATCATTTTATACTTTTTCTTCTTGAATATGACAGGCTGAGGGCGACTTCAGAATTTGGCTCTTACTCTAGACAAGGTAGTTGCATTTTCAAAAAGAACTTATCTTCTGTCTTCTCTTCTTTTCTTTTATAGATAAGGTTCACTATCCTAGAAAACATTCATATTCTGAATCTGGTTGCTGAAGCACATTGCTTCTCAACTCATTGTCATGTTTTGACTAACTATAGCCTCCTATCAGTATTACTTATTGCCAGAAGGAAAAAAAAAGGAGGGGGGAGGGAGGAGTAACATCATAACATGAACTAGAAACTTTAGATATTTTCTTGAGTTTGAATCTAAATTGAAATTCTTTTAATAGATTCTCTTGATCATTCTTATTGATTTTCTATTAATTCTGTTGCTCTAATGAGTACGCACACTTTCAGTACTACCATATGCTGAAAAATGTTTTGGGAAGCCAGGCTTCTGATTTCACTACAACCTAGAAGCAAACAGCAGAGTACGCTGGTTATTTCATTTTTGGACTCTTTTTACAGGTGAGGTATGTGATGAGATGTGTTTTTGGTGACCCAAAGAAAGCTCCGCCTCCACTGGAAAGGCTTAGTCCTGAACAAGCAGTGTCCTTTATCTGGAAAGGAGAAGGATCACTTGTTGACGAACTTCTCCAGTGCATGGCTCCTCATATGGAAGATGGCCTGCTGAATGATCTCAAGTCCAGTATTCGTGCTCACGACCCATCTGGTTCTGATGACATCCAGAGGGAGCTTCGCAAATCTTTGACATGGTGAGACAGCTTGAACTCTTCCGTTTCATTTACTATGTGAGATTTATAGTAACCGCAAGTCAGCTAAGCTTTTTATTTTGTCAGGTTGAGGGATGAGGTCCGAAATCTACCATGTTCATATAAGTGTCGGCATGATGCTGCTGCAGACTTAATCCACATATATGCTTTTACAAAGTGCTTTTTTAGAATACGGGTGAGTTGTTATTATACCTAATTTTGGGGAGAACAGTACTTTTGAGGTTGTGTACCCTTTATTAACCTTTTCATACTTTCCAGGAATACAAGGCTGTAACTTCACCATCTGTTTACATCAGTCCTCTTGACTTGGGCCCCAAGTACAGTGATAAATTGGGGTCAGGTTTCCATGAGTATTGTAAGACTTATGGTGAAAATTACTGCCTGGGGCAGCTGATCTTTTGGCATAACCAAACTAATGCGGAACCAGATTGTAGCCTAGCTAGATCGAGCAGAGGTTGTTTATCTCTACCCGATATTGGTTCCTTTTATGCCAAGGTCAACAAGCCATCAAGACATCGAATTTATGGCCCAAGAAACCAGAAGCTTATGCTGGCAAGGATGGTGAGCTTTATTTATATATTCGCACATTATATATTTCATTTCTTATTTAATTGAAGGATGAGTAAACACCCCTCTCCCCCCTTGAAATTGTGATAATATAAAAATCAGATTCAGGATTAGAATTGTCCCCGACATCATCTTTAACCTACTTGTGCTGCAATTGTCTATTGTTTTAATGTTTACTTTTTGTCTTTTGACCTGCCTTATAATTGTAAAAAAAATGTTTTGGTTAGCCAGTTCTATTGTCTATGGAGGAGTTGGTATATTAAATGGTGATATAATAGTGTTTAGGGGCTGTTAAATTGAACATTATTTTCATTATTGTGGTGCAATGAAATGAAACACCAGTTCTTTTGGCTGATCCAATCTCCTTGACTATGACAAACCTTATATTACATTCAAGGTATCCTCATTGTTGCATTTGGCTCGTTATTATTTTATTTATTCCTGGAAATACGTAGAAGGGTTGGTAAATCAGTCGGCTGTCCATTGGATTCATATATTCTTTTCTACTGTGGTTGGAAAATTCATAAGAGGATTATTATAGTAAGTGTCTGGAATCAAGGGCCCAATTCAAGAAGTTGGTGTGTTTACAGGTAGGAGAGGGAGTAAGTACCAATTTTGAAAATAGAAAAAGCTGAAGTTGAAGTTGCTTATATTTGATTGACCTGAATCTATGTTTTTGTCTAATTTATAACCTGGGCTAGGGGTAGATTTTGCATTAACTAATATAATTGTTGTTGTTGTTGTTGTTGTTGTGTGGTTTTGGCAGGAGAAGCAGTGGCAGAGACCGTGGCCGAAGGACGCGATTTGGTCATTTGAGAATACTCCAAAGGTTATTGGCAGTCCAATGCTGGATGCTGTTTTAGATAATGCTCCACTGGACAAGGAGTTGGTGCATTGGTTGAAGCACAGACCTCCAATTTTCCAGGCCACGGTGGGATAGGTAGTTTGAGCAGGGAGCAGCGCATTGTCAATATGACTGAGTAGGGATCTTTTTCTTATTGTTTTTTGATATTGGTTACAGCAGGCAGGCCCGTTCTTTTTAGGGGTTTGGCTATTATTCCAAAGCACCCCTGCTGCTTTTCATTCTTGTGTACTGTACAGCTGTTTTTCCTGTGTTATTTTTAGGTTTGTAATATGTAATTCATTATTGGGTAGTTGCAGTGATTTGCATTCTTATTTTTAATCTTATAATGATGAGAAATGGAAAGGAGGAAAAAAATAAAAATTGTTGATGAGTAGATGCATGCTCAA
Source organism: Panax quinquefolius (assembly GCA_020205615.1). Taxonomy (NCBI): domain Eukaryota; kingdom Viridiplantae; phylum Streptophyta; class Magnoliopsida; order Apiales; family Araliaceae; genus Panax; species Panax quinquefolius. The sequence goes on from CM035161.1 coordinate 12,344,618, forward strand.
TGAATGTGTTACTTTGTTCTTAAAAACTGGTAATTTAATTATGTTTTAACCTTTTTCTTCAGTGTGGATTAACAGATAAAAGTTGGGTGCTTGTGTAACAAGGCATATAAGTTTGAAAATGTAGCCGTCTTGTTACTTGTGGCTTTTTACGTAGGGGATAATTCTCCTTGTAAATGCACGCATTGACATGTTCAAACTACTAATACTTGAACTTAAAGTTAAATGAGGTTGGGTGTGATTGGTTTATTTATTATTAGTATTAATTTATTTGAGACGCTAGCTCTTCTGAAAGAAAATTTGATGTCTCTACATAAATATGTTAGGTGATTACTAGCTGTTTGTTTAGATAATCGAGTCATTCTTAAATACTCCAAACCAAACTAAGTAGTACTAGGTTATGATTCACTTAAATTATGTTCATAAACGATACACTCGTTATTTTTGTCATTTAATTTCCCTTTTGTTATAGAATTCAATTTTAAAACTAAAATTCAATTTCACTTATATTTGTTTTTTTTTTTACTTCTAATTTTATTATCAAGTATCGCAGTTTTGGGTACACTATCGGTTACTAGGGTCATACACGTAAATTTACTTGGTTAATAAACCATTCCCCTCCCCCCGACAAAATTCAGAGAGCCAGAGCCGGTCAGCCACAAGCCTTCCTCCACCCGTTGGATCAAATTCCTTTATACTCATCCGACGGTAATTCCAATAACCGCGAAAATTAATTTCTTGGAATATTCAGGAGACACACAGCTAAACAAAATCAGTACGTTGCTTTAACCTGAAAACGGCAAGTGCCACCGGCACTTGTCGGTTTTGGAGGGAGTGCACTTTTGTAGCAGATAAGTGCTTTTCACTTTTAAAAAATATATAGTATTTATTTTAATAGGAGTTTTTATAAAATTCAATAATTTACGTGTAATTTAGATACATATAAAAAATAATATTATACATACCGCACAATACTGTTTTTTATATATTATTAAAGTATAACTAAATCACTAAATTTTATAAAAAAAATTATTGAAATTATTATAATTTTAGAGAGAGCATAAGAAGATTATATAAGAAGTGAGATTTTCTATTATTCTTGCATACAACCAATATATGGATAGTGAGCCTTTCAATTTATAAATTTCTGCAAATATACTTACTTAAATAGGGAGAATGAATAATTTCATCAATGAATGTAGGTTATGTAAGTTATAGAAAATGAATGGACATCCATATTATAACTATTTATAACACTCCCCTTGGATGTCCATTCTTGAAGAATATGCCTCGTTAAAACCTTACTAGGAAAAACCACGTGGGATAAAAAATCTAGTGAAGGAAAAAGAGTACATAATTCTTCAAAACTTATGAGATATTGCTTTATGAAAAAAAAATTTAATTACTCCCCTCATGATTATATCATTTGAGATCTCTACGAGTCGGCGTAATCCAACGTTGTGGACTAGCTTCTCAAATGTAGAAGTAGGAAGCGCCTTTGTTAATAAATCGCCAAATTTTCACTTGAACGGATTTATTTGAACATTTATATCACCATTCTTACGAAGGTCGTGAGTGAAAAAGAACTTTGGTGAAATATGTTTTGTTCTATCACCTTTGATATATCCTTCCTTGAGTTGGACAATGCATGTCAGATTATCCTCATATAAGACCGTCGATGTTTTTTCTCCTCAAGATAAACCGCAGCTCTCCTCGTATGTGTTGAATTACGGACCTTAACCATACACATTCACGACTAGCCTCATGTATTGCCAAAATTTCAAGATGGTTAGAAGATGTAGCTACTTATAGTTTGCTTCATCGAACGCCAAGAAATGGCGTTCCACTTCTGATGAATACATATCCGGTTTGCGATCGAGCATTATGAGGATCGGATAGGTACCTGCATCTCGCAAAACCAATCAAATCTGTTTTGGGTTGGTTAGAAAATACAAACCCATATCCTTTGTACCTTGTAGGTAACGAAGTATATGTTTAATTCCATTCCAATGCCTTCGGGTTGACAAGAGCTATATCTTGCTAATAAGTTGACAGAGAATGATATATCGTGTCGTGTATGGCTAAGAAGATACATTAGTGCTCAATTGCACTCAAGTATGGTACTTCAGACCAAGAATCTCCTCATCATTTTCTCGAGTTCGAAAGGGTCTTTATTTACATCAAGTGACCTCACAACCATTGGGGTGCTTTCAACGGATGTGCTTTGTCCATATAAAACCGTTTTTTAGCACCTTCTACTATATAAGATGTTTGATGCACAAGAATCACCGTCCTTTAAATGCTCTATATGTAACCCAAGACAAAATTTTTGTTTTTCCAAGATCTTTCATTTCAAATTCTCTTTTCAAGTACTCTACTACCTTTGAAATCTCTTCAGGAGTTCCAATGATATTTAGATCATCAACATATACTGCAATAATAACAAACTCAAATCTAGATCTCTTTATAAAAATGCATGGGCTAACATGATCATTCTTATATCCCTCCTTTAACAAATATTCACTAAGATTTATTATACCACACGCGGCCGGGATTGTTTTAATCCATATAGAGATCTATTTAATTTGATCGAGAGTCTTTGTTCTCTAGAAATCGGATTTACATGCTTACGCAATTTAAATCCTTTTGGGAGTTTCATATAAATTTCATTATCAAGTGGGCCATACAAGTATGCTATAACGACATCCATTAGACGTAAATGAAGTCCTTCTTTTATTGCGAGACTGATTAGGAATCGAAAAGTAGTCACATCCATCACAGGAGAGTATGTCTCTTCATAATCAATCTACCGGTCTTTGTGAAAATCCTTGCAAGAACTAGTCGTGCTTTATGTCGCACAATTTCACCCTTTTCATTTCGTTTTCGAACAAAAACCCATTTGTACCCCACTGGTTTTACACCATCAGGTGTACGGACTACTGGTCCAAAAACATTTCTCTTTTCAAGAGATTTCAATTCTGCCTCAATTGCATCTTTCCATTTTGGCCAATCAATTCTATGCATGCATTCCTCAATAGACCTTGGTTCAAGATCCTCGTCATCTTTTATAACATCTAGCGCTATATTGTATGAAAAAACATTATCGACGTCAATTTCATTTCTTGGTTCCATATTTTTCTCGGACATGACATAATTTATCAAGATCTCTTCATTTTCAATGATTTCGTGTACTGATTGTCTTTTGGGCTCGTAATATTAGTCATGTCTAGAGGTTTTTCTCGTAGACTCTTCCGAGTTCCCATTTCCTCATCGTGACCATCTTGAATCTTTGTTCCTTTTCTCATACGAGGATTCTTATCTTTGGAACCGATCGATCTACCACGCTGGCGTGCTTTGGGTTCATTAGCAACAAGAGGTTGTCCTGCCGGGACATCAATTTTATTTGGAGCATTAACAATTTGGTATATGTGACTTTGTTACACTCTTTGGGTCGGAAAATGCGTCGCAATTGATTTGCTAAACTTTGTAAATGAATTATCTTACGAACTTCTAGTTCACATTGTTTTGTCTGAGGATCAAAATGAGACAATGATAATTCATTCCGACTTATCTCTTTTTCCAATTACCATTTTCTCCCCCTAATGTTGGGAAGACCGATTCATCAAAATGACAATCAATGAAATCTAGTCGTAAATAAATCCCCTGATTGATGGTTCTAAATATTTAATTATAGATGGGGATTCATATCCAACATATATTCCTAACCTCCTTTGAGATCTCATCTTAAATACGTTGTGGTGGAGGAATTGGAACATATCTGACAACCAAAAATTCTTAGATGAGAAATATTTGGTTCTGACCAAAACCAATTGTAAAGGGGAGTACTTATGATAACTTGTTGATCTGATGCGAATTAGTGTTGCTTGCGTGTAAAATAAAGCATGACCCCAAGCGAAAATGGAAGTTTTGATCTCATCGGTAATGGTCTTGCAATCAATTGAAGACGTTTAATCAATGATTCTGCAAGGCCATTTTGTGTGTGAACATGTCTTCTGGGATGTTCAACACTTATCCCAATAGACATACAATAATCATTGAAAGTTTGGGAAGTAAATTCACCAAAGATTGTCAATACTGAATTTTCTTGATGGGATAATCTGGAAAATGTGCTTAATCGATTAATTGAGCAAGTAACCTCATGAAACGCCAGTTGCGAGTTGATAATAGAGATACATGTGACCACCTTGTTGATGCATCAATTAAAACTATAAAATATCTAAAAGGTCCACATGGTGGATGAATTGGTCCACATATATCACCTTGTATTCGTTCCGAGAAAAGTAAGGGATTCATCCTATCTTAGCCGGTGATGGTAGAAACAATTAACTTGCCTTGAAAACAAGCAAGATATGGAAATCATTCGATTGAAGAATCATTTGGTTCTCCAATGGATGTCCACATGAATTCTCAATTATTCTTCGTGATCATTATCGATCCGGGATGTCCTAACAGTTCATGCCAAACAACAAAGTTATTGTGATTCGTTAGCTTTTTATTAACAACCATATTTGTTTCAATTGTTCTAATTCTCGTGTAGTACAAACCGGAGGAAAAAATTTGGTAATTTTTCTAATACACTTTTATTACAGGAGATTATACTCGTAATGTGAAGATACTCAATTTTTCCTTCACATGTTGTCTCGATATGATACCTATTTCCTACGGATATCCTTAAAACTCAATAAATTTCTTTGAGACACAGGAGAGTATAATGCTTCATCAATTTCAAATTTTGTTCCTCCGGTAAGAAAATATTAGCTCTTCCTAGAGCCTTTTATCAATTTTGCACTACCCGATATCGTCTCTAACATTTGCCTTTTGCATTATGAAAGAAGAAAAATATTTCTTATTACGTAATATAATTATGCGTAGTAAGTATTTGTCTGCATGAGACATATATCTCCACCATTCATTTAAAATCGAATCAAGAGAGTATCTATGTTATTCAATGAAAATAAGAAATACATAATTAGATTAATAAAATATCTCATATATAACGAATCATAAGGAAACAGTTAAACATGATAAAAACATAATAATTAGAATTTTATTAATGCTTAAAATAAAGTCCAATAACATCAAAGCATCATTTAAAATTTTATATTTGGACACTCTCATCACCAAACAAGAAGTCAATTTTTCTTCGTGATTTGAGAAAAATCATTAACATCTAGATGAGTGGTATCCACACAACCATAATTAAAATCATCATTTCCAGAATCAAGATTTGTTTCATCTTTTCCATCCTCACTAGCAAAATTTGTCTCTATCTTCTTTTCTTTATCTCTTAATGATTGTTGATAGAGCTCAACAAGATGTTTTGGTGTACGATAGGTACGAGACCAATGGCTTTTACTGTGAGACCCCAGATTTTATCAATAAAGATTTAAATTTTGTCGAAATAATTTTTTAATATTATGGTGTGAATTTGAGATAATATTATAGTTGTGGGTAGTATTTATAAATTTTGCAAAGTATGCAAGTTGTTATATTATATTCGATTGGTCGGGAATATTCGGTTTAGCGAGGAATATTAAATACAACTACTCAATCATTGGTGGACCCCACAATGTAATTATTGTTTGATTGAGAAAACGCGACAAAAATATTTTATTGAAATAACGGCGGAAGTTTTACCGTTGATCTTGTTGAACTACTCGGTAGTAAAAGTAAATGCGATGTCATTATGTGGTTGCGTAGTAGCACACAGTATTGATTGATTATTGATGCTTATGTGAGAAGTCACTCGGTTTGATTCCATTATTGTCGATTAATAATATGAATTATTATAATGATAATGACGTTTTGTTTTATTCAGTATTATTAACGTAATAAAATGTAAACATCTTTTATATAAAACATAATACTTTATTAAAGTTATTACATAAATAGAATATATTATATTATGCGTAGTGTTGCGTAGTATTTTTGCGTAGTGTTTTTTGCGTAGTGTTGCGTAGTGTTTGCATAGTAAAATGTTTTTATATAAATAGAATATATGATATTTTATTTAAAAGATTTTACTTTAAATATGGACCGCATGATTAAAGTAAATCAATCTGGACCGTTCATGGATTAATTACTTATGCATTCTATTTTCCTATAAATAGAAGCTCGTTCCTTCATTATTTTCTTAGGAATTCATTGAAACTCTAGAGAGAAAACTAGAGAGAAAGAAGAAAAGTATACTGCTACTTCACTTTTCCAATATTCAGGTTCTTCTAAGGTAAGGGATATTATTTGTTGTACCTGTAAAGGGTGTTATTCTCTCTTATTCATGAAGAGAACTTCATTATTCCATTCTTTATTATTCATTGGAATAACTTTTGTATCGCTTGATACCCTATACTTGGTGAAATCCTCTCATTATTCCATTTTTATTATTATGTTGGAATAACTCAGATATCTGCAAACATACCCTATACATAATCAGTATCGTGGTTTACCCTATACTTGGTGACATTCTTCTATTATTCTCATTTGAACATCACGTATACATGTGTTTTACAATCGACTGGTTAAAATCTTTATTATTATTCGCTGGAACATCCTGCGTGTGTTTTTACACCTACTGGTTCCGTCTTTATCATTCTGTTGGAATATCTTATACATGTGTTTTACAATCGGATCCAGTTCCATCTTTATTATTCTCATTGGAACATCCTATCGGTGTGTAATTTCACCGACACGGTTACATTATTATTATTACATTGGAATAACTTTTATACATCTGCAATCTGCGTGCGTGGTGATTTCCTTTGTTATTCCATTCTTTATTATACCCAAATAGTTAAAACTTTGACTTCTATACTCCATGAAATTAGTAGAATATTCTTGATATTTGCGTTTCATCCAAAGATCTTTTCATGAAAATATTCTTCCGATCATTCTTGAATTTTACTCTACAAAGCGATGTCGTCATTTGACAATTTGGGCGTTATTAGTTCTGAATAAATTAATTAATTGAACTTGTTTTATTGAATTATTATGTCATTGTCATCATCCTCATGTTATATTATATTATCTTTGGGTGGCGTGCATAGATGAATTTAGTATGATTATGACCAGGATCATTCGGTATAATCATGGCTTGTTATAAATGATGTGATAAAAGTCCTCGGTGGCACATGTAATGCGGTGATGGATAGTTTTTGGTATGATTATGACCGGGGGTGATTCGGTATAGTCATGACCATTGATAATTTGATGAAAATTCTTGGCCAGTGAGTACGGGGATGATTAGATATTGTGGTTTATTCATTAAACCGAGTCTTAGTGATAAAAATTATGAAAACCTTTTAAAACCTAAAAGATAGTAGACTTTATTTTCTACTGACTCTTTTAATGGATTGCATATTCATTGCAGATTAAACCGGTTGTCTATTGTATTTTATCGGTTTAACATTGTTGAAGACTATTGATAATTTATTACGCATTATCTTAGTTATAATATTTCTTCTTGGGCTAGTTGAGCTCACCCTTTCTTTCAACGTGTTCTCCTCGGAAATGAGAATATAGGCTGGGACGAGTCTGGGGAACGGAGTAATGGTTCGGAGGATAGCATTAGTAGTCCCTCACTATTACGTGAAATAGTGTGATAATAATTGTAATGAGGACTCCTTTTGAGTTTGTATAATATCTAGTAGACAATATTTGTATTCAAACTCACAGTCTATGTCGTATTGTACACGACAGTTATATTAGTAAGTTGTATTTAAATTCTGTACCATGTAAGTGGCGACCCAAGATGGGTGACGTATACCTAATTTTGGGGGCGTCACATTTACCTCCACAACGATAACACAAATTCTCCATGGTATTTTTATCTTTATCACCTTTTTCGCGTTTTCCATCCTTATATTCCCGCTTATGGTGGGTATATGTGTTTGTGAAATGACCACCACGATGATTATTTCGACCACGTCCACGTCCACGTCCATAACCACGTCCACGACTACTGGCGTGACCTCTGTTTTTTCCATTATATGTTACGGCATTCACTGCAGGGAATGGAGCAGATCCAGTTGGACGGGCCTCATGATTTTCATCAATAGTTCATTGTTTTGCTCGGCCACAAGAAAGGCGTGAAATCGATTCGTAGTATTTCTTAAAGCCCTTTTCACGATATTCGTCTTTGCGTGGCGTATTAGATGCGTGAAAGGTGGAGAATGTTTTTTCTAACATATCCGCATCGGTGATCTTTTCTCCACATAATTGTAATTTAGAACGATTCTAAACATAGCCGAGAGTTATAATCACTTACGATTTAAAATCTTGTAATCTTAGATCATCCAATCATAACGAGCTTTAGGAAGTATTACGGTTTTCGGTGGTCGTATCTTTCCTTTAGATTGTTCCAAGGGATAAGTGGATCTTTAACGATCGAATATTCAATTTTAAGTCCTCATGGAGGTGATGACGAAGAAATATCATCGTTTTGGCCTTATCTTGACTAGATGTTTTGTTTCCTTCTTTGATAGTATCACCAAGACCTTTTGCATCTAGATGAATTTCAAAGATCTAACACCCATGATAAATAATTCTTTCCAAAGAATGTCAAGAGCCACAAATTCGAGTTTAGCAAGATTTGTCATTGTAACTTCATACAAAAATATCAAAAATTATTAGAAATTTAATTTATTATAACTATCCACATGTGCGTGTTATAAAAATTATATAAGCATACTATATATTTTATTTAATGGAAGCATCTGGGGCTTACTAACGTGAACATGCATGGGGATGGGGATATAGTAGACATGCATTTGAAATCAATTTGCATGTGATAATCTATATACATGGACAACCTATATATATATAATTTATTAACAAAACTAAAGTTTATATTGTTATCGAGTCAAAACAAAGTAGATAGAATACACTTTGTCAAAACTTTTATCTCCATAATTATAAAACATACAAGAACTCGATGCATGGATCTTTAGAATCGATATATGGATTCTCCCATGTATAAAATGATTTTGTTAGTCAAGATTTGAATGATACTATGTATTATCCTAAAATGTTATTAAAGTTCAATTATTTTAATTTTATAATTAAGTTACTCAAATTCAGTAACAATTATATATATGTATGTATATGCAGTATGCAGTATGCAGTATGTTGCTTATATATATAGTGATGTACATGTATACTAAGGAAAAGACATGCAGTATGAAGGTCTTTGTGTTGATGCACAAATAAGCTCAAATTGTGTGGAGATAATATCAAGTATACTAGTAATATTTAAAAGGCTACTGCTTATTTATATAGTATAGATGTAAACTGATAAGTAATGGAGAAAATGATGATAAGTAAAAGGCTACTTCTTACGATTACGTGCACAAAATGATGATGATGTTACATATATATATATATATATATACATTCTCCTTCAAAACAAATATCTTCAAAACGAAATTGAGAAGCAATCGTGCTGATAACATATTATAATTTTAGAGAGAGCATAAGAAGATTATATAAGAAGTGAGATTTTCTATTATTCTTCAAGACAACTAATCACATGGATAGTGAGCCTCGATTTATAAATTTCACAAAGATACGTACGACTTAAATAGGGAGAATGAATAGCTCATCAATGAATGTAGGTTATGTAAGTTATAGAAAATGAATGGACATCCATATTATAACTATTTATAACAGAAATAAGTATTATACATTTTTTAAAAATAAAAAAATTAGACCAATCACTAGACCGATCGATAATATAAATATGCCCTAGAAGGACTGGTGCAGTATACGTCTTTTTTTTTTGTTGAGCTCTTCTAGGGCGACCGGTCCTAGCGATCGGGTTTTTTTTTTTATTGTAATGTTTCCCAAATAATTTATAAAATTTATTGGAATTGGAATTTTTACAGAATAAAGTGATTTGGATGTCATTTGAATACATGTAAAAAATATGTCTGTACAGTCTGCACAGGCATATTTTTTATATATATCCAAATGACATCCAAATTATTTTATTCTATAAAAATTTTAATTTTAATAAATCTTATAAATTATTTGAGAGAAAAAAAAAAAAAAACGGTCGATAGCAATATCGTTAGGACCGGTCGCCCTAGACTTTTTCTTTTTTATTTCATCTTTTATAGCCGCCTTACACCCTCTCCCCGATAATGATTGTACGTACGGTTACAGTACCCTCTCCCCAAACGCCACGTGCATTCTCTCTCCAACTAATTACATATATCTCTATCTATTCATCAAGATCATACATATATATCCACTCCCTGCAGACTGCAGCCTCTATATACATACACACACATTGCCTTAAGTTTGTAGAGATTTGTTTAATTGTATCTTAGCAATATGGATAGAGATTTTCAGTCTGTGTTTAATAGTACCGACGTATCTTCCCCTGCCGACGATCCTTATACTATCTACTCTGGTATGAGTTTTCAGTCCTTGCTGAGCATTAATGAGGAGAAAACTCTGCTGCCACTCCTTGACTATGCCTGCGGAACAACCTCCTCTCCGGTTACAGATTCACCGGAAACTTTCGGCAATGATTTCTCGCCGATTCAGGATAATCACAAGCTGCCTCGTCTTGATGATCAGAAGCTCAAGTCAATCGATTTCATGGCCGACGAAAAGCTTAAAATGCCCAAACACGAGTCGTTGAACAACGATTTGGAGTTCAATCAGGTGTCCGCCGAAGCTTTTAACTTCTTCTCGGAAATCTCACATCCTCCGACTGAATATTCCACCAGCTGCTTCCACCAGTTACCGGAGCTGTGCACTCTCCACAATGTTGTTCAAAACGAGTCGGATCTTGTCGCTGAGTCATCTTGGAAGCGAGTCAAATCGCTTTCGCCTCCGACTGATGATCCGTATTCTCTGGAATCAATTTTCATCAGAAACTTCCAGATGTCGAAGTTCTTAGCCTCGCCGGAGGTTCAAGCAACTAATGATCCGGAAACTGTGCGGCGGACTTCAATGGCTCGCCAAAGAACTCAGAAGCTCGGTGAGAAGACTTGGTGCTTGCAGAAGGTTTTGCCCTGCGACAAGAAGATGGACATGACGACGATGCTTGAGGAGGCGTACAAGTACGTCAAGTTCCTCCAGGCGCAAGTTAGCATCCTGAAGGCCATGCCTCACCATTCATCTCCGAATAGTTTTCTGAGTCGAAACCCTAGCAATGTGGATGTGTTTGGTGGTGGATTGGGAAGGCTGAACAGGAGCCAGCTTTTGCAGGTTCTGGTGAACTCGCCGGTGGCTCAGACGATAATGTATTCCCAGGGCTTGTGCATTTTCTCGATCGAACAGTTGGCTTTGCTCAAGGAGATAATCGCTGGTTTTTTCTCAACAGAGAATGCTTATTGATTCTCTTTTGAAGCTTCTCTATTAATGGATATTTTCTGTCTTAGCGTTTCTCTCTTACGTCGTTTTACTTTTTGCTACACGTGTATGCACGCGCGCCTTTCAGTTTGTAGTTTCACGGGGAAGGTCCTTATGCTAATGATTTTGGGGTTTCATAGGGTCAATCTAGCTAAAAAGAATAGAAACTTAGAATGAATCGGCAAAAACGATATTTTTTTATGTTGTTATATTTGTTCTTAGTTAGCTCTCTTCGCTTGAGAAAGTTGAGCATATATGTCTTCTTTTTTAAGTGAGCAAATTAACTAATGTTATGTTTGAATGAGAAGAATGAATGTGAGGTAGAAGAAATAAAAAAAAAAATTATGTTTGGTTGTTTAATTGAAATAAAATAAATTATTCTTATTTTTTCTTAAATTATAAATTTTATTCTTTAAAAAAATATAAAATGACTCGAATGAAATGAAATATTCCCTTAGCCTAACATTAAGGGAAGTAGTATTGTTAGTTACGTGAAGTGAAGGCAGTGAGTAATTAATGTTTTATATATATGTATATGGATCCAGTTTAAAAGTTCCGTATCTTGTAGGTTTGCTTAATGGTGATTGCTGTGCAATACTCTATGATACTACTATGAAAATCTTCCTGCGTTTTTCTTATTTATTTCTCTGTTCCCTACAAATTATTTGATTCGCCTATCCAAACTCCTTTTTGCCGTACTACTCCAGACAATTATAGTGGCTCAAAATAATACTTAGATGTAAAATGAGCAAACAGTTCGGGTTCAATTTGTATTCGTTTGATTTAAAGTTTGATTCTAGCTAGCTCGACACGAAATATAAATGAGTCAAATATTAGCAAATTTTAAAGTTCGATAAATTATTCGAATCTCCTCAAATTGTAATTTTCTATTAATACTCGGATCATATTCGATCAAAAAGTTCAAACTACTCGAGCTTGATTCGAAAACGTGCTCGACTTGATAGCAAAATGAGCCTCAATCAAACCTTATTTTATACTCGATAAATTTTGTGAACCAAATCTGAACAATTCAATACTCGACTCGACTGGTTCGTTTAATATTTTCTTTATTTAATCTAATTTTATTTATATACTCGCTTGTATTCTCAGCTAGTAGTAGGAGCAACACTCTCAGAATCGGACCATTTATTGAATCGAAAAAGGTATCGGGTGGATGGATCACTGGTCCAATCAGTAGTCGAACCGTTATTGACCCAATAACGTCATTAATATATAAAAATATATATTTTTAGTAATTAATAAAAAATTTAAAAATCTCATTTTTCATAAACTAAAACATAGTAAAGATCGATGAATTATACTATTAATAAAAGTGGTTAATTTTAATATTAAAAATTTTGGTAAAAAAAATAAAAAACGGGTCAACTGGGTTAATTAACTACCGGTTAGACCGGTGGTCATCGAGTCTGGGTTTTGACCAAAATCAGTTCACTGGGTCAAATCGGACCGAAAGGCGAACCAGTTCCGATTTTTACCGGTCCGACCATCGGTCCGGTCCAAGTTTTAAAACATTGAGTAGGAGTAAAACATAGGCAAAATCCCTTCAAATTGATATTCACTTTCAAAGTTATTTTTAAAGTTAGGTCCTTAAAGTAACATATTCTTTTTTAATAATTATTTTTAATATTAAAAATTTAATTGACAAAAAATAAATTTTAAGAATGACTTTAAAAGTAAGTGACAACTTCAAAAGATAGAAGTATCATTCACATATTAGGGTGAGTAATACTGATACATCATACATGGACTAATTTTAGTATTTCTCCATACAAAGGACTATTAATTTTAATTAATGCCTTTGGGGTTTAGGTCTCATAATAATTTCCTGTTCAGAATTTCACGAGAACATATCGGAATAATTGACTAATTAATCAATTAGTTGAATACAACTATGACACTAGCCAATGAAGATGTGCATACTTTGTTTCTCTTGTTGAAATTATTTTATTTTTGTTACATAGAAGGGGCCTACCCCATAAAATAAACACAGTTTAGTCCATTCAATACAGGAAGTCATGAAACTATAGGCAGTTCCTGAGGCCCATTGGATGAAATGAACTAACTGGTAAAAGAGTTTGGGCCCGATACCCAACTTTCCAAAGCTACATCTTTCTCCAGAGTAATAATTTTCAAATGGCACGAGGTTAGCTAAAATATATATATATATATATATATATATATATATATATTCAATTTCAAATATACTTTATGTTCAATTATAAGTGTTAATAATCTCAATATATGGCTTTATTAGTCTCATTTAATTATTTTCACATCTAATTAAATTGATTAATCAGCATAGTTAAGAGTCAAACAAAAGGCCCCTTTATTATTCCCAGCGATGATATTCATTGAATTCACCTTTTAACATCAAGATGCCTCTATATTAGCTGGTTTATACCCTACTTTCCTTCTCATTCCCACCAAAGGAATCTAAAAAAATAAAAGGAGGCATTCCCACCAAAGGAATCTAAAAAAATAAAAGGAGGCACTACCACACTATACTACATACCAAAGCAAAATAAAGTTAAGTTAGTACTTATAACAACTTTTCCTTGCATCATCCACCCCCTAATCTCTTTACCAATATTTACTTGCTAATCAATTTACCATATATATATATATATATATATATATATATATATATATATTCTTGCTTCACTCTCTTCACATATGCCTAGTCGTACTCCTGTCTAAGTATTAAACCCTTCTTCTTCTTCTTCTTCTTCTTCTTCTTCTTCTTCTTCTTCTTGTTTGAGATCCTCATAATATATATTCCAGTAAAATGGCCAAAATGGTTGGTGTTTTTGTGTGTCTTTTAATCATAGCACTCGATATAATTGCTGGAATTCTGGGGATTAAAGCCGAAGCGGCTCAAAACCAGGTACTTGGTTGATTACTCTTTAATTTAATTTACTGCAGGCCAAAAAATTGTACAACAACACGTCTATAAAATTAAAATATTTATGTGCATAATTTCATCAGGTGAAGCATTTACGGCTATGGATATTTGAGTGCAAAGAACCAAGTCATGAAGCCTTCACCTTAGGGTTAGCTGCAGCCGTGCTTCTAGCTGTAGCCCATGTGCTTACAAACTTGCTTGGTGGGTGCAATGTTTGTACTCGACAAGATCTTGAAAAAGCTTCTCCTAATAGGCAATTATCAATAGCCTGCCTCCTCCTTACATGGTATGTATGCACATTTTTTTCAGTTCAATTAATTAAAAATGTCTTTCATTTGTTCCAAGTAACATTTCAATGAAAATTCATTTCATCCTTTTGTTTTTTTATTATATGTGTAAAAGGTGAGATAAAATTCATTCCAATAGAATGGATATATGTAATAATTTTGTGTCAGAATCGGATCTCACACACAATAATAAAGAATCAACACAAGAATTTACATGGTTCCTCAATTTGAATACGTCCACGGTAGCAGCGAGAGAAGCTTTTATTTATGATCCTAGTACATAGAGTTTTACAATAAAGAGTATATATAACCGTTACTTCTATCTTAACCCTAATTTACATTATAGTCTAAATACTCATAATGCCCTTGAAATATCGTCTCACACCCCCTAAACCTTCGGTCCAAACCTGATGGGTCAGTGCGTGTCGCGAAGCTCCGCTTTGCTCTCTTAGTTATGAATCACAAATTTCAACATTTTGTCATTATAAGACAACACTCATCATCACCAACAACCAAACATACACTGAGAATACCTTAAAATCATTTCATTCCGTTTCTTCAATCCAAAAGCATCTTAGTTGATTGGGTTAACGCTAATCAAAAGTAAGGATTAGTGCTTGGAGCTGTGGTTTTGAACGTTGTAGTTATGGTTTCAAGTTTTGGTCGTTTTGGAAATAGTGTCTAGGAAAGAGAGGTTAGACACAGTGTATATCCGACTCTCTCCAACTCTGCTAGTATTTGAAGTGCACCGGTTACGAACGAACATATTGTGTCTGTGCGCGTGTGTATATATATATATATATATATATATATATATATACATATGGACTTTACTGATCTTGATAAATAATTGATCATCATGTGATGTGAAATTCATATCTAATTAAAGTATACTACGATTGATCAGGATTATACTGGCCGTTGGATTATCCATGCTAGTAATTGGGACAACATCAAATAGAAAGTCAAGGGCTTCATGTGGTTTCACACATCACCATTTTCTATCAATTGGAGGGATTCTTTGCATGGTTCATAGCCTTTTTTCTATGGCCTATTACGTGACTGCCACTGCTGCTCTCACCGAGTAAATAAATGAATGGAGAATTATTATTATTATTATTTAATCTTTAGCTTTACCTTTTGCTATCCTATTCTTTTGTCTATTTAACCATCCCTTTTCAAGCTAAAATAACTATAGATCCACCTACTAGTACTGGTAGAGTAGTATAATTTATTCAGCTAAATCGCATCTCTTTCTGTGACTGATTATTGTCAATTTTTCTGCTAATCATGCATTTGGTTTGGTGTACTGAACAAAATTACCAAGTATACAACATTCTTTTGTGGAATTAGACTGTTAATTTTTTTGGTTCTGCATGGTCAATTTGATACCATCAAACAATTGGGTGCGGTAAAATAAATTCGATTCAAATTCAATAAAACACGCATTAGAAAACATGTATTAAATCGATTCTTGTTACTGAATACTTCAAGGATGGAATTCATAGCTCAACTTATACCAACTTTTTTATAACATGAGTCGACATAATTTAGCCCTATATCTAAAATAAAAGTACAAGTCAGAAAATGTAAACTATTAAATTACCATTCAACCATACAAATATCTCTTATTCTCAATAATACTTAAACCAACTCCTTTTTAATTTTACCATGGTTAAAAACCCACCTATTAGACTTCTTCCCATAACCAAATAAACCCAAAGATCAAAATCCATGCTAAAATTGACGGAAAATAAACTCTCAAATCGGTTAAATGACATTCTCGAATATCCTCCAATCTCGAGGAGAATCAATGAAAACTGGGCTCAACTTGTTTGGTTTTGCACCAAGTTCTCTTCTTTAATGCATACCATTTGTTGGAAAAACAAATGCTCCCAAACAATCCATTTACCTTGTCTACCATGTCTCCTCCCTGTGATGTCTGGCCTGATTAGCGTTGTAATTCGCCAATTACCATAGAAGGGGAAAGAATTAACTATTGTATGTTACAGGCTCCTCAATTATCAGAGAAGGGGAAAGAATTACCTATTGCATGCCACATGCTCAAGGGGCCGACATTGGAAGACATGAAGTTGACTTGGTTTTGACCCATAAATAGTTATATTTTGCCACACAACAATATCCATGTATTTCCTCATCCAAAGTTTGTCCAATTGAATTTGCCCAAAAAGGTGCATATAAGGAAATTTAATCATCATAACTCCCAAGTTTATCTACGTTTAGATTGAAAGTTTATCTACTTTTAGATTGAAGGAATAGAATTAAGGTAGGAATGTTAAAAAAAAAGCTATGGAATCACAACTCTTGCAAGGAATGAAAATCTAGACTGGTTTATTCCATTCTAATGGAACAATCAAACACTTTTTTTTCCCCATTCCATGGGAATGAGCCATTCCATTCCTACTTTGATTTTGATTTGTACAATCCAAATGCGGCATTAGTTATAAACTTTTCACCTTCAAGTTGCAGACAATACAAGACAAACTCACTTAACTATTCATTGAGTGGTCCTAGTTTAATGAATCATGATAGAATGCAAGGGTCTTGTATATGACTTCACTTTTGAAAAAGCATGTCTATTGACGGGATAGAAGGGAAATTCAAATTGGGAAGCAGCAAATTTCAAATATGTAGAAACATTGATTACAGTGTATCATCACTGGAATTTTAATGGAATATTTGTTTAAGAAACAATATGAGCAAGTGTTTACTTGTTTATAAAATTTCAAGATTCAATATCTCGCGCAGAATTCAATTGTGTGAAGACCTCTCAAGTTTATTAACAATTTCACTGCAGTGATAATTGTGCTGCTTCTGTCTCATTGTTCTTATTGAATTATTCTTGAGAAATTTTCTCCTGTATCCTGTGGTGGTAAAGATGTACGTGACAAAGGACACAAGAAAACCTATTACTAGGACTCACTTATTAGCAGGACTGACAGAACAACGAAAACAGATCATCCATGTACAGAGCAAACACAAAAACACAAGCACATACTAAATTGCAAAATCAAATATTTGAAAAAATTAAACTAAGTTTGGGACATAATGAAAACCAAATACATATAACTTCACCATGAGAAGAACAATAAGCAAATAAGATACCAAAATTCTGAAGCCATGAAACATACCAAAACAATGGCCCTTCAGATTAAACTTACTACCTTAATATAATGCATCATTAAATCTTAAACTAACAATTACCTCAGCCACGATTAAGAGTTTGAAGGCTACATCTTGTCCACCACCAGTTGACCTTGCTCATGAATCAACTCTATCCGCTTCACATACAACTTGTATTCCATTACACAAATATCCTTCCATTTCTCCTCCAACTGACTCGCCTTGTCTCTCCCAATCAAGCTAATTCTTTCCTTCACAAAATTCTTTGCATCCTTTGGCAATGATAAATAGATAGATGTATCTGACTCAAACGACTCTCTCAATCGAGGATACTTTGACCAAAAATCCTCTCCCTCATCCCCCATAATTTCATGTTTAACAGCCCCTTGCAACACAACCTCCTTCGGCCAATTATCCTTTCTCTCTTCCTCCTTATTTTCATCCTTAACTGCCTCTTGCAACACAACCTCCTTGTTTTCCATCAATTTCACCAACGAATTGTCAATCACTTTACCATCCTTCTTATATTTCCTCTTACTGCTCTTAACCTTAATATCATCCCCTCCATTAACATTTGTACAATTTCCACCGCCCCAAATCTTTTTTGAAAGCTTAAATGAGTTCTGTTCATGTGACCTAGAAAAGACAGGATCCTTACCATTCTCCCCTTTCTCTGAATTGATTTGATATTTTTTCTTCAACCTCCGAATCTTATCATACAACTGATTCTTCGAAACATCAACATGAAGCGATCCCTTAATAAACTCATGAAATGCAGCCATATCTGAATACGGGTCAAACCCTTCCGTGGACTGGTAATCAATCATCCCTTTTAGTATCGCAATTTCATCGTCCTCGCTCCATAGCCGATTAATTGCAGACTTTTTCTCCTCGATTGGACCATCCTCCCCATCCCCGTTCGAGACCTTACTCTTCTTTTTCCCTAAATCCGTTTCATTCTGCTCATTGCCAGCTAGGCGCTTAGCAGATGACTTCAGTTGGGTGGATTTCGATGTTGGTTTCTTATGTTTGGGGGAATTTTCCATCGGCTTGGAGATAATGGGTCTGACGGTAAAAGCAGAGGCGGTAGGAGAGTTTTGGGTCTCATCAGAATCGGAATCACTTGATTCGAATTCTGGGGTTGATAAGGGTTTTTTCTGAACAGGTTCTTCTTCAGACTCTTCAGATTCTCCTTCGTCAGACTTGTGGTGCATGGATTCCTGTTTCTGATCTTCTTCCTCCTCATCGGTCGAGACTTCTTCCTCTATTTCAGTATCAGTATCAGTATCAGTATCAGATGAAGAAGCAGCATGAAGGTCATTCAGATGAGGGGATCGCTTTCGTGCCATTTTCTCTTCAGGGTAGGGTTTTATGTTGCGGCAAGAATTGGAAGGGTTTTTGGGTTCCTATCCTCTTATTACGTATATATATATATAGGCCAGCTTGGACCGCCTTGTAGAGGCGTGGTTATTTTTTGCTTTTCTTTTTCTTTTTTTCTTGGTGGTAAAAAAAGTGGCGTTATAAAAGAATTTTATAAAAATTAATTTACAAAATAATATATTAAAATATATAATTAGTTGTTGATTCGTAGTATATTATATAAAGGCGTGCCTAAAAATAATCAATCATAACAAACTATATCATTTTATATTCATATTTGGTAACCATTATTTTGTCATCGAAATATCATTGATTAAGCTTCTCATAAACAAGTAGTTGGCAGATTTTTTTAATGTCTTCTAGTATTTAATTTAATACTTTCTCAATTTTAAAATTATTATCGATTTTGAAAGTAAATTTTAGATATTATTAAACTCAAAATTGATGAGATTTATTAAGAATTATAAAACAATAAATCTTATTATTTAGATAATTTACAATGTCATCATATTTAAATTAAATAAATTCATGTCAATTTAAAGTTTAAAAATATTTTATATTGATTTTAAAATATTATAATAATCTTATATTTTATAGAATGTATGTAGTAAATTAGAATCTTGAAAAAACATATTAAAAATATGCCCTAATAAATTTAATTTCATAAGAATTAGTATAATTGTTTCAATGTTGACTTTATATTATTCATCTTAAACACTTATTTATTTAGCATCCGCGGTAAAATGAACAAACAGTTCGGGCTTAATTCGTACTCGCTCGACAAAAAGTTCGATTCAAGCTTGACTCAAAATATAAATGAGTCAAATATGAGTAAATTTTAAAATTCGATAAATTACTCGAACCTTCTCAAATTATAATTTTCTATTAATACTCGAATCATATTCATTCGAAAAGTTAAAACTACTCAGGCTCGATTCGGAATCGCGCTCGACTCGATAACTAAATGAACTTCAATCAAATCTTATTTTATACTCAATAAATTTTAAGAATTAAATCTAAGCAACTCAAAAATCGACTCATTTACACCCTTATCCGCATAGGATTAGAAAGAAGAAAATTAAATTAAAAAAAATTGAATCTTTCATATACAAAGTCGCGGATCTGAATTCTAAATCCAAATAGTCGTATTGCGGAGCATAACAATAACTAACTAACTACAAGTGAGTTGAGATTTAGTTGTGTTGTGTGGTCATACTATACACTAGTCCTAGTCCTCCTTCTCCTCCTCCAGAGTTTGTTTCTTCCAGAAACAAACGAATTTCTCCTTGAAATAAATTCTTGTACTGATCCCTCTGTGTACCATGTCAAGCTTAAATGAGAAGTTTCCATTAATTGATTGTAGTAGCAAATTTCAACTATAAGCTTGGAAATTGCTTGGGATCACACCACACTAACATTCCTCCTACTACAAATATTTCCTCCCTCCAAAAGGAAATCTTGAACCGGAATTTATGGAGATGAACTTTCAGCGTCTGAACTGGAATCATCCTTCCGCCGCTCCTTGATTGCGGGAACACTTGGTGAAGGCGGCTGGTGAGATTCTCCAGAAGGTGATGACGCACTTGGAGGAGCTTCTTTTTTGGGAATCTTAATTGGATTTGTTGCCGAGTTTTTCACCTCTTGACATACCTTATCTACCATTACTAAGAAATCACGAACAATCATAAACAAACGCAATCCCTCATCTTTTCCTTGAGTCCCGTGAAAGTAATCAGCTGTGCTCTTAACCAGTAAAGTTATCTTCTTTTCTTCTTCTAGTATCCATATTATATCATCTTCTGCCTGCTCCACAAAACTAGCAAGTGTATCGCGGAACTCGCATTCATCCCCTACGCTATTCATCTCATTGTTTAGGAAGTCTTTGGATAATTTTAGTGAGTGGCCAAGTCTGGAAACAGTTGCCGTTATCGTATCGCCATCTACGGCTGCTGCCTTTCTTACATTAGCAAGTTCATTGCTTAAATTGGAGACAACCTCAAGACCAAGGGAGCGATGGTATTCTGATGATTCCTGAGTAGAATCCCCGAGCAGATCTTCTGTTTTCACGCTTGTAATGCTATGGTTCTCTCTTGCTCTACGTGCAGCTCTTATGCCTTCGGATCGAATAATCTCCAGAACAACAAAGTGAAGGAGTGTGGTTTTGCCATCAATTCCTTTAACATCTGATAGTTTTAAGAGTGTATCAAGCTTGAATGCTTGTGCACCACCGCGGTAAGTACCATCATTCATACGATTGCCCGTTTTGAGAACTGCTTCTAGGAGTTTCAGGAAAACTCTGCTGTTCTTAAGCTCCTTGCATGCTACCTGTGATTTGAAGGGGGTTATATAGCCAAAACTATTTCTTCAAGCAACATTACTATTATATATAGAGCATGTGGTCTCCCCAACAAATACTATTACTTATAATGCTCTTCAAAAGAACTGTTTCATTGTTCCCAATCTGGATGTCACCATCTAATATATAGTTTCACCAGCTGTGGAAACTCACCATTAATCTTAAAAGGAAATATGAATAATAAGGGAGAGGTGTTGACAGATATAAAACTGCCGCACAAAATTTTGAGTGGCTTGCTAAAATAAATACTATACTCATTTGCATTCTACTAGTTAGACAGATACTTTTGCAAGACATCAAATTTTTAGAAGTTGAATATGAACCTCTAAAACTGCAAAGGACTCTTTTAAGGTTGACGCTTCCTCCTGAATGGAACACATAAACAACAATGACTCCAGACGCTTGAAGGCAAAGGGAATGTCAACCAGGACTTTGAGGAACCGTTCAGCAGGTCCAAGTTGAGAAAGATCTCCGCTGTATAACCTAAGCTTTAACTCTTCTTCTGTTGTCGGTGCCATCTTCAACAAAGTCTGAATGAGCTCTGTAGGAAGATCGTTACCTGGTTATATGAAAAAGGAATAAGCAAATTAATGCATTTGACCCAGAAATCACAATAGGAAACTACTGACAGTCACCAGTATAATAATTATAACCTTTTGGTGATGAGCGATGCATATATCAAACATTAAGCCTATTATCGATTGTGTTTTCCTTGTATAGTTCTGGTCAGTGTAGAAAAAATAAATGAGCATGATAAGAGGACAATAAGCACTATTATTTACATAATCTGTTGACCAATAATGAAATAAGTAACCCACTACGAAGTTGCAACTGAACAGATTTCTTTTTTGTATGCCCTAGCACAACAGAATCACAGAAGTTTTAGAAAGAAAAAATAAAAAGAGACTGCAATAGACAAGAGGCAAATCTCATTGATCCAAATGTATGAATCTCCGGTTTTACAAGGATATTGATTAGTTATTCAACAAAAAGAGTTCCTATGAAAAAATTATAAACCATTAATTAAAAGAACTATGTTTTAATTACTAAAAGATTTGCCACAATAATCAACACCGAGGACATGCCTCTAAAACTAAGCTCTAATAGATATCTATAGTTAATATTTCAGTGTCTCCTTTTGCTTCAAACCACCTTACCATGCCAATTTATGGAAGAGCACAAAGTTGATTTACTATTCTCCCCCCACATACCTTTGCGCAATATGACATTCATGATGAAGAGCTTGAAATGAATATTCTTTGGAAACCTATAAGTTGCAGAAGCACCCTTTCCATTTTCCTCCAAAGGGGAAAAGAAAAAGGAAACAAGGAGTCGTAGCTAATCTGGAGGCCCAGAAGAATTTCAAACGCAAGTACATTTGGCCATGCTGATGACATAATATATATATATGTGTGTGTGTGTGTGTGTATATATAAGAATGATCCGTAGTCACAATTAGTTGGTAGCCTACATTCGACCAATTTTATGTCAAACGGTATTTTATAGTAGTCGTGCGACATATAATATGTCGGACCTTGACTATCAACTATATACATTCATCCATCCATACATACATACATATGTATATAAATTAATGATCGAACAATATCAAAAATAGAAGAGCTACCTTCCATGACGGCTTCACAGACCTCTTCAGTTGTCACATTCAATGCTCTTAATAGAATTGACAAATTTTGTGCTTTCCTAGTATCAATAATTTGAATATATTGGGGAGCTTCAAAGGTTGATGGGTCTCTCTTACAGTTACGGTCATTTTTGTTTTTCTCCACAGTGTTATAACCAAACAGATTTTCCATCATCTCCTCATTGAACCTGTGAATTCAGAATAAATTTCGGCAGTTCAATAGAGATTAAGAAAATTATTTATTTTAGCAAGATTAATGTACAAGAGACACAAACTAAACCCTTACTGGAATGACCCCGCTTTTAAATCATGCCAAACCATGGATTGATCAGGTTTAGCAAGAACCTTGTCCCAGAAGAATGGCTTTAACTTTGCCTTTTGACCGTCAGACGCACTAGTTTTGTTAGTTTCCTCACCAACAGAAGAACGACCTCGACTATGTGGTCCAAGAAGTGAAATCCTTCCAGAGCTACCAGGTTTTGGCGGATTAGGTGGAGGAGGATGACCAACCTTTGGAGGCGGTGGAGCCCTAGGCGCAGGAGCTTTAGGGGCAGGAGGAGGAGGTTTTGGTGGTGGAGGAGCTGATTTTCCGGGTGGAGCAGTTGATATTCCGTGTGGAGGAGCTGTTCTTCCAGGTGGGAGTGGTAATGGTGCATGACTGTCACCAGATGCACCTTTCATAGCATCTAAAAGTTGCCCTTCAGCAAGTGCGGTACCAGACCTAATGGGCAAATTGTTGACATTAGATGAGGAACTAAAATCTTTTCTACTCGAATTTTCTAAACCATGGGAGGTTTGTGAAGAACCTGAAAGGTAAAATAAATGGTTACTCAGATATACAATGAAAATTTAAGTTTTTTAATAGCAAAGCTAAACCTCAAAACAAATACCAGTAGAATGATTGCTTGAGCAAAAGTTAAGGAGAGGCTTATCATCTCTTTGTCTATCTCTGGGGCCAATTCTATTCCTCCTACGCCTAAGACAGCCGCAAAAGAAAAGTGCAATGAGGGCAAATGCCGCCATGGAACTTGCACCAATAACAGCAGTATTGGACTCCTTGTTGTTGCCCTTACTTTTTGATGGTTTATGCGGAGCAGCATGTGGCTGTGGATGACGCATGGCAGGTAATGGTGGAGGTGACTTCTTTACAATTGGTGGCAAAGATGGTTCTGGAACCTTGACAGTAGAGTGCACAGTCGGAGTTGGGGAGCTGGCAGGAACCAGATAAAGTGGTGCTGGAGTAAATTCTGGGGATACTAAAGAAGGAGTGGGAGATTCAGTGGAATCTGGAGCTTCAGCTGGATTGGGAGATGCAGTGAAATCTGGAGCTTCAGCAGGAAATGGGGAGCTGGCAGGAACCAGATAAAGTGGTGCTGGAGCAAATGCTGGCGATGCTGAAGCAGGAGTGGGAGCTTCAGCAGGACGCAGAGCTTCCTTATGTTTTCCTCGTCTATGTTTGTGTTTATGTTTATGTTTATGTGTGTGTTTATGTTTATGATTTTTTGGGTGGTTTTTTCTTAAAAGATACCTTCTGGGGCCACTAAACCAGTCAGAAAGCAGCTCACGCCAATTGTTTAGCCAATTTATAAGCCCAGATTCTTTCCCAGAGTAAAGAGATGGAGAACTTTCCTCGTTTAGGCAATCCAGAAGATTATGTTTTACTTGGGGAGGCAGATCAATGATAGCCTTGTGGATAATTCTCTTTGTCAACAATCCTATATCTGAATTAACCTTATTCTCACTGCTGCTTGTTGTATGTGGTATATACAAATCAATATATTTAAAATCATCCGTAATTTCTAGTAATTCTTCCCTGCAGTGAACCCACAATTGCTCTGCCTGT
Organism: Panax quinquefolius; assembly: GCA_020205615.1. Lineage (NCBI taxonomy): Eukaryota > Viridiplantae > Streptophyta > Magnoliopsida > Apiales > Araliaceae > Panax > Panax quinquefolius. The sequence continues at coordinate 12,369,572 of CM035161.1, forward strand.
AAACATAATGTATCATATCAGGAAAGGCTGTTAAATATCAACAAAAAATTGTAATAACTGATTCAAATCAGCATAATGAATAATATGTCTTTTCCATTTTTAACTCAACACTCAACAGAACAGCAAGCAAGTTTCTTCCCTCTCGGACTTGCTTCTTTGTGGGAACTCTCGAATATGGTATCTCATATACCCTCGCTCTCTATTCCTCTCCCACTTGAATATATCAAGAAAAGACATCCTCGTTAAAAAAAAAATTTGAAAAATCTTGCAACTTAACTATGTAGAGCAACAAAATAAAAAACTGAAAAATGTAAAACAGTAACTTTATGGTTTGTCCATATCTTTTTCAGCCATTTACAATGAACTCTGTCAGCTCATAGGCCATCGTATAACTTTTGCCATAACTGTAAGTATTCTTCCTAGTTTTATGATTGTATCCAACATCAATTAAACTTTAGTCTGGCTGATTTCCACCAAAGTATCAAAGTTGACAATCTGAACCCTCATCATTCAACAATTAAATTAGCTGGAAAAAAAATGACATTGCTTATTAAACCATATGGAAACAGAAGCAAACACATTGTTTGCAATCAAAATTCAATGAAAGATCCCAATTTTCTCAAAAATCAAAATATTTATTACAAAAAATTCATTGTGATTACACATTATGCAGCAACTCATACATGCAATTATGCAAATATGTAACATAAGAAAAAGAGGATTGAAACTCCTATTATACCGTATTTTCATCAATTTCTTGAATATTCTTTCCGAAAAAGGATTCTGCAATTCTTCGGCCAGCCTCAGAAGTTCCGGCCAACAATGCACAAATAAATGTAACAACGAGAACAAAAGAAGGAACCCTTCTCTCGTTCATTTCCGTATTGTTGTCCTTCTCATTTCATCGGATATACATAACGAAACAACAACTTATAATAATATTTTTCATGAATTTCCCGGCTCCAATGCAATGCCACCAAAAACCCAGAAAAGAATAACATTACCAGAAATCCCAACAATTCAAAGCTAAGCTATGATCAACGAAAATTTTATATAAAATCTCCTTTGTTTTTTAACCTCGGATATAATGAAAGCTACACAAACCCTGATTTCTTTTGTGAAGCATAGTTACTATGAAGGAACCTTCAATTCTGAAATTTGAAAAAAGTTACAACGTTGGAATTACTGGTTATCTGTTGGGATTTTCGTTCGTTGGAATGATTCATGTTTTCCGGGGGGGGAGTGAGAAAGAGAGAGACGTGGAAAGAACAATCTATGTGTGAGAGAGGGAGGGAGATTAAGAGAGAAATTACTCCCTCCTTTCTTAAAATATTATTGTTTTAAAAAAAATATTTTAAAATATTTATTGTTTATAATTTTGAAATAAAATAAATTATTTATTTTTTTATATCACCTCTACTTTCTCTCATTGTCTCATTAAATTTTTTATTTCAAACAAATTTTAAACGACAATATTTTAAGAACGGAGATAGTATCAATTTTTAGGTTGGAACCCAACCTTATAAATTGGATTAGGTATTAATATATTATTATAATTACACACGGGTTCTATTTTTTAATGGCTTAAATATAAATTACTATCCTAAATTATAGGCCATATTCCACTTCGGTGATTTACCTTTTAATTTTGTCAATCAGATAATCGAACTATTAATTTTTTCTAGTTTCATTCCATTAGACCTGCCACATCAGAAATTGATGACGTGGCATCGCTGATGTGACGCCCCAAAATAGGTCCATTCCATTCAACCCATTCTGAGTCGCCAAATACATGGTACAGAAACAACTACAACTTTATTAATACATTTGTCGTGGAAAATACGACAACATATATATAGTGAGTTTAAATACAAATATTGTCTTCTAGACAATATCCACACTCAAATAAGTCTTCATTATTGATACACTATTTTACAGAATAGTGAGGACTACTAAAACAGCTATCTTGAACCATCACTCCACACCCCGACTAGTTCCTGCTATAATCTCGCTTCCTGAGAAGAAAAATGGAACAAAAGGAAAGAGTGAGCTCAACTAGTCCAGTAAAGAATGTTATGACTAAGATAATGTACAACAAATTATCGTTAGTCTTCAACAGGGAAAAATCTGATAGAATACAACAGACAATAAGTTTTAGATCAACAAGAAACAACAATTCATTAGAAGAGTTAAGTAGAGAATGAAATCTACTATCATCTATGAATTTAAAAGTCCATCATCAATATTTTATCCTCAGAACATCAATCAATATCCATCTTTGCACTACAAAATAAAGATATTCATCGATCGATCATGTTCATCTCAACACTGCTCATCTTTGCACTACTACGACCAAAGATATTCATAAGAAAATCAACCATCTTCTGCACTACTGCCCAAGATATTCGATAATGTCATCACTTAGGACCGAGGATGATGAAAAATATTTTAAAAGAAAACGAATCCAATTGAAACAAAAGAACAAATATTAAGGATTCGTACTTTAACCAAACCGAGTTCAAAAATACTTCATAAATAATCATAGTGAAGTAAAATTCAAGAATGATCAAAACATGGATACAATCAAAGTTAGTATCCCTAATAGATATCTTGGACAAAAAAAAAATTTAATTTTTCTGTGAATAGTGTCGTATTCGTGAATAGTGTCGTATACGTAAATAGTAACGTATACGTGAATAGTAACTCTGACACTAAAAATAGAACTTTTACAAGAAAAATCATCATGCTTCGTGAATAATACTTATGAATAGTAACTCGTGAATAGTAACTCATGAATAGTAATTTGTGAATAGTAACTCGTGAATAGTAACTCTGACATGAAAAGATCAGAATTTCACAAGAAAAATCTTACCAATAATCTGGCATAATGATATTGAAAGAAATAATATCATTTTAAAAAAATAACATCCCTTACCTCGGAAAGACAGTACTTCTGACTGGAATACTGGATATAGTGGTGAATGAACTTGAACCATATAGCAACACTCAAAGTATCAAAATACTCACAAGAATACGTTCGATAATATAGAGAGAGAAGTAGAGAGAAAACTTCAATTTTTGGTGTGATTTTCAATTTTAACTTAAGCACCCTATTTATAGAAAAATGCTTAGAACACCAAAGTAAAAAATTGAATATAATATTAATATATTTATATAATTTTCCTTAGCCCACCATTTTGACCAAAGAAATCAGCCACACATGTGCCAAAGCAACAAAAACGTTTTTCTAACAAAAAGCACTTAAAACTCCAAAAATCAATTCAGACCCGATATACCGAAACTTTAATAATTCACAATAAATAGTCCTTTTATCAGAAAAATTTGAACCACATGTCCTTTCCATAGAAAATTTCATTCTCTACAACTTTGTAGAAGAAAATTTTTCCAAATTCCAAATAAAAATTGACCGAAATTCACAAACAGACAATTTTACAGGCTATAATCAATTTTCGGTCAAGAATTGTGTCCACCAACACACAATACATGTGTTAAACATTTTTTTGTAACACCAAACATGTGTTAAACATTTAATGCAACAAAAATACTCTTCCTCATATACTCATATGTCCCACATTTATTGTAAAAATATCACCATCAAAATATAATAATAAATTATTTTATCAGAAAAGATAAAATATCAATTTTAAACAATTATCACATTAAAAATTTTCTCCATCTATATCCACATAAAATCAATATTTTTCTCATCATATAAATTAATAATTAATTATTCATAAATAATATTACGAGAATCACAATCATCGACAACCGGCGCAGCTCCCAGAAAAGAGGGGCTTTTCAATAAGGATCTCTCTCTATGGCGCATAATTAGATGACCAAACCTCTCCTTGATGTAACTTTCTAGACATTGCCAATAATGTTATCTAATAATATTATTCGGATAATATGAATTATTGTCTGATAATGGAAAATATCATGTAGTGACAATTATTGATACAACAATAATATAAAATATCAATGCAACAATTATTGAATCAATAAAATAAAATACTCGTAATAAAGAATTATTCGTAACAATTATTGAGTAGTGCCTTCTTACGTAAGAATAAATAATTGGTGCAATCTGGTGCTACTTCTTGTGCTGACAACGCCAGACATCGTGTGTTTTAACCACCGGTATTCCAACAATATTAATTGTAATAACTACGTCGTTATTTATAAACAACTTATACTTATCGTTTTCTTCATCCAATCGCTTCAGTTATGGGGCCCACATATAGAATTTGTCTTGTCGTCACGAATATTCCCAACAACAAGAATATTCCACGACCAAAACTAATATTCTCCGAATAACAATGAATATTTTATAACCACTTGCTTATTTAAAATATTTATGATTTTACCCATAACTAACCACATTAATGAAATCAACCCTTACTATTTCAAAATAATAAGTAAAGGAAATTCCATTTTATTTAAAAAATTTCAGGGTCTTACAACTGACTAAGCTAATAAGTGCCTATGTGTAATTAAAAATTATTATTTAAAATAAATTTTTACATTTGTTGAATGTTCAAGGGTAAAAAGGTCAAACTATTACAATAATTTTATAACACTTTTAACTCTGTCACAGCACCACCACCACAATCTACCACTGCACCACCACCACCACCACCACCTTCCTCTGCCATAAGTTTTCGTCCTCGTCCTTCTTTCTCTTCTCCATAGCATAAACCCATAACAATCATCACTATCATTACACCAACAAAAAGAAAAAAATCTCACCAAAATCTATACCCAGTAAACAAATACATAAAATAAATAAATAAATAATGGAAGGAATTTGAAGCCCAGTTGGATTCCACCCAAAAATCTTTCCAAGAATGCTTGAATGATCTCGAATCAAGAGAGAAAAACATAATTTTTGCTGAGCAATTAGTGTCCGAAAGCAACAAACAACTCAATTTTCTTCGCCAATCCATTGAAGAATGATTAGAACAGGAAAAACATTTAACCCCCAAAATAACTCCCCGTTATTCATCATCTTCTTCTCTCCAAACAAAATAATCTGTGACGCCCCCAAAATAGGTATACATCACCTATCCCGAGTCGCCAAATACATGGTACAGAATACAAATACAATCTTTAATATACAACAAAAGAGTTGTGAGTTTTAATACAAATATTATCTTCTAGACAATATCCACTCTCAGAATAAGTCCTCATTACATTTATTGTCATACTATTTAATGTAATAGTGAGGACTACTAATGCTATCCTCCGACCGTCACTGTTCCCGACTAGTCCTCGCCACGCTCTCATTTCCTAAAGAGAACAATGAAAGCAAAAGGGTGAGCTCAACTAGCCCAAGAAGAAATATTATGACTAAGATAATGCGAATAAATTATCATTAGTCTTCAACAATGTTAAACTGATAAAATACAATAGACATCAAGTTTAATCTGCAAATGAACAAGCAATCCATTAAAAGAGTCAAGTAGAGAATAAAATCTACTATCTTTTATGATTTAAAAGGTTTTTCATCACTTTTATCGTTGGGACTCAGCTTAATAAATAATCCACATCATCGAATCACCCCTGCACTACGGCCAATGATATTCTTTAATATAACGACCACAATTATCCATACACTACGGGCCAAGGACATTTGTGTATTCATCAATGGTCATGGTCATGCCAACAACTGTCCATCAATGCACTACGGGCCAATGAGGACTTTTATCACATCATTTATAACATTACTACATGATTATACCGATAATCTCGGTCATAATCATACCAAGTCCATCTATGCACCATGTGCCACGTATGACTTTCAAAAAAATATAAATATGAGGATGATGACAATGATATAAGAATTCAATAAAAAAGTTCACAAATTAATTTATCCAAGAACTAATAACGTCCAAATTGTCAACACGATACTTTTTGTAGAGTAAAATTCAAGAATGCTCGTAAGAATATTTCCATGAAAAGATATTGGATGAAGCGCAAAATATCAAGGATATTCTACTAATTTTATGGAGTATAAAAGTCAAAACTTTAACCAACCGAGTATAATAAGGAATGGAATAACAAAAGAAATCACTAAGCAGCGTCACGGTGAATCAAGCACGCATGTTATTCCAATGTAATAATAAAGAAGGCGGAACCAGTCCCACGTAAAACACACAAACAGAGATATTCCAATGAATAATAAAGATTTTAACTAGGTCCCAAGGCGTAAAACATGCATGGGATGTTCCAATAGAATAATAAAAAGACTTTAAACAGTGTCTTAAAGGCAGAAAAACATGTATACGTGATGTTCCAATGTAATAATAAAGAATGGAATAATGTAGAATTTCACCATGTATGCTGTGATTGCTTAACATAACCAAAGTTATTTCAACATAATAATAAAGAATGGAATAACGAAGTTCTCTTTATGAAGACGAAAGAAAGAAATAATACCCCTTTACCTTTGAAAGAAACCTGGATATAGGAGTAGTGAGGTAGGCGAGGCTTATTCTTCTTCTGATTTTCTCTCTACAATTTCTCTCTATAATAATTGCTCTATAGCTTTAGTGAATTGGTGAGAAATAAAGGAAGAATGAGCATCTATTTATAAAAAATATAGTTTCAATAATTGCACGCTTTGGGCTCGAAAAATTACAAAGACAATACCTCCAACTTTTTCTTTATTTTTAATTTAGTCATGCAAGTATTATTAAACTTGCACCACCACCCCTATAGTAAATAATGTGATTCAATAGTAAATCATGTGAATCAATAGTTCTGAATATGTGAAAATACGAATTACAGATATAATAGTACTCCATCTATACATCTATTTTAAACTTAGTCATGCAAGTATTATCAATCTTGCACCAACTCTCCTAATAGTAACAAGAATGTGAAACAATAGTATATACATGTGAACAAATAGTTATAATCATGTGAAATAATAGCAATCAATTGCTCATTTATCCAGTTAAATACCCGATTGGTTAATATAACCTCCAAACATCAATTATTATCGACATAAATGTCGATTTTCACTAACACAAATAATTCCAACACAATGAAACTATTTTTATCAAAAATATAAATTTTGAAATTTCGAAGTTTGATTTTTCCCAAAAAAGTCAACTATTGACTTTTTGACCAAATAGTAAAATCCAGAAAATTTTGTGTTTATAGTCTATTTTTATTAATTTCATCGTTCCGGACTCAAATATCACATCCGCGTCTCCAAATTCAACTCCGAGCACAACTTCAATTTTAATAACATTCATCATTAATATTATAACTCATAATATTTATCAACCAGGTCGTTCCCAAGAAAGAAGGGCTTTCCAATAAGGATTTCTCCATATCAAGCGCCGCAATTAGGTGACCAAACCTCTCTCGATGTAACTTCTGACATTGTAAATATTGCAATTTAATAATATGAATAACTTTGTCGTCTCAATTATTGATTTAATAAAATAACATATTATCACGCATGATACTACTTATGACAATAATCGAATCAATATATATGAGATATGATGCAAAGAATTCTTCAGAGCAATAATTGAGTATAACCGAGTGACTTCTCACGTAATCATCAATAATCAATACTTGTGTCTACTACGCAACCACGCCAGATTCTTGTACATTTTTTACTACCGAGTAGTTCAACAATATTAACGGTAAAACTTCCGCCGTTATTTTCATAAATATATTTTTGTCGTTTTCTCAATCCGACAATAACTTTGTTGTGGGGTTCACCAATGATTGCGTCGTTGTACGAATATTCTCTGCTAAAACGAATATTCTCCGACCAATCGAATATAATATAACAATTTGCATACTTTGGAGAATTTATTAATACTATCCACAACTATAACATTATAACAAATTCATTCCATAATATTCAAAAATGATAATTATAGAAAAATCATCTTTATTCATAAAAGTTAGGGTCTTACATAATCTATATAAATTAAATTTTCAAAAACAAAATTATCCATAAACCCAAAATCATATAGATCTTTGCTACCCAAAATCATAGATCTTTGCTACTCTTTAGACCTAAAGAACGACGATGATTCAGATCATCAAGATCCGAACCCCAAAACCTTTAACCCCAAAACTCCACCATTCCAGATTATAACTACAAAATCCACACTTGATTCAAACCCCATACCAATCTTCTGTAGAGAAGCCCCCAATATCTAAAAACCCTCGAATCTTCTTCTTCAGCGGGGTCTTCTTCTTCTTGTGCCATTTTTTCATCTAGTTTTTGGGTTTCTTGATGAGATTGTGTATTTTCAAGATAAAATAGAGAACAAAATAAGAAAAAATTGAGCGGAAATCTCAGAAATCGAACGAAAATAAGTCTAAGTTCTTATGAAGGTATTGGAGGCAATGATATAGACTTATTAATAATATGAGTCATGGAAGTGGGTTTGTTGTTTGCTTCGGTTCATGTACTACTACGAACAAAATGTTTGATTTTATTTTGACAAAATGGCTAGCAACATTTTTAATGTTATTTTTTAATTAATTAATTAAATTAAATTAAGATGTTAATGATAGTCATTAATAATATTTTTGACTTTTTTAATTAGTTAGTTGTTTTTTTACATCTTTGTCCTTGTAATTATATATAATATTTTAAATCAAATATAAAATGAGTTTTTTATTTAACACATCAGCATTGACTTGCCACGTGTTCAAGCCATATCATCAATTTCTGATGTGGCAATTCAATTGAACTATAGTGGAAAAAATTAAAAGTTTAATCATCTGATTGACAAAATTAAAAGGTGAACACCGAAGTGAAATATGGCCTATAGTTTAGGATAGTAATTTATATTTAAGCATTTTTTAAATAAATATTACTAGCATACATGTAAAAAATATTTTATTTCACAAAATACTTTAAAAAAAATTATAAGAAGAATTAATAATTTAATAACTCCTCAAAAAAAATCTTGTGTAATATTAAAATCTTCTTGTAGTAGTTTTTAGGTGATGTTTTTTCAATAATACCAGTCTTTTTGGCTTTTTATTTCTTCCGAAGAAAAAGAAATATGTGAAGTTGCTCGCGAAAATGTTAACTATCTCTAGACTCTTGTGAAAACATCTTCTACGAAAATCCAATTTCAAGAGGTTGCATCCCTTGATGAATGGTTCTGTCACTCTCAAAATCAAATCCCAAAACCCAATCCTCCTAAACACTCCCAAAATTCTCAAGCAAAAACTTACTTCTCTACAATGTGGAACCCTATTACAGTCACTCACCAACGCCAAATCCTTGAAAGAAGGCCAACAACTCCATGCCCACATGCTCACTTGTGGCACTCTCAAAGAAAACACCTATCTCAGCACCAAACTCTCCGCCTTTTACGCCATTTGTGGCCAAATGGCCGAAGCCCAGTTAATCTTCGACCAAATTGTGTTGAAAAATTCATTCTTGTGGAATTTCATGATTAGAGGCTATGCTTGCTATGGTAATTCCCTTATGACCCTTGCTTTGTACCGCAACATGATGATATTTGGTCAAAACCCAGATAATTTTACGTATCCTTTTGTTCTAAAGGCTTGTGGTGATCTGCATCTTAATGAAATTGGTAGGAAAGTTCATTGTGAGTTAGTTGTTCATGGATTCGAGGCAGATATCTATGTTAGTAATTCCCTGCTTGCAATGTACGCGAAGTTTGGGGATATGGACACGATGAGGGTACTGTTTGGTAGAATGCCTGAGAGAGATTTAACTTCTTGGAATACCGTGATTTCGGGTTCTGTGAAGAATGGTGCCTCAAGAGAGGCTCTAGTAGTTTTTCAGATGATGAGAAATGCTGGGTTCATTGCAGATTGCACCACTATTCTGGGTATACTCTCAGCTTGTGCTGACTTAGCAGCGCTGAAACAGGGAAAGGCAATCCATGCTTATGTCATACATAATGATTTGGTAGACTATAATGTTTTCTTAATGAACTCTCTAATTGAAATGTATTGTAGCTGCAACTCAATGGTGGAGGCTAAGCGGTTTTTTGATGAGTTTAGACAAAAAGATACAGTGTCATGGAATTCGATGATTTCAGGTTATACAAGAAATGGAGATGCTTTTGAAAGCCTTAGACTTTTCTGTCGATTGTTAATAGAACGTGGTTTTCCTGATCAAGTAACTCTTGTGGCTGTGCTTGGAGCTTGTGTTGAAGTCACAGCCTTGCAATTTGGGCTATCTATTCACTCATTTATCAGTAAGCAAGGGTTTGGTACAAATGCAATGGTGGGTACTGCACTCATCGACATGTATTCTAAATGTGGGAATTTAGCTTGTTCACAATTTGTTTTTGAGGAGATGCCTGACAAAAATTTGGTTTCTTGGAGTGCTATGATTGCAGCATATGGGCTCTATGGAAGGGGAAGGGAGGCTATCTCTGCTTTTCAGGAAATGAAAGCAAACATTATTCCGGACGAGGTTGTTTTCACTTCAGTTTTGTCAGCGTGCAGTCATGCAGGATTGGTCAGTGAGGGTAAAGAAATTTTCCACAGCATGACAAAGGGGTATAATATCAAGCCAGTACTTGCTCATTATTCTTGTTTGATAGATCTTCTTGGTCGAGCTGGGCGTCTAGAAGAAGCATATGAATATATTCAGAAGATGGAAGTTGAACCCACCAGTGATATCTGGGTGGCACTTCTTTCTGCTTGTAGGCTCCATCACAATTTGCAACTAGCCGAAATTTCAGTCCAGAAGGTTATTGAGATGAACCCAATGGAAGTAGGTAGCTATATTTGTCTGGCAAACGCATATGCTGCTGAGAAAAGATGGGATGATGTTGAAAGGGTGAGAGCCATGGTAAGGGGAAAAAGACTAAAGAAAGCACCAGGCTGCAGTTTTGTTGAGATAGATAAGGTGGTTCATAGGTTCTTGGTTGGAGACAAATCCCATCAGCAAACAGTAGAGATCTATGCAAAGTTGAAAGAGTTCTCTCAGCAACTCAAGTTGGATGGATATAAGCCTGATCTAAGTTCTGTGTTTTATAATGTTGAAGAAGAAGTTAAAGAGAAGATGCTCTGGGATCATAGTGAAAGATTAGCCATTGCTTTTGCTCTAATTAACACCGGTCCAGGAACCATAATTAGGATCACCAAGAATCTTCGCGTATGCGGGGATTGCCACACAGTGACAAAACTCATCTCCAAACTCACTTCTCGAGAGATTATAATGAGGGATATCCATAGATTTCACCATTTCAAAGATGGATTTTGTTCTTGTGGCGATTACTGGTGATTTAATTCTTTAAATAATCAATTTGGGGTAGAAGTGTAAAATGCAGATTTAACTATTCAAATACATTTATCTAATTTGTATTTTCTTCTTAATATGCTCAAGATGATTATGTTTTTTCATAATATACGTATATAGACTATAGTTAAAACAATTACTAATATTTCGTTGACACTGAGTTATGATAAAGTTAAGGAATATTAATCTGTTGCAGAATAAACTTTATAATTTGGCAGATGGTCATTCTGATCATGCGGTTTTGTTGACATTGTTTCAACAAATCTTGTTAAGTGCTTTGATGATCTAAGGGAGTTTAAGAATGAATTCCTTATTTTTGATGTTTGCTTCTAAACTTATTTTAATTTGAAGGCAAGACTTGACTTTTGTACAGTAGAAGGTCTATTGAGAGACATATTTTCATCCCTTGGACTGAAGTTGGCATTCCTATATCTCATGTTATATTATATGTTTCATGACACTTGCACCTGTTCTTGAAAATTAAGAACTTGCATTTTCTTGTTATCATTGTTGTCTCAGTTAGATATAGAAGTGATCTTCTCAACAAGATTGTCCCAGTAATCAGCAAGTGTTCCGCCGATATTCATGTCTGTTTCTTCATCAAATAGGAATGGCTTGATGGGTTCAGATGCTTTCAGAAGATCCTCAATTGGTATATTTGGTTTTGACCGCTCCAAAGGGACACTCTTGCCATATTTTCTTGGATCTGAACAGTAATTCTGGAAGACAATATTGTGGTAAGATTATAATTTAAAAGTGGGTTTTACTCCTTCGACTACCTGATCAGCGTGCAATTTTTTCACGAAGATTTTGAATATCTTCAAATTCTTCCTTTGCAACAGATTATCTGATAAGCGAAGGTATGTCAAAGCAACCATCTTTAATTTAGGTGGGCCATTTCTGTTGACACCATTTGGCCTAGCATTCAGAAGGATTTGATTATTGGCTGTACGTTCATATCTTGAGAGTGCATTTTCACCTGCAACTTCAATATTCTCTGTCCAGCCGCCACTCAAGACCTACACATACATGTCTAAAATATCAGTCACCGCTGTTTTGAACTCGTGACATGAAAATGCATATTTTAACTCTACAGTATTATTATTTTTTTAAAAGGGAAAAAAGTAAGCCTTTTTACGTAAGATCATTCCCTTATAATGATTGTGCAAAGGACCAACGGCCTAGCTTTTTCAGGTGTTGTATGAAGGCATATATAAGACAACTTTTGCATTCTACGCTAAGTTTTCACTAATGTTTAATGTTTTTTTTCTTCCTAGCTATTCTTAAGCAAGTTTGATTCTTCTTTTTCCCCAGTAGCCTAACCTGTTGAACAAGTTCCTGCAGTCCACTTTTAGCATTTACAGGTTGTTCAGAGTTGCTCATCTCAAGACACGTGAAATTTAGAATACCATAATGCCTGGAGAGCATACTTGCTATGGGTCGATACCCATCTCTATTGTTCAAGTTGTAGAAACCTGCAGTTAGCTCTGCAGCATGACTGTCATCTTTATACCACCAATGGATTCCAGAAACCTGTTTTGGGATGGAAGTAAGATATAGTTGAGTCACATCGTATGGTAAAAGGCTTTAATTTTTTGTTAAGTTAGATATCTACCATTTTCCGTGATTTACCTTAGCTGCTAACTTGACTTTACAACCCAGGAAAGCTTTGTTTGCTTCATCAAGGATCTGATCATCATGGCCCAGCAACTTGTTAGAGTACCAAGTCAAGAAAAAATTTCCCTTTTCAGTTAAGTATCCTTTCGATCCAAAGAACTTTGTAGCTCCAGGTGTGTCATTATATTTTCCTTCATTATCTGGCAAAGCCCATTCAGGGTGCCCTTCTATTGTTGCTGCTTCTTTAAAATCTGCTTTAAGATATTTGTCATAGCACTGCAATATTTGTATAGCATAATTTCTTAAATTTCCTATATCAATTAAAGACTAGAAGACATTCAACTGACCGAGCCAGGGGACAAATGGTTCATTGTGTCATCAATATCTGGTCTCACCTGAAATTCTCCTATACCAGGAAATACCCATCCTTGAGTTTCTGGATAAGAGGGATATCTGAGCTCCCCTGCAGGACCTAGCCCTACTTCAATATCTGTCAAGAGCTCAGCTTCCAAAAAGTCCGCCATGATCTCTCTAAAGCTCTTCGTGTAATCACTGTAGATCTAAATACATCAAGAAATTACCATTATCGGTTTCGAAAGCCTTCCTGCAGTGACTGGGTACTGAAAGCATGGATTTTGTTTCAATATGTTTTACAATATGATATCACATAGGCAGAATTTTAGAACAAGATGTTGGTATATAGTATTCAAAGGGGGGAAAAAAGAGGTCAAAATTCTAACCTCCACTGCAGTTCGACCTGCAAAGAGAGGTAGGTTATCCACACCAAGTGTGAGGTACCCTTCGTCTCTGTTACCTGCCGGATTAGTGTAGAAGATGTCAGGATCCTTTTCTCCAACCTCAAGCACCCACTTGGGAAGTGGGATGTTAACAATATCTCCAATATTCCCACGGCATTGGTGGAACGGCATAACAATTGTAATTTTAATCCACATTGTTGAACAAGTTGAAACAAGCTTCCATAATCACTCCAATCATACTGCTTAGGGCCTTTGGATTTGACAAGCATCCACCAAACATCAACCATGACCCCATCGACTCCTGCTCTCAGCTCCTTGAACTGCTTCTCTAGTCCAGCTTTATCTTCTAAAACATTGTCATATGAAATGACTCACAACTGTTGTCACCATGTAAAACGAGAAATGAAGAACATAATTTATATTAGTACTACACAAGTATTTGTTTATGCATGCTTATAAATAGATCTTTTAGTTACTTACCTGGAGCATTACTTAGATGGGCACATAGTTTGCTAACATCTTTTCCTCATCACTGAGAGGAGCTGGAGACTGCATTTTCTAAATGCAAAAAATAAAGCGATGGAAGTTTTAGTTTTCTATTTGATTTAAGTTTCATTTAAAAACATGTAAAGAATAGGGTTGTATACTACCTCCGTCGCCCAGAAGGATTGTTTATTCTTTCTTTACCCCAAGCCCAGCGTATTAATTGTAGGTGTTACTTTTGAAGACCGTGTCGTGTCATCATTCAATGCCGATTAAATTTGGGCTAACGTACCTAAATGAAAGAGACTAATATACCAACTTCTCTTTCTCTCCATACGTGATTATGATTTTCCATTTAGACATTTCAATTTCCCAAACAACCTGACCTTCCCAACTAGTTTTGCAATTTCTTGGTGTTGGTTTAAAATATGAGATTAATATATTTTTTTTTAAATATGAGGATAATTTTTTTTATTTTTTACTATTCGGATTATATATTTGTTATAATTTGTTGTAGTATTGGTATGACACTACTCCGTAATTAGGATCGCCATGAATATGTGGGGATTCCCACACATGGACGAAGTAGGGGAATTTAAATCAAATAAAACAATTTTTTTCAAGACACCATTTAAAACTCCATGATATTAACTGAAACTCATTACATTATTCAGTCGTCTAATTATACATACACGACTCCTGAAACCATGAAACAGCATACACTTCAACATAGCAGCACAAATTCAAATCCCACATTCCCATGGCGACAAAACATACTCCCACTAGTCTGCCACCTTTATTAAATATAGGTAAAAAAAATAAAACTCAAAACATCGCATAACATAACGTGCATTTATTTTGGCATTATTCGACTGGCTCAGCACTGAAACGTGTGTATATATATATATATATATATATATATAAGTATATATATATATATATATAAGTGATCTTCATCTGATCAAGCAGATTGTTCGGGTGGATCAAGAACTTTCATGTCTGTTTCTTCATCAAATGGGAATGGCTTGATGGGTTCAGATGCTTCCAAAAGCTCCTCAATCCGTATCTTTGGTTTTGACCGTGCCAAAGGGACGACCTTGCTATACAGATTCGGATCTGGACAGTAATTCTGGAAGACAATAGAGATTTATTATTTGAAAGCGGGTCTTAGAATATCCTTCCACCACCAACAATTATGGAGTATTTACATTAAGGTTTCGTACCTGATCAGCATGCAGTTTTTTCACAAATATTTTGAAGATCTTGAAATTATCTTCTTCTAATAGATCATCTGATAAACGAAGGTACGTCAAACCTGCCATCTTTAGTATTTGTGGGCGTCTGTTCACACCATTTGGCCTAACATTTAGAAGGATTTGATTGTAGGATGTGCTATCATATGTTGAGAGTGCATTTTCACCGGCAACTTCGATATTCTCTGTCCAGCCATCGCTCAACACCTATACATACATAATATATATGTCAACAACATCATCAGCCACCCCTGTTTTAAATTTAATTCTGTATTTTTGTTATTCTATAGATAAATGAAATTTAATGATTATGCAAAGATCTTTTCTAGTACAGAACAACTTTCCAGGCTACACTAGGGTGTTCCCCTAGTATTTAACGATTTTCTTCTTTTTAGGCAAGTCTTCTGTTTATATTTTCTAGCATAACCTGTTGAACAAGTTCCTGAGGTGCACTTTTAGCATTTTCAGGTTGTTCGGAGTCCCTCATCTCAAGACATGTGAAATTTAAAACGCCATAGTGCCTGGAGAGCATCCTTGCTATGGGTCGATATCCATCTCTATCGTTCAAATTGTAGAATCCTGCAGTTAGCTCTGCAGCATGACTCTCATCTTTGTACCACCAATGAATTCCAGAAACCTGTTTCAGAATAAAAGTAACAAGTACGTTTTTTTTAGTCGTATTGGTAGGTAAAGGCTTTGGTTTTTAATTTGTTAATTTAAATAATTGTCATTTATGTTCTATGATTTTTACCTTGGCTGCTAACTTGACTTTATAACCGAAGAAAGCATTGTTGGCTTCCTCAAGGATCTGATCGCCATGGCTCAGCAACTTGTTAGAATACCAAGTCAAGAAAAACTTTCCCTTTTCAGTTAAGTACCCTTTGGATCCAAAGAACTCTGTCCGTTCAGGTGTGTCATTGTATTTTCCCGCATTATCTGGCAAACCCCATTCAGGGTGCCCAGCCTTTGTCGCTGCTTCTTTGAAATCTGCTTTAAGATATTTGTCATAGCACTGCAATGTTTGTACATTATATTTTATTAAATTTCTGATATCAAAGACTAGAAACATCAATTCAGTTGTATCATCAATGTGTTAATTCAACTTTTACCTGAAATTCTCCTATACCAGGAAAAATCCATCCTTGAGTATCTGGATAAGAAGGATATCTGAGCTCCCCTGCAGGACCTAGCCCTACTTCAACGTCTGTCAGGAGCTCAGCTTTCAAAAAGTCCGCCATGTTTTCGCTGAAGCTCTTCATGTAGTCACTATAGATCTAGTTACATCACATAAAATTATCACCATTAATATCAATTTCAAAAGACTTCCTGCATACGTTTCACATAGAATATCACATAGCCATAGGTAGAACTGTAAAGCCATATGTGTTAGCATGTACTGTTGAAAGGGAAGAAGCAGAGGCTAAAATTCAAACCTGCACTGCAGTTCGACCTGCAAAGAGAGGTAGGTTATCCACACCAAGCGTGAGGTACTCTTTGTCTCTGGTACCTGCCAGATTAGTGTAAAAGATGTCAGGATAGTTTTCGCCAACCTCAAGCACCCATTTGGGAAGCGGGATGTTAACAACATCTCCAACATTCCCCCCGCATTGATGGAATGACATAACAACTTGTAATTTTAAGCCAAGTTGTTGGACAAGTTGAAACAAGCTCCTATAAGCACTCCAATCATACTGCTTAGGGCCTTTGGATTCCACAAGCCCCCACCACACATCCACCATGACCCCGTCAACGCCTGCTGTGATAAGCTCCTTGAGCTGCTTCTCTAGTCCGGCTTTATCTTCGAAGACATTGTCGATTGAAATCACACCCAACTGTTGTTACCATGCAAAAATGATGGAGATCAAATAAATAAAATATTTTAGAACATAAATATTTGTTTGTTTATGGTATGCTTATTAAGGATAAGCTTTGGTTAAGTTACTTACCGGGAGCATCACATAAATTGGCACATAGTTTGCCAACAGGCTTTTGTCATACCCGAGTGGATCTGGAGACTGCATTTTCTTAGTGAAGAAAGAAAAGGAGGGAAGTTCTGGTGTTCAATACGAGTCTTGCCAATTCTTTTATTGAGAGAGCTGAGAGCATGGTTTTGTTGCAATGTTACTGTACTCTCTCCATCCAAAATACTTATAATATAAGAGTTTTTAAACTAGAGCTAAAAATATCTTCAAACTTAAAATTGACATAAATTTTAGTCAATAATGAATATTGTAAACTATTTTAAAAGTACTATTTATTGTAAGATTTATTTTTTCATAATTTTTAATGAATTATCTCAAATTTTTTTGAATTTTAAAATATATTAAATTAACTTTAAAAAATTAATAATAATTTTATAATTTAAAACAAAAGCAAGTACTATTAAAGTGAACCAACTACCCTTGGGGGAGTCGGGACCATTTCTAGATAGATCACGCTCACACGGATGTTTTGTCCTAATAATAATCGACTCTCTTTATTGTATAGGCTATAGCAAGCACTGTATAAAATAGATTGATTTGGGGATGTTAAACTTTTTTCATGGGCCTCCTCTTGTAGTCTTTTTGTGGTGCTAAAAAATAAGAACAATGTCGATATACTACAACCATAGGATTAGGGGGACCCTACTCTTTTACAGGGATTGCAATGCAGCGGCACAGCGGGTTTTGTTTATCTCGACTATCTTTGTCCCGGCGAGAGCAGATCTTCTTCATCTCCAAATTCTTCGCTGTGTCATTCCCTTCACTTTAATTTGGCGACTTAATCACATTCTTACACTAATTAATTCTAAAATTAAATAAAAGAATATGTGTCAAAATTTAAGTGAAGGGACACAATAAAACAGAGAATTTGAGGACAGAAGATCTGCTCTCTGTCCCGACTCCCTCCCGATACCCTCATCCTTCTTACGTGGATCTCTCGCTGACACCTTTTGTCAAACATGCAGGGGATTCAATAATTAGGATTGAGGGGTGAAGAAAGAATTTTGTTTTTTTTTAAACTCAAAATTAATATGAATTTATTTAATTTTAATTAATAAAATAATAAATATTATAAATTATTTAAAAAATGTTATTCATGATAAAATTTTATTATTTTATATTTGTCAATAAATCATCTTTATTATTTTAAGACTGGTAATATTTTAAATTGACAACGGCCTTATATTTTAAAATACATGCAGTAGTATCAATGGTACAAGAAAAAAAAAAAAAATACAAAAAAATCTTTGTTGAATTATACCATGGCACAAGGCAAAGTTGTTCCTTAATTCCCACAACTTAATGGGAATCTTGAAGCCAAAAATTGGGCTTCTTTTTTTCACATGCATTGGCATATATTGTCTACAGGGGATCTACTCCTATCGTATCCTATCCTATCCCCGATGATGTACAAGGAGGAGGAGGAGGAGGAGGAGGAGGAGGAGGAAATTTATATGGGATTTAGAATTTAGAATTCAATAAGATGTAAGCCATGTGATAGCGACTCGATCGATTTAAATTCTAAGTTTAAGTTTAGATGATCACCTGGAATTTGAGCGGTTTTTCATTTAACTATCTATAGTCAGTAAAGCTACATTTAGACACCCGACTTTTTGAATTGAAGTGAATAAGTATTTTCTGTCATAACTCTGTTACTTAAGTTGGATAAAGATTTAATTACCCTTCTTATATATAAATGATGATTTGAGAATGAGAAAACCATTCATGTAGAATGTATATCCCCAAACTAAAATTTAAGAACAACTGCTAAACTTATCAGAGAATTAGAACACGAAATCAAAACCTCATTTATCAAAACACCATCACAAAATCCAAAATCAACAACAATTACACACAGAATCACACAAAGACTTGAAATTACAAATAACATTTAATGAAATTGACAGAGTAATCTAAGCTTCAACCTTGATTTAATCTTTTCTCAAAATCTCATGTACAACTATAGAGAATGCATAAACAACAAAAATCTAGCTATTATAAAACATACATCTCTTATAAAACAGAAAGCAACCAACCAACCAAGAAGGGAAAGAAGAGCAAATAGAAAAAAAACATACATCTCTTATAAAACATCTCTTATAAAAAACAGAGCAACCAAGTCTTCAAGAAATTTGAGCACCAATTTGCGATTATCAACAATATGTGCGGTAAATCCAAGTCCTCTGTTTGCCACGCATTCTTTGAATGTTGAATGAAAATCAAATAATTAACTTGGACCTTTTAATTTCACCGAGTCTTTTAGGTTAGGAAATAAGTTTGATTTTCATTTTAAGTGCCCCATTCTTTTTCCTTCAAATCGATCAACAATCGGAAAATAAAAAGACTACTCTTTTAAATTGTGCAATAATATATACTAAACTTCAACCACCTGCTTCAAGTTGTATTTACTTGAATGAATGAATGAAAGTGATTCTTTAAGACTGTGTGCCTCTTCTTCTTTACTTCTTAGACGTAAGAAGTAATTATGTGCAACAAAGACAAAATAACAGATGATAAACTGCGAGTATATGGCTGGTCAATACACTTGTTCATAACAAAATAGAACAATTAATTCCAGAAAAATGTTTGATTTTCTGTTGACAGTAGTTTCTTCAAAATCATCTTATATGGAAATTCAAAATGTTTAAAGCGATCGCATACCTATTCACGAGATCATAATACCAAGACAATTTATGATTAACCTCCTTGATTCCCACTTCGTTTCCATCTTCAAATCTGATTCTTGTAGTTCCCGATGAGCCACATCATACGTTGCGTGTGACGCCCCCAAAATTAGGTATACATCACCCATCTTGGGTTATACACTTACATGGTACGTAATTTAAAAACAACTTATTAACATAAGCGTAGGTATAAATACGACATAAATCATGAGTTTAAATACAAATATCGCTACACTAGATATTATACAAACTCAAATAAAAAGTCCTCATTACGATTATTATCACACTATTTTTTACGAATAGTGAGGACTACTAATGCTATCTTCAGACCATCACTCGCTTCCCACTGCGTCCCAAATTTATATTATCATTTCACAGAAGAGAATAAAGAAAGAAAGGGTGAGCTCAACTAGCCCAAGAAGAAATATTATGACTAAGATAATGCGTATAAATTATCAATAGTCTTGAATAATGTTAAACCGATAAAATACAATAGATAACCGGTTTAATCTGCAGATGAATATCTGATCCATTAAAAGAGTCAAGTAGAAAATAAAGTCTACTATCTTTTAGGTTTTAAAAGGTTTTTCATCATCGTTTATAAATTTGAGACTCGACTTTAATAAATATTTCACATCATCACCACCCCGCACTACTACCAAGGATATTCTTTAGATCACGCGACCACAATTATTCATGCACTACGGGCGAGAATATTTGTGTATTCATTAATGGTCATGATCATGCCAACAATCATCCATCAATGCACTACTACTAACGAGGATTTTTATCACATCATTTGTAACATTACGGTCATGATTACACCGAATAGTCTCGGTCATAATCATACCAAGTCCATCTATGCACTACAGTGCCATGATGACTTTCAAAAAATATAAACATGAGGATGATGACAATGATATAAGAATTCAATAAAACAAGTTCAAGAATTATTTTATCCGTGAATTATTAACGTCCAAATTGTCAACATGATCTTCGTTTTGTAGAGTAAAATTCAAGAATGATCGTAAGAATATTTCCATGAAAGATATTTGATGAAACGCAAATATCGAGGATATTCTACTAATTTCATGGAGTATAGAAGTCAAAGTTTTAACCAACCGGGTATAATAAAGAATGGAATAACAAAAGAAATCACCATGCATGCGATAGATCGCATGCATGCATGACGTTATTCCAATGAATAATAAATAACGGAACCAGTCGGTGAAAATTCACACCGATGTGATGTTCCAATGAATAATAAAGATGGAACCCGGATCCTGTAAAACACATGATAGGATATTCCAACAGAATAATAAAGATTTTACCCAGTCCTGTAAAACACACGATGTGATGTTCCAATGAGAATAATAAAGATTTTAACCAGTCCTGTGTAAACATACGACAGGATGTTCCAACAGTATAATAATAAAGATTTTAACCAGTCCCATGTAAAACACACGCATGCATGGATGTTCCAATGTAATAATAGAAGAATGTCACCAAGTATAGGGTAAACCACTTATACGAGGTTATTCTAATGAAATAATAAGCAATGGAATAACAACAGTTCTCTTCATGAATAAGAAAGAATAACACCCCTTACATTTGGTAGAGATTGAATCTGCAGCGATGTAGTAACAAAATACTCTTCTTCTTTCTCTCTTATTCTCTACTACTTTCTCTCTATAGCTTGAATGAATTAAGTGAAAATAATGAAGCCCTAGGCCTCTATTTATAGAAGATTTCTAGCTTAAGACCTTCTTAGTGTGAAAAGGCAAAAGGCTTGACGATTGTGTGGTTTGACGCTCAATAATGTGAAAACGACAAGTGGTTCGACGTCTGGTCAAGGTAATTACTATTAACGAAGGTAAATACTATCGACGAAGGTAAATACTATTCACAAGGGTAATTACTATCGACGAAAGGTAATTACTATTGACGAAGGTAAATACTATTCACAAGGGTAATTACTATATTAGACGAAGGTAATTACTATCGACGAAGGTAAATACTATTCACAAGGGTAATTACTATTGACGAAGGTAATTACTATTGACGAAGGTAAATACTATCGACGAAGAGACTCTTAGATGATGACATATACGAGCCCCCATAAAATAATCAAACTTACCACAAATCATTTTTTTCATCAACACATATTTAATCTTTCAACAATTATTAATCATTTATAACTTGTCGTCTCAATTATTTATTTAATACTATAACATATTATACGAGATGATCTTTGTGACAATAATTGAATCAATAATATAAGAGATATGATCGCAATTCTTTATCAGAGTAATAATCGAGCATAAATTTGAGTGACTTCACGTAAGCATCAATAATCAATACTGTGTCTTCTTGTCTACTACAGCATATCGCATTTCTTTTACCACCACGGTAGTTCAACGCTTTTAATTCAGTAACACCTCCGTAGTTATTTTTATAAAATATTTTTGTCATTTTCTCGATCCGAATGATAATTACATTGTGGGGTCCACCAATGATTGAGCCATTTATACTTAATATTCCTAACAAAAGAATATTCCCGACCAAAACGAATATTTTATAACAACTTGCATACTTTGCAAAATTTATAAATATTACCCACAACTATAACATTATATCAAATTTATTCCATAATATTCAAAAATAATATTTATAGAAAATTCATCTTTATTTATAAAAGTCGGGTCTTACAACCTCCCTTCTTATGAAATTTAGCCCCTCGAAATTAGGGTACGATACACAGTATGTCAAGAGGTAAGGATACCTTGATTTCATTTGATTCTAACTCCCAAGTCATTTCCTCAACATCGTGGTTCCTCCACAAAACTTTGACTTGAGGTATAACCTTGGAGCGTAGAATATGTTCCTTCTTATCCAAAATTTGAACAGAACCTCTTCATACGTCAAATCTTCCGCTATTTCGTCCGGTTCTAACTCAATAATATGGTTCGGTCTTTCACATATTTACGTAACATAGATATGTGAAAAAACGTTATGAACACGAGACATATTTGGCAGAAAAGCGAGTCTATAGGCCACATTCCTACTCGATCGAGGATTAAAATGGACCAATGAATCGAGGGTTAAGTTTTCCTCTCTTTCCAAATCTTGTAACTCCTTTCCATGGAGCAACTTCTTAACAACACACGATCTCCTATATCGAATTCCACGTCCTTTCGATGAAGATCAAGATAACTCTTTTATCGATTTTGTGAGGTTTTACTCGTTGTCGGATCGTTTGAATCTTTTCCGTAGTCATACGTACCAACTCCGGTCCCCAACAACGTTGCTTTCACCCACCTCATCCCAAAGATACCGGAGAACGACACTTTTCTTCCATACAACGCTTGAATGGAGCCATGCCAATACTTGCGATAATCTTTGTTGTTGTAGGAAAACTCCACCAATGGTAAGAACTTGTCCCAACTCCCCTTGAAATCAAGGACACAGAGTCTTAATAGATCTTCAAGAGTTTGAATAGTCCTCTCCGATTGTCCGTCTCAATCCGAGGATGATATCTTAAGAGCTAAATCGTAAGTCTGTGCCCATAGCTTTTTGCAAACTAACCCAAAATCGTGAAGTGAATCTTGGGTCTCGATCGAAACTATGGATACCGCATACCATGCGATCTTACTGAATCTCAATTTTGTATGCATACGAAGCAAGACGTTCAAGTGTATAAGTTTCTCGTGTCGGTAAGAAATGAGCGACTTGTCAACCTATCAACAATGACCCAAATCGCATCAATGCCTTGAGAAACCTTAGGAAGACCGTGTAACGAATCCATGGTAATGTGCTCCCACTTCCATTCTGGAATTTCAAGTGGTTGCAATGGACCTTTTGGTACTTGATGCTCCGCTTTAACTCGTTGACAAGTTAGACACCTTGAGATAAACAAATGCTTATCTCTCTTCTTATTGCTCCACCAAAATGTATGATTTAATATCATGATACATTTTGGTACTCCTGAGATGGATTGCAAATGGTGTGTTGTGTGCCTCCATCATGATATTATACTTTAAATCGTATTCGTTAGAACACAAAGTCCAGAGTTGACTCAAAGTATTCCTTCTTCATCGATTCTTGCTTCCTAAGATAAGACCTTCTTGCACTTTCTTCCTCATACGCATCGCCTCCAGTGTCAGCGCGCAAGCGCCTTTAACTTTATCAATTAAAGTCGGTTCTACTCAGATACTTCGCTATCATCACATACATCCCTCGAGTCTTTAATTCTATCTCCATCCTTTGCAAGTCACACAAAATGGGCCTTTACGTTGACAATATCGCACTTCGTGATTGCGTATGATTTTCTACTCAATCGCGCCGGCTACCACGTTCGCTTTTCCGGATGGTATTGGATGGTATGATCATAATCTTTCAATGCAGTTCAAGCCAACGTCGTTGTCGCATGTTGAGTTCCTTTTGAGTGAAGAAATATTTGAGGCTTTTATGATCCGTAAAGATCTCCACTTTCTCCCCATACAAGTAATGCCTCCAAATTCTAAGTCAAAGATAAACAAATGCTAACTCTAGATCATGAGTAGGATAATTCCTCTCATATTCTTTGAGTTGTCGCGAGGCATAAAGCTATTACTTTTCCATATTGCATGAGAACACATCCCAACCTTTTGCTCAAGCATCACTGTAGATGACAAATCCTCCGAGCGGATGGTATTGTCGTAACAGTCTTTGAAATAAGTCTCTCTTGAGTTCTTGAAAACTCTTCTCACATTCTTCGCTCCAACCAACTTTGTATCTTTCCGAGTCACCGAAATCAATGGAATAGCGATTTGAGAAAATCCTTCCACGAATCTCCGATAATAACCAAATTTAAACCGAGAAAGCTACGTATTTCATCCATCGATTTAGGTTGTTCCCGACTTTGAATAGCTTCAATCTTTCTTTGGGTCAATGATATTCCATGACTTGATACCACGTGCCCAAGGAATGCTACTTCTTCAAGCCGAACTCGCATTTCTTCAACTTGGCATAAAGCTTATATTCACGAAGCTTTTGGAGTGTCGACCTCAAGTGTTGCTTTCATGATCTTCACGGCTTTTGGAATAAATAAGGATGTCATCAATAAAGACGACCACAAAGTGATCTAAATATTCCTTGAATACTCGGTTCATCATATCCATGAAGGCGGCGGGGAGCATTAGTCAATCCAAAGGACATGACTAGGAATTCATAATGCCCGTCTCGGGAGTTACGGCCGTCTTTAGAATGTCACGGTTCTAATCTTCAATTGGTGATATCCTAACGAAGATCAATCTTTGAAAAGAATTTGGCTCCTTGCAATCGGTCAAACAGTCATCAATACGTGGCAATGGATACCTATTTTTGATGGTGACGTGATTCAACTCCCGATAATCAATACAAAGTCGCATACTCCCATCTTTCTTCTTCACGAATAGAATGTGAGCACCCCAAGGAGAAGTACTTAGGGGACGAATAAAGCCAATGTCTAACAATTCCTGCAGTTGGGTCTTTAACTCCCGAAGTTCATAGGAGAGCTATTCGATATGGGGCTTTGAAAATAGGTTTTGTCTGGGTTCAAGGTCGATACAAAATTCAATTTCACGCCTCGGGGTAGGCCGTAAGTTCTTCTGAATACGTCGGAAATTTATTAACAATAGGAATATCGTTTAAAATCGGATTTATTTTATTTAAATCATGACATGAGCTAAGAAAGCTTGACATCCGCTTTTCAATAAACGAATAGCTTTATGGCTTGAGATGACCGTGATTGATTTTAATGGTTTGGTCGTTTGAATTCGCATAATAGGTTGATTAGGAATATGAAAGCTAACAACCTTACGAAAACAATCAATTTTTGCATGATAAGTAGTTAACCAATCAATCCTTAGAATCACGTCAAATACAAGTATTTTAATGAAATAAGATCGACGGTAATGTGAGGTACCGATTTGAACCAAACAAGACTTATAAACAATTGGATGTAATGAAGGTTTCTCCCAACGGAGTTTCCACAGATAAGTCAAAGTCTAATTTCTCCTGAGTCAAATTTAATCGATGAAATGCAAGTAGGAGAAATAAAAGAATGGGTAGAACCGGTATCAAATAAAGTATAGACTTCATTAGAGTTTATGATAAGCTTACCCGTGATGACCTCATTCGGATTCCTTGCTCTTTGGGAGGTCACAACAAATGCTCTCCCTCAGACTACTCTGGTTTTGAATTTTCCGGGATGGCCTTTGGTGCCTCCATCCTAGTGAATTTGTCTTCTGAACGCAAAATCGAGCTAAGTGACCTTCTCTTCCACAATTATAACATGCTTTGACTCAAGATGACGCAGCTTGATTTGGATGATGTGTCCCTCTCTCCGCATTTGAAGCATATGATAGGTGGTCTTTCTCCTTCCTTAACAATGGGTCTTTGGTGCGACGTCTTTCCATCATTGTTAAATCTCCTTTTCTTGAAATGTCCATTCTTATTGTTTTGGCCTCGATTACCACCGGTGGTTACCATATCCGCCCATTGATTCCCTCCACGCTTGTTGTCACCATTCGATGACTATTCTCGCCGGTATTATAATTTTGTCACCGCTTCTTTTAGTTGCGTTGACTCATTATCGCTACTCCACTAATCGAGCCCTATTTACAACATCTCAATACAAACACGCTTTATGAGAAATAAGATGTTGACGTATCTCCCGCTTCAAACCTCTTAAAAACATTCGCGCCATTCTCTCTTCATTATCCACCAGTGGGGACGAAACCGTGATAACTCCGCAAATTTTGCCTCGTATTGCGACACACTCCATATTGTTTTGTTCCAACTTGATAAACTCCACCTCCTTCATGTGGCGAATACTTTCGAGAAAAGTATTTGTCGTTGAATGACTCTGAACTTCTCCCAAGATATCTTCATGACAAATTTGGTTGAGTACGCTTTCTGGATTCCCACCAAATCATCCGCCTCCGCGCATAATAAAGGCGTGAAGGGAACCTTTTGCTCCTCGGAGCATCCCAAGACATCAAATATCTTGGTAATCTGCTTTATCCATGCTTCCGCCAAAGTGGTTTTGGCTCTCCTTAAACTCCCGTGGTCCCACTCCTTAAATTGTTTAATGCGGTGACCACCGAGAGTTTTCCGTGTTTCCACCTACGTTTTGGACAAGAGTCGCCTCTTTCATTTGTTGCATAAATTGCATAAAGCCTCTGAACATTTGATCATTCGTCATTTGGTCGGTGTTGTTGTTTTTTGCATGAGGATTGTCGCCTTCCGA
Source organism: Panax quinquefolius (assembly GCA_020205615.1). Classification (NCBI taxonomy): domain Eukaryota; kingdom Viridiplantae; phylum Streptophyta; class Magnoliopsida; order Apiales; family Araliaceae; genus Panax; species Panax quinquefolius. The sequence continues at coordinate 12,396,909 of CM035161.1, forward strand.
TGCACATTATCCCGATTATTGATATGTGGAATCAACAATCGTCATACTCCATTGCTATTCTCAACATTCTCGGATGTCATTTTAGATCTTCGCCACAAAACAAAAAGGTTAATTGACATGTAACAAATTATCCCTATCTTCCCACCAACCAATAAAATATCACATAAACTTAGGTAGGTCATACTAGCGAAGGTATTCCCCCTCTCCCTCCTAGTACTATTCTCACATCTTAGCCGTGGATCATATCCCTAAGCTTTGATACTAACCGTGACGCCCCCAAAATTAGGTATACATCACCCATCTTGGGTCGACACTTCTTACGTGGTATGTAATTTAAAAACAACTTATTAACATAACTGCTGTAGTAATATACGACATAAACCGTGAGTTTAAATACAAATATCGCTCTACTAGATATTATACAAACTCAAATAAAAAGTCCTCATTACGCTTATTATCACACTATTTTACGTAATAGTGAGGACTACTAATGCTATCTTCGTGACCATCACTCGCTTCCGACTCGTCCCAAATTATATTATCATTTCAAGAGAAACGCAGAAAAGAAAGGGTGAGCTCAACTAGCCCAAGAAGAAATATTATGACTAAGATAATGCGTAATAAATTATCAATAGTCTTCATAATGTTAAACCGATAAAATACAATAGACAACCCGCTTTAATCTGCAGCTGAATATCTGAATCCATTAAAAGAGTCAAGTAGAAAATAAAGTCTACTATCTTTTAGGTTTTAAAAGGTTTTTCATCATCATTTATAAATTTGAGACTCGACTTTAATAAATATTTCACATCATCGAATCACCCACGCACTACTACCAAGGATATTCTTTAAGATCACGACCACAATTATTCATGCACTACGGGCCAAGAATATTTGTGTATTCATTAATGGTCATGATCATGCCAACAATCATCCATCAATGCACTACTACCAATCGAGGATTTTTATCACATCATTTGTAACATTACTGGCCATGATTACACCGAATAGTCTCTCGGTCATAATCATACCAAGTCCATCTATGCACTACAGCCATGATGACTTTCAAAAAATATATAAACATGAGGATGATGACAATGATATAAGAATTCAATAAAACAAGTTCAAGAATTATTTTATCCAGAATTATTAACGTCCAAATTGTCAACATGATCTTCGTTTTTGTAGAGTAAAATTCAAGAATGATCGTAAGAATATTTCCATGAAAAGATATCTTTGGATGAAACGCAAATATCAAGGATATTCTACTAATTTCATGGAGTATAGAAGTCAAAGTTTTAACCAACTGGGTATAATAAAGAATGGAATAACAAAAGAAATCACCATGCATGCGATAGACCCTTACATGCATGTGTTATTCCAATGTAATAATAAATAACGGAACCAGGTCGTGAAATTCACACAAGCGGGATGTTCCAATGAATAATAAAGATGGAACCAGATCCGGTGTAAAACACACGATAGGATATTCCAATGTAGAAAATAAAGATTTTAAACCGTGTCCTGTGTAAAACACATGAGCGGGATGTTCCAATGTAATAATAAAGATTTTAACCAGTCCTGTAAAACACATGCATGTGATGTTCCAACAGAATAATAATAAAGATTTTAACCAGTCCTGTGTAAAACACATGCATGTGATGTTCCAATGCGAATAATAGAAGAATGTCACCAAGTATAGGGTAAACCACTTATACAAAGTTATTCTAACGTAATAATAAGCAATGGAATAACAACGATTCTCTTCATGAATAAGAAAGAATAACACCCCTTACATTTGGTAGGAGATTGAATCTGCTGCAGAAGGTGTAAGAACAAAATACTCTTCTTCTTTCTCTTATTCTCTCTATATACTTTCTCTCTATAGCTTGAATGAATTAAATGAAAAATAATGAAGCCTAGGCCTCTATTTATAGAAGATTTCTAAACTTAAGACTTCTTAGCCGTGTGAAAAGCGCAAGTGGCTCGATTTAATGGTTTGGTTTGGCGCGATCAGTAATGTGAAACGACAAGTGGTTCGACGTCTCCAGTCAAGGTAATTACTATTAACGAAGGTAAATACTATCGACGTGAAGGTAAATACTATTCACAAGGGTAATTACTATCGACGAAGGTAATTACTATCGATTTAAGGTAAATACTATTCACAAGGGTAATTACTATCGACGAAGGTAATTACTATCGACGAAGGTAAATACTATTCACAAGGGTAATTACTATCGACGAAGGTAATTACTATTGACGAAGGTAAATACTATCGATTGAAGAGACTCTTAGATGATGACATATAGGCCCCCATAAAATAATCAAACTTACCACAAATCATTTTTTTCATCAACACATATTTAATCTTTCAACAATTATTAATCATTTATAACTTGTCGTCTCAATTATTGATTTAATACTATAACATATTATACGAGATGATCTTTGTGACAATAATTGAATCAATAATATAAGAGATATGATCAGAAGAATTCTTTATAGCGATAATTGAGCATAGGTGGGTGACTTTCTCACGTAAGCATCAATAATCAATACCGTGTGTACTACGCAACTACTGGCCAGACATCGTACTTTTTTACCAAGGGTAGTTCAACAGCTTTTAACAGTAACACCTCCGCCAAGTTATTTTTATAAAATATTTTTGTCATTTTCTCAATCCGACAATAATTACATTGTGGGGTCCACCAATGATTGAGCCATTATTTAATATTCCTAACAAAAGAATATTCCCAACCAAACGAATATTTTATAACAACTTGCATACTTTTGCAAAATTTATAAATATTACCCACAACTATAACATTATATCAAATTTATTCCATAATATTCAAAATAATATTTATAGAAAAATTCATCTTTATTTATAAAAAGTTTGGTCTTACATTGCATGCACCCCAACCAAGATATATTAAATTAACATTATGGCACTACATATGAAGAACCGATAGAATCTTGCAAAGACCACAAGATCCAATCGTAAAAATATTCATCCCATTAACGGTGATGGCAACCATGGAACAAGTGGAACTCCACGAAATTTTAGGAACCCTCTCGCTTGTAGCAATACCATACCCACCGTGCACGAAAACCAAAACACACAAACCACATCAGATACCCAATCCATCCTTTGTTATTTGAACTCCACAGAGCCATGATTCCAATAGATGAACCGATAACAACCAATAAGCACAAAGAAATTTAACCAAATCACGCTTTGGGGTAACATTCTTCACATAATACCAACCCTACTTTAACAGGTCCCTTTCTTGAACCCCAATTTCCCACTATTTCATCTTCTAGCGAGAGAAAATCTAGGGTTTCCCAAACCCCTAAAACTCATTTGCTCCACAAGTCTAGGATTTTCTAGAGAAAATTACGCTTCGGATTCTAAAACTTCTAACAAGATTTTCTACTCGAACCCCCAGTAAGCCATTAATTCTAAAAACAACAAGATTTTCTCCAACAAGATTTGGGGTTTTGTTAAAACACATAAAATAGATTTAGAAGAAGAAGAAGATGTAACCATTCTCTTTGTCTCTCTCTCTGGTAGAATCCGTTTTGAATGGAGTAGAAATCGGTAACCCACAACAAAACCCACATTATTATCGAATGTAACCTTCGCTAGTTCCTCATCCAACGTCTAGAACATCAACTTCCAAACCCAACTTCAAGAGCCCAAACCAGATCGGATCCAACCTAAGACAGGAGGGATGGGTGGGGCGCAGGATCGAGATCCATGAAGGTTGAAGGGAGAATAAGAGGAGAAGAGAGGAAGAAGAAAGGGGCATTTCAGACATTTACTAGGGTTTTTTTTTATTCTTATAGTCCTTTCTCACGCGTTTTTGACGTTTGACATACACGCCCGGTTAAGTTGGATGGAAAAAGTGACGTTTTCACTTCAACTTAAAAAATCGGGTGTCTAAATGTAGCTTTACTGACTATAGGTGGTTAAGTGGAAAATCGTTCAAACCCCAGGTGGTCATCTGAACTTAACCCTAAATTCTAATCGATTTTATTCACTTGAATTTTTAATTAATTGAGTTCACTCGGACTGAATTTCAAATTAAAAGTCACTAATTTTGAAATTAAGTGAGTTAACTCACTCATTTTTCAAATTAATAGGATCGGACTTGATGTCTTTATATATAAGGATTGATTGGAATAAATTAAATTAGGGTCGGAGATTTCATTGAGTCGAATGACGTCACGTCTATAATGACAGTTCAGGTAGGCAAACAAAAATATATTATTGGTGGGAAATAGTACTCCCTCCGTTCCTTAATATAAGTCGTTTTAGAGAAATATTTTTGTTCCTTAATATAAGTCGTTTGAGAATTTCAAGTAAACATTAATTGCTAAGTTTCTAATATTACTCCAAGTATTAAATATAACTTTGGTTCTCTCACTATTTTTTGTCCAATAAATAACAAACTCTTCTTCCAATACAAAGGTAATATAAACAATTGATATTATAATTAATGTTATACAATCATTAACTTAATACTTGTGCACAATCTTAAAATGACATATATTAATGAATGGAGGGAGTATTATATACCACGTGAAAATATTTGAGGAATTGCCTCCGTTACTTTATCATATTGGGCCCGTCCCGTCCGCAGAATATCAAAGGGCAATTATATGGGGTGGGGTGGGGGTGGGAGTATTATGCGTTCCCGTTTTTGATTCCATGCATCCAGCAGGACCAGCACCTTCAGCCACATTGTTAAACTCCAGATATGGGATTTACTTACAAATGCAATCTCCCAACACATTTTTAGATGTGTGCACCTTCGGTGAGTTAAGATATTATTATAATTTATATAAATTTATTTAATTTTGATGAATATCAATATTAGAATGAAACATACTAATTTATTTTTTCGTAATTGTTAATAAATCAAATTAATTTTGAATTTAAAAATATATAAAATTAATATTTAAAAGTTAGTAATGATGTTATAATTTAGAACCGTAGTGAGAAAAAGACAAATATACTTTTAAAGTATGGTAGTAATACTTTAATTATAAAATTTACATTTATTTTAATTTTAAAGTTATATGTGATAAATAACAGTTCAAAATCAGTTAATAAATGATGCTGAAAATTGACCCACCCATTTGAGTCATGACCCATAATTAACATATCAGTGTAATGCTTTTGAAGAACATACCATTGTTTGGCATTGACATTGTTATGCGAATCAGCCTTTCCAGTGGATAATATGATGATTAAATAATGTGGATAGGAATTCAACAAGGCTATTGAAAAATATATTTAGAAATTTTCCTCTCAAGTTATGCTTACTACTTACTAATTTATGTGGTGTGTGCAATTAAAAATAAAATAAAATATTTTAAAAACATGGATGAAAAAAATAAAAATAAAAATAAAAAGCGGAAGCAAGAAGAGAATTTGATGATAAATCGTGGGTGAAGTGAGATTGTTTTGAGTTTACTAATAGATAATTTAGTTAAAATATAACAATTTTAAATTTTATCATAAAATAAAATAACATAAGGTGGGAGACATTTAAAATATCATAGAATGAAGCAAAAACTCTATAAATAATTATTATTTTTACAACTAAAAAAAAAAAAAAAAAAACTTCTCTTGTCCGTTCCACCTCGAAAGAGTCTGAAACGACAAGTGGAGCATTTAAAAAAGGTACAAATAATAATTCAAAATAATTATAAATGTTGAATACCACAAAGTTTATGAATCAACATATAATTCAAAAGACGCCGCGACAAATGGACCCGGTGTTAGTTCACCATGGACGGAGGAAATTGATGCCGGACAGATTCGGTTCACCAAACCGAAGATCTCCCCCCATCCCCCCCCCCCCCTCCCTCAAAAAAAAATTAAAAATTAAAATTGATGGAGAGAACTTAAGTTCTTATACTAAAAATGATACAATACATATCTTAAATAAAGAATTAATGAAAAATAAATTAGGATTTAAATTTTACGTTTAAACCACTAGAATCTTTCAAGGGTAAAAACTACGCGTATTAATATCAAGATTGATAAAATATCTCTATGGTATCAGAGGCGGAAGGAGAGGGGGTCATATAATCCCCACCCTAAAATCTTCGGGGGGTTATTGGATTTCCTTTCTCTTCTTTTTTCTTTTATGTATTTTTCCTCCTCCTTTGCTTTTTCTTGCTTTGCTTTATCATCAAAGTGGGACAGAAAGAAAAATGTGATAGCAATTCTATATGTAAATTAATTAAAAATAAAAAAGATAAAGAAATAAAACAAATTTTTTTGGATTCCATTATAGTAACCATAAGTACACTATAGTTCTATCATATCAAGATTATTAAATCTCTCTTTTTTTTTTTTTTTTATTGTTGGAATTTCTTCTTTCAAGTAATTAATCTCATGAACCACAATATAAGGTTTTGAATATATAATATTATAATTTGTAATTTATCTATAAAAGTAACTAATCAGTTGACTAAAAACTTCAAAATCGATTAATAATCCCATAGTTCGGAAAAATTAATATATATATATATATATATATATATATATATATATATATAAAAGTCATTAGACTCACAATTCAAATGTTGACAAGAGTTGAAATAAGATGTTGTGAAATACTATAATTGAGCAAAATGAATTTTAGTAAAATTAATTATCATATTCTATTTTTACAAGAAAAAATACATATTGTTAACATGTTTTTTTTAAAAAACTTTTGCAAATACAAACATGTTTTTTACTAATAAAATAAAAATTAGTATGCATTTTTTTTTTATAAAAATAGAATATGAATATTTTTATAAACATATTTTTTATTCTAATATTAGTCAAAAAAATATAAGTCTGAAAATAATACAAAAAAAGTAGTTCAAAATAAATATAAACATAACGTTTTTATAAGGAAAATGAAGTAGCATAAAAAAAAGAAGGAAAAGAAAAGAAATGATGATAGGGAGGAGAAGAGGACAAGAAGATTGATCAAGGAATGAAATAAATTCACATATTTAGAAAGAATTAAAAAATAGCTTTTAAATTTGGAAGGAAATAATTAAAAGAATGGAATGATCATTCAAATTGACTAACCAACCCACCAACCAACCAAACACAACATAATTATTCATCCATCCTAACACTGGGTCCAGTCCAGTCCAACGATGTTTGCTTTGACACTTGACATTTTTAAAATTTATTTTTGCTGGGTTGGGACTTGGGAGTGGGGGTCGAATATGGATTGGATGGTATAAGCAAGGATTGTTTTCTTAAATAAAAGAGTAACTAAATATAAGTAGCATTTGTTTTTAGGCCCAAGGCTTAGTTATAAGCCCAATCTGAATTACTCCAGCATAATCTTAAGTAATTCTGACCTAGTCGCGACCCAATCTATTTGTTACTTAAATTAAATAGAGATTCATAATTTTAATTGTTTAAAATGAATTTAAAATTTTTATAATTTATTTTTAAATGCTCAATAAATAACGTAAGCAATCTCAACAATCATTCGAGTAAAATACTAATAGAGTAAATAATCCTACAACAAAAGAAAAGTATAAATTTAATATTAATAAAATTACATTAATTTATACTGATCATAACTAAATTTACCGTATAATAAAAGGGATTACAAATATATTTAATTATCAAATAAATGGCCAAATAGAGGAAGGAGGAGGAGGACGTGAAATTGACTTGTCCAAACAAACCTTTAGAAAATGCAAAATACTAGTATTAGTAATGTTTCTAAAATTAGAAATAAATAAATAAATATGCATTTAATAGTGGAATTTAAATACTACTAGTATAGATAGTAATAACTAATAAGCGAAAGCAAGGGGGCGTTTACAAAAAATGCAACACTCGGAACGCTGATGCCACCCACCGTCGCTCCTTCCCTGTCTCCCTGACCTGACCACACCAGACCATAAACCATCCCTTCCAAAACAAATCAAATAAATATTATTCCTCTTATTCACTTTTGTTTTCAACCAAACACACCACTACATTATCAACTCCATGGATATTAATCCTAGACAGACCTCTAATTGGCTCTTCGATTATGGATTAATGGAAGACATCTCCGCCCCAATTGGTTTCAGCTGCCCGTCACCGGCTCTCAATTGTTCTTCTAATGCAAGGTGCGTCATTTCATGCCACCGCTACCTAGAAAAATTGAAGGAAACCGATTTAACTGAATTTTCTCCAAGTTTGGGGAAAAAAATTACTACACTCTTTAACCATTTATCTTGTAATCCTAGCTTTACTCGACATGTTTCTTGAGTTTTTGTGTATGCAAGTAACTACTTTTTCCCTAGTTTCCATATTTATAGCTTGAATTATGCCAGGGTTCTTAATTTTAGTTAGGAATAAGAACCTCTGTTATAAATAGACTTTCCAGTTACAAATTTTCATACTTACTGCATATGTGAATAGTTGTTGTATCAAATTTTCACGTTTCTCGGCGATGACTATTTCTCTAGGGATAATTCTTACTTCAAACTGCAAATTGTCTAATCTATTTCAGTAATGATCAGTGTGACGTCACATATTCAATTTTAGGAGGCTTCTGAAATATGAATTGGTTCTTTCATAATTTTATTCCACTAATAACATTTTATCATTGGTCTGCTTACTCATATACTAGAGAATTATAAACATATTTCTTATCTTCATTTTCTTGTTAATGCCTTGATACTATCTGTTGCCAGTACGGAAATTGACTGCTCTCTTTTGGATTTTGAAGGACTTAAGGAAGCAGGATCACGAAAAAGGTATAAACTCTGTTTTCCCCCTACTAGTGTTAATAAAGAAAATTAAGATTTAGTAAGTAATAGTGTTCTTACTAGTATGTGCTGTTTGAGTTTGACACTACAAATGTACTCGTATTTGCTTGATCTATATTCATGTTTTTGTCGCCCACTAGGAAACTTAGCATTTGGTGAACCACTTTCTAAACTTTAATAGGTAATGCTGAATTTAGAAATTTCAGCCAGGGCATGTTAAATTTTTTGCAGATGTCTGGATGGAGTACATCAACTACGGAGTTTTAAAACTTTTGGAAGAAAGTATGAATCTCCAGCAAAAGTTTAGTTGGATTACATTTCTATGTTGAACATAAATTGCAGTTGTGTGCGTTTAAAAGAAAGATTTATTACAAGTTGTGGAAAGGGTTTTACCTAACAATACAAAAATGAATAATCTTCATATTTATAACATAACAGATGCAGTTGTTTATACAGGATGAGGCCAAAATCATGCAACACATCTGGCTCCAAAGCATGTCGGGAGAAATTGAGGAGGGATAGGCTGAATGAGAGGCATGCTAGTTTTATATCCACTTACCTTGTACTGTTTATTCTTATTTGTGCTCTTAACTGATATTTGGCATTATTACAAGGTTTTTGGAATTGGGTTCTATCCTTGAGCCTGGAAGACCACCCAAAACTGACAAGACCGCTATTCTGAGCGATGCTGTTCGAATGGTGACACAGCTACGAAGTGAAGCCAAGAAACTTAAGGAGTCAAATGAGGAATTGCAAGAGAAGATTAAAGAATTAAAGGTGATATTTTAGTCATAGTTTACTTCAAAAGTCAATCATCCTTTTCTGTTTGGGAGATGTAATTCGAAGTAGATCTTAGAATCTCACTTTTATATTATTAAGAAAATGGTATTTTTTTTTCTTCTTATATGTTCAGGCTGAAAAGAATGAGCTCCGTGATGAGAAGCAGAGGATAAAAACGGAAAAAGAGAAGCTGGAGCAGCAAGTCAAAGCCTTCAGTGCCCAACCAGGCTTTCTGCCCCATCCCTCTGCATTAGGGGCTGCATATTCTGCTCAAGGGCAAGCAGCTGGAAACAAGCTGATGCCTTTTGTTGGCTACCCCGGAGTTGCAATGTGGCAATTCATGCCACCTGCTGTGGTCGACACATCGCAGGATCACGTGCTCCGTCCACCAGTTGCTTAAGTTGGAAGACTTAATTGATGGTTCGGTCTCCCTCACCCCAAGGAATTGTTCATTTATATTATTAAATGTCTTCGTTCTTACATATGTCGGGTTTGAAGTTGGAGAAACTTGATTAGGTGAACTATTAATATTAAGTGATGGATACTTATTTGTTGTTTTTGATGATTGCATGTGATATACAATAAGAAAATTTGTTACTTTATGCTTTGGGGTTAAGTACTTAAGCAAGGTGATTCTTCTGAATATCATATTTTCTTCTCTTTTATCTTTGATAGGGTACTTGGTTTATTGATTTAACCTTGTTTGTGTTAATCAGCTCACACACCAGAACACAGAATAGAGTTCTCTGTGAAATAGGAATCTGAAAAACTAGAACACATATACCAGGTTTCTTTTTCCCCTGTGAATAGAGTCAACAGACTATTTCTTTGTAGGATAATTAGAATGAAATTTAATTTTATGCTGTCATCTACCCATCCCCCTTCTCTCTACTGATGACCTTCTCTAAGTTGACTTGATCTTAAAAGCTAGATTTGAGATTTGTACTTGTGTTATAACTAAAATTTCCATAATCTTTCGTGTCACCTATGGTTTTCCTGATTTAACAACTGATGGAATGAAGTTCATAGTCAGTTTGCATGATCTGTTGATAATCTCTATCACCTGTCGTAGTATGGGCATATTTAGTTTGTCTGTGCTTTCATTTCCCTATTGAAAGCTCAGATTTGGAGAAAACCATTCATATTTATACAATAACATTTATCCTTTTGAAACATCAACAACAGAGTTCAGCATTAAAGTTGTTTGCGGAAATTAATGTGCTTCTTAGTATTTATGCTTTCTGAGCTGAAGTTGGGTTTGCTGAACTGCTGCTTATAAAGTAGGTTTGTTGGTGTATAAGTTTTGTGGCTTCAGCCAATCTGCCTATTTCAGTTACATTTCTCATTAGGGGGATAGCTGCCAATAGTGCCTGAATCAATATATATATATATATATATATATATATAGAGAGAGAGAGAGAGAGAGAGAGAGGCAGATTAAAAAAAACGTTAGGCTCACAAATACAAATAGTATTGCAGTCTGCAGAAAAATTCTGAATGTCAAATGCTTAGAGGAACACTAGCACCATCATAACACAAGCAAACCCCATTATTGAACCAGCCATCACTTTTACTTTAGCAGCTGAAGAGAGAGGAGGCGGTGTTGAAAAAACACTGGGCAGAGTATAGCTAGCAGAAGATTCAGTTGGAGGAACACTGGGTGATGATGTAGGACCCTGGCTTGCTAGTGGTTGGGATGTTGGCATTTCTGTAGGCTCTGAGGAAGCGGGAGAGAATGTTGGCAATTCTGTAGGTGTTGAGGAAGCGAGAGGGGTGAGTGGGGATTCAGGTGTAGGAGTTGGAGCTGCCAGTGGAGGAGCAGGTGGTGTGGCAGAAGCTGAGAGCGTGACAATTTCAACCTTCATTCCTTGGCTGCAATGTCCACTTGTTCCACAAATGAAGTATCTGCTCCCTGTAGAAATGAGAGGGATGGGTGTGGTGCCACCCGAATGTATCTGAATTGGGTTGCTGTTTTGGCAGGAATCATGGTCCGTCTTCGAAACTTCAAGCACATTATGGTATGGTGTGGTCTGGAAAACTGCGAGTGAAAAGATATTGTTAATCAATATATCACATTATATATCAACCTGTGGATCAAAGTTATGCTTTAATTCTGCAATTTAAATGCATGCAGTATACTTACTCAGATTGTCTCCTACGGAAAATGCTTGGGATGATGCCCAAGCTTGCAGGTTTGTGGTTATATCCCACCCACCAGTTGGACCTCCAACGGTGAAACTTGTTGCCATGGCTAAGTTGATGAGCATGGCTGCAGCAGCCAAGCTGATTAGTGTTCTCAGCATCGACATTTGTGGGTAAGAAACAGCTCCTATTATGGAAGTGGTAGCTAATTTTAGTCTTTTTAGCTCTGAGAGATGGTATTGGCTTTTGGTTTAGAGAAGGTGCAACACCTATTTATATATAAACACAAGGGAATGAGGGGTGAGTTTATTCCCCGTCCCTCCCCCTCCTCCTCCCCCCCCCCAAGGATGTAATTGTATTAATTTATGTTATGGTTTAGTTGTTTTAGGAATTGCCTACTATATTAACTTTCATAAGACATATAATTGTATTTTAGCAATTCCATATTCTGACTCAACCAACCCAATAAAATCTATATCATTTGGTATATTGATTTCCCAATTGCAAACTAGTTTATGTACTGTGATCTTAATCTGGCCGAGGAACACCCTAGTTGACTATTTCTTTTTCTTTTTTTGTTGCTAAATTGTGAGTATAATAAAAAAGAACAAAGATACAAGAATAAGATGCATATCCCGCGAGGAAGCTATAACAGCCACATCAGAGACGACCAATGATGCCATTGTTATAGGCAAAAGATTATGACAACCAAATCCTAAGATTTGGATGTTTGTTAACATATGATTCAAATTTTTGAACAGAATACAATTTACATTTTACAATTTTAATACAGTCTTGAGCAAGGATATTAGTAGCTATGTGATCCTCACCATGAATTCTTCGGTTTCCAGAGTTTGTATACCATAATAGCCAAATAGATTTTTGTTTTTTTATTTATTTATCTTCCTTTATTTCGTTTTTCTGCATTATTTACTACTAATATAGTAATATATAATATGCATGTCAGCATGTGGATCTTTGCATATATATATATATATATATATATATAGATGACAGGTACCTTATTTGTTTGTGTGACCAGAAAGCTGAAAGGTTAATGTATGGAGACCGGACTGGTTTGGTTTAGTTATGGATGCCATGTGAGGGGAAGAAACTTTTTCATGGAGGGTGGTGACCTAACCAAATAAACCAACCCCCGTGTTCCAAAAGGGAATCCATAAATAAAATTGTTAGTTCTACAAGGTATCATATATCCTCACTTACTATTCATGTGAGAAAGAGGTTGGATAAAATTTACTTGAAATATCAATTCAAATTTCAAAAATCAAATGAAAATAAAGTTTTGTAATTTGGTGGGCGAAAAGTATACATTTTGAGTAATATTCTGATTTCTGCACATAAATTATATGATTACCAGACAAATATTTTGTGTTTTTTTTCCTTTTATGCACACAAAAAAGACTAGGGAAAGAGAAAAATATATAATTCTTCTGATCATTAAGAAGTTTCCAAGTTTTCCCTAGATAAGATTTGTTCAACTTATTCCATAGAAGTAAAGTTTGTGTAACTACATAATGATACATCTCTCCCATCCTCCTCTTTTAGCATTTCTGGTTGTGGACCTAAACTATTCCCGTCTAATTTCTACTTCCACCAAAAATTGGAAAAGTTCAATGTCAGATCTGTGCTTTCAACGTGCGGTGTAGTTAAAATTCAATCAACTGCATTTGCACGAACCCCTGTTGGGATTTGGGTTTTGGTTTGGGCTCATTGTGAACTGAATCAGACCAAATAGTGAAAGCACCAACTGGTAGCTAGTACTCTCTAAACCTATATATAGAAGAATTAGTGAGCATGCATGTTAATCAATTCTTCTTCCTTGCATTCTCTAATGGCGATTTCCATCACTTTACCCCGCGTTGATGGTAGTACATCGCAGCATTGCCGTCTGGGTGCTTGCAGCTGAATACCAAAATAAAGATTTTCGTGGGTATCGATCCATCCATCCATGATACAAAGATTAAAGATTATAAAACAAGAAATGAAAAAGGATACCTGTTTAATGTCGGGGTCAAACTTATGTGAAAAAACTCTAATCTCTTCAAGTTTCCGGGGGGAAGCCAGGTGTGGAGTGCAATTATTATCTGGGATCATTTTCCTGTAACTGCTATTGATTCCATCTCCGCTGGAAAACACCTTATCCATGAAGAACACAGCCGGTCTTCGACATTTATCAGGGCGATACTCCCTCGTGTCAAAATTAAACAATGAGTTCAAATAATTACCCTTCCTAAATGGCTGAAATGTCTCCAGAGCCCGAAGAGTATACGGCAAACGCACATTCTTTCTGAACACCTGAACTGCGTAGCCCCACGACACCGACACCGTCCAAGAAAACCATTCGTCATAGCACACTGTTTGTTGCACAATTCTATGGGGATCATATTTTGTAGCCTCGTATAAATGCTTCAAAGCCTCTATAGACGACATATTTGGGAATATTGGATCTACTAGATCCAAGTGGTGGAGAGATACTAAAGGTGTCACTGGATGGGCGGCCAATAAACCAAACATATCTCCCGTAAAATCCATCTACATATATATATATATAGGGAATTTCTTGTATAGATCAGTTCTTGATAGTCTTGTCTGTATTTCCTTTTTGACCGTTGATAAATTGAATTGATGACCGCCATTAACTTTTCTATTTGATAAGCCGTAAGCACGGTTGTTGTCTTTGCTAATTATTTACTGCATCTTAAACTTCTATTTTAATAAGTGAGGCCCGTAAAAATTATATTGTCGATATAGTTATAAAAAGTGAATATTTATTATTAAAATAATCCCAGTGGAAGAGCTTCTACTAAACTTACGCATTTTTTTTTTTTTTTTATTTCTCCCCGTGGTCTGCAATTTGATCTGGTACCGGCATTAAAATAATAAAATAATTGGTAGATTCTACTAGAACTTTACATTTTTTTTTTTTTTTTTTTTTTCTTTCTCCCGTAGAGTGCAATTTGATATAATGAAATTAAAATAATAAAAAAAATTCACTTAGAGTCTGGTGATCTGGTACCGTATTAAAAATTGAAAAAATAATAAGTAAATGCAACATGTCACGGTGACAATAAAAAATTAAAAAATAATTTTATTCAAGCAATTATTTGCTTCAAATGATTCGAACTTCATGACCTCAAACTCCATACACTCGTCGTATGACCACCCAGAAACACTACTGGGCCTAGTTATTAATTTCGACCAAGGATATATCTTTATATTAAAACTTCACCATCCCCAAAATCTATATCCTTGCATTATTATTATATTATAATTTATTATTATTAATAAGTCAATATAATACATATGGGGGATTTTCTATTTAGAAATAAATTAATATCTATATTTATTAAGCGATGATTATTAGTAATGATTTTATATATTAAGCAATGATTTTATTATTAAGAAATTATTTTATTATTAATAAAACTAGTGAAGTATAATAATAATGTGATTATCAATATTAAAAGTAGTGATTTATACCAATACTAGTAATTAGATATAACATTAAGAGAATAAATCTTAGATAACATAAGAGGAATACATATTACATATTCATTTTCATAAAATAAAAAAAAAACATAGAATGATTAATACAATGGACGCGCCTATTTTTTTTTGGCTCGGGAATCCTTAGCACTTTCGATAGTGATTTAAACTTATAAATGGTCGGTTTTCAAAGCCACAAATTGCACATTTTCGATGAGTCTTAGAAGGAATGATTTTCTCGAGTGCACTTTTGAATCTAGATTGTTTTTGCGGCCTTTGTTTGAGAAATATTAGGCGTGAAAAACTCTTCTTCTTCTTCCACCTCTGCATCTTCATCGTCATTATCGTATCCCATATCATGATTTGGATCTCAATTGTCTGATCAATATATAAATCGTCTGTCGATTCGATAATATTCTCATCCGGATCATCTTGGTCAACCAACTCTTTTCCTCGTGCATTCGGTTTAAAACGGTTTTGTAACCTCGAATTTGAAATGGCCCGCTTTTGCTTTCGTTAACTCCACGGTAATCACCCATCAAATGATTATAAGCGCATTGCTTGATTTTGTTCGAAGTCGGATGATGTGGTTAAAGAGTAAGTCTTCACCATTGCTTTTTGTTCGCGTCTCTTGTCCACCGATGAAGGATCGTATCCGGTCGGTATTTGTGAAATACTCTTTCTTTATGAAATATCTCAAGATGTGTACTGCATAATTCACGGTGAGAAAATATTTGGCGATTACATATTCTGGAGATCCCGATTGTCGATTGTTGACAACTTCTTTATATCTTCCACCACTTTCGATTGCATACGCATTATACCTTTGTATAAACCTTAGTATCGGTGACACACAACTCACTATGTTTATGAACATTGTATTTCATGGAATCGACTAATTGGCGTTGGAAGCGTCTAAACATCTCTTTGTGTACACTTGTGCGGCGTGAACTTCTAAAGATGAACAAAATTACCATAATCCTTTTACGATGTTTTGTTATGTAGTGGCCTTCCTCTCCCTCGATAAAGCTGTCTTTCTGACCTTTTGACTTTGCGATACAAAATATAGCATACTGTTGATGTATTAACATACTCATCAAAAAAGGCATTCATGCTCTCGCTTCTTCTAGTGGTAGTTATTCCGCGACAAAATATATCTTTGTATATCTTTGGAATCCATTTCTATCAATACATCATACAAACTTCTAAGCCATTCATTAGTATCTGATTCATAGGAACTTATCGAAATATGCCAACGCTCTTCAAATTCCTCGATGGACAATGAGTTATACACACAGTTGTTAAAATCATTTTTGAGCGATGGGTGCTCGGAATAAACATGATCACGATTTTTCGGAAATTTATTGCTAATATGCGAAGAACACAATAAATGATAACTAGTTGGAAATCTCGTAGCAATAGCATTACTCGTGGCTCTGTCTTGATCGGTGATGATGGTTGTAGGTGCCTTGTAGTCCGTGGCTTCAAGCCGTATACATAATACCAACGAAAGTGTCCTCTGTCTCGTCTAAATAACGATCTGAAATCCAAACAATATAGGTAATAATGGTGGTTGACCCGTGAATGGAACAAACGGCATGCCATACTTATTTGTCCGGTATGTCTTATCAAATGTCACAACGTCTCCGAACCATTGATATATAAACCTTGATCGGGCGTCGACCCACAAAATCTGAAGCTATCGGTTGTTTTTCACCGGGTTTCACTCGGAAAAAAAATTCTTGGCTTCCCGGATCTGAAGTTTGTTCAAATGATTGACGGTGACTTGTGCATCATTTTCATCTCTGAGAATCACGCCTTAAATCTCGCACCACATTCTCAACATTAGCGATGAAAGGAACATTTTGCAACCCACCTCCCATTGTGCTCAAAACATTCATCATCTTACTAGGACCAATACCGGACTTATTTAAAGTGTCGATTAAATTTCTTGCAACAGAGTAATATTTACGTGAGTCTCGATCAAATCTACTTTGGTGGGGGTCACTAAGTGATGATTGTGCTCTAATTCAACGATAGATATCATGATTGTCCTCTTTCTTATTGTGGACAACATATATTCTAGCTTTGCACATTGTTAGATCTATAGAGTCTCTCTCATCTAGTTATTTTATTACTACTATCTTCATCATCGGGTAAACTCTTTTGCCAACAATTGGTGTCTTAGGCTTTCTTACATATCATCTTAGCTAGATCTAATATCATTAGATATTAGCATGTTTATGACTAGTTGCAATTCTAATCTCAAATCCATTTTTGCGAGCATATGATCTATAAAAATATTCAACCTCTTCCAACGTCATACAAAATAATTGACCAGCGTGCGAACGATATCAGTTTATTCTTTATCGAACTTCTTAACAAATTCGGATGTATTATATGACATTTTGAAAAACTTACTTGTGAATAATAGTGATGAATTTTGCTCGATCGAACTTGACTTGATTTTACGAAGTGAAAGTGGGCAACCGATGAAACAAATTATGAGTAGAGGAGAAAAGAAAATAATATCGGAGAACAAATTCTATGGAAGGATAAGAAGATAACTTGAGAAAATAGCGACTTCTAGACAATATTTAAAGGTAAAAAAGATCGTAGAAATTACGACATTGTGGCGGTTAATGCTCGAAAGTCAAATTAATGTACTTTTCCCGTATAATCGATATGTCGACTTTTTTCTATTCCCATAGTGTTGTATTATTATGTTTGACTACTTATTCACCGGACATTGTTTATAATAATAATAATAATAATAATAATAATAATAATAATAATAATAATAATAAATAATAATAAAATCATTTAGAATATGGAGCGACTTTATACTCGATTCGTAATAATAATAGAATAATAATAATAATCGAATAATTATAATAAAATATTGAGAAATTTAATTTGGGGAGATGGAATGTTTTAAGATATATCCAAATCCAAGGTAAGATATAATGACTAGGCAAGTGGTGCTCGGGTGGTCATATATGCGAATGTTTGGAGCTTGAGGTCATGGGTTCGAGTTTAGCTAGCGTGAAAAATTGATTTATTCGGTAGTTATAGCCTCTACCAAATTAGAGCGGTTTTATTAATAATATATATATTTTTTATTTCCAGCCGTTATAGCCTCTACCGGCCGAACGAATTTATTAATAATATATATATTTTTTATTTCCAGTCGTTATAGCCTCTACCGGCCGAACGAATTTTGAGAGGAATATATATATTATTTTTAATTCCAGCCGGTGAAGCCTGTACCGGCCGAACAAAGTGACAAACCTTTGTGTGCCGCATCGCCTCGGGAAATGCATTGAATATTTTTTTTGACCACTTTTTCTGCCACATCGCCTCGGGAAAGAACACATGCAAGCTCGGTAAACTAAAAAGCTGAGACATTTGTTTGAATTTGGTCCTAAATTAATTCATGTACCGGACATTTGCATGAGCTTATTTAAACGTCTATTGAGAACACATGTTGTTTAAACTAAAGTTCACTTGCCAAGCTAGATAAAATAAAAATAACAGAGAGTAGAGAGGGAGTATTTCGAAAGAGATGAGCAAAAAAACTTCAACAAATTGAAGCGGCTGGAATCCATTTATTATATTACGAAGACAAGAATTTTTGTAAGATATATTGTTATTGGTACTCCATTTCATATTATTATTTGCGATATGTAAGATATTGTTATAAATTTATTATTGTTATTTGTTTTGTTTGAAATAGTTTTTATTTATTGTTATTTGTTCAATTTTATTACATTATATAAATGAAAAAACTTATTCCAATTGTACTCGATTGTTATTATTACATACATGTTATTACTTTTTGTTGTTAATAGTTTTCTTGTTAATGTTATTATTTCTTGTTAATGTTATTATTACATGCGTGTTAATAGTTTTAACATGCGTAATGTTCTATTAGGTTTTTATGCATGTTAATATTATTACATTATATACGTGCATGTTATTATTATACGTCGTGTTGTTTAGTGATGACTAGTTTTTAATGCATGTTATTGTGTATTGTTATTAATGTCATTTTGCGACGTATTACTTTCAACTTTATTTTGTCATGCGAGAATACTAATATGGAATTGATGTATTTTTTTAGGTAAAAGATGGACAGCTGAGAATATGGGTCAATTGATCCAAATGTTCTTCATGATTAACAAGATCATGTATCGGATGATATATATCATGGGAGAGAGAGGAAAATTAGGCTCAGGTCGATATCTTGATCGAAATATAATCGATGGGCTTTGACAAAAAGACAAAAAATCTATTAGATAAATGTGGATTTGGAGTATTTAGTTTTGAGGTGTTGTACACCAAAGCCGACCTTGATGCGATATACGCCTTAGTCGAGAGATGGCGCTTGGAGACCAATACTTTTCATTTAAAGCGTGGAGAAATAACAATCACGTTAGAAGATGTTCACTTTATTTTTGGGTTATGCGGTGGTGGGAAAGCCATATGGGTCCCTTAGCATCACCAATTTGAATTATTTTAGGGATTGTTTTGGAGATAAATTAGTTTGGTGAATATTTTAGTTCAAAAAAATGCGGTCTGATTTCATTAGTGTGGTTGCCTGAACATTTTAATAAATGTCCCGAGAATGCAAAAAAGATGTTGTAGGGCGACACACAAAGGCATACATGTTGTGGTTGTGTGGGGGCGATATTATTCCCTAATAGGAATAAAAATAGTGTGCACCCACGATATATGTCTTTTATTATTGCCAATGAAGATTGTGTAACTTACTCTTGGGGCGGCGGTGTTAGCATATTTATACGGATCTCTTTATATCTTCTACTAGGAAAGGAGTTAAATACATTAATGGTTGTGTTACATTATTACAAATTTGGGCTTATGGCGTGTAAGTATTGGAAAGCCAAACCCTTGGCCACAATCATCCTTTATAGTTACCTAGGGCTTTATCATGGTCTATTTTGGAGCCCACAGTTACCACAGTGGCGTGAGAATCCCCATCACCATTTGTCATTTCTGGGGGAGTTAGATATTAAGTCTATGTGGGATGTGGTTTGGCGGCCTTACATAATATGGGATAATGATATCGATGGATTTAATTTTGAAGGCGAGTTGTTGGGATCTGGTGGGGTCCCTTGATCCACTTTGATATTGTGGAATTTGGATCTTGGGGCCAGTGTGATGAGGCAGATTCGGGTTCATGCAAGCATACCATCAATGACCAAAACCACGGTGACCTTAGGAAGGAGAAAAATTTAAATTTATTGATGTCGAGGATTGCGTGGCCTTGAGAGGGAATATATTTCGATGTGGGAGGCATACATGGATCATCTCGAAGGACAACAAACGAAATTTACGATTATGTCCCAATAGATGATTACATGGTGCGGTATAGGAAAATTACACGTTGGAAAATTCACCCAGGCCTCGGCGAGCATGACGACCACGACAGTTGTTATGAGCCTCGGGCCATTTGACCAACAACACCTTATTGAATGGTATAAAATTATATTCTTCTTTAATAAATCATGTATTGGAGTAAATACTTAATATTATATTTATTCATATTTATTATTAATAATATTTGTTTGTGTTTATCTTCGTGACGAGTTGAAAGTCTGAAAGTCGTTACTTGATAAATTTTCAATGTACTTACTCGAAATTGCCTCCAGAGTTGGTTACTGCAAAAAAAATAATTGGGATTTCAATCGCCTATCGACTTGAAGCAAGAGGTAAACAAATACCTCGGCGGGGGGTCCCACAAATTTTGGACCACGGTCCCAATACACTGACTTCGATGAAGGGCTTGGGAAACAAAGCCGATTATGTTGTATGAGAGAGCTACATACCCACCTGAAGTAATCGAGGAGGCTCCATTCCCACCACCCAGCTTCACGAGGAATGTTACATTCCAACCTTCCAAACCTATGAGGAGTGTTACATTCCAACCAACTCTTCATTTGCGGGACTTTACGGCCTTGAGGATCTAGTTCACAAAAGGTATATATAGTTATGTTAATAGTGATGGTTTTAATTATTATTGCTAAATAATAATAATGTACATTGGGTCTCGATCAGTGTACAGATCACGGAGACCACATCTCTTATGGACCAAAAGGGTCCTTATCCAAAAGACTTAAAGATTGGAAGGAGACATTTATAAATAAACATATGTTTGGAAGCGTGGTGGCACGGAAGAGGATTTATATCCTTTATCACATCCGCGTCGATTATATGAATTAGAACCTGATCGCGATCTGATCCTTAGGGCACAGGAGTTGGATATTCGAGCATGTCATCGGCGCTTATATGTTGTTGCTTTCGAGACGGAGAGGAATACTACGGTCGCGGGGAATCTGAAAGGTGGTCCCAATTTGGTTTCGTGAATTCATTCTTCATGCATCTTAGGCGGGGCTATGTGCCTGCCTTAACGTGAATCTTGCATGGAGTTTTTTGGCAAATATGTTAACGAAGATGTTGGTCCACCTTTACGAATGCAAATACATATTCATGCTTGTGTGTGTAGTACCAATCAGCGCCATTTTGTCTTGTTCTATTCACGATTGAAGATTGGATGGTTACCATAATTGACCCGCTTTCTGATGACCTTATGTATATTAAGTTACATGAAATGTACTCGAAATTCGTTAAAGTTGTGGTATGTTTATTTTTAAAATATTTTAATTTTATAATGTCCTTTAATATTAAAAATTATTTAACTTGACTACTTTGTACATGCAGGTACATTTGATACCATTTTGTTTGCGAAATGGTAATCCGAATCTTGATGAGTGGCCAGTGGTAATCTCTTGTCTGCGACCTTAAAATTTAAATGAAAAACAACCTGACAACTCGGTATGGCATTTTTGTATGCAAGTATGTTATTTGTTTTCGTTAGGGCCAATATAGTAATATTTACGAAGAAAGTGGTCCTTGGAATATGTCACGATCTTTTCGTTCTTCTGCGTCGCGTAGGAGCTCTCTAGAAATCCATGAGATTACTTAGGCCTACGAGATATAGAACTTATCAGCGTTATCTAATGTACGTATTAATTAATAAGAATGTCTATTTGGTTGAACTTTATAGGGGATTTTCAAATTCATAACTTAGTAATATTAATAATCGACTTTATGGGATATTTTTATTAGGACTAATATTAATAATCACATTATTTATATTAATATTAAAAATCATTATTAATATTATTTTTAATAATAGTAATACATGAATATAATAATAATAGTAATACATGAATATAAAATTATTATTTATATTTTATTAAAGAATGATATTTTTTAATATATTAATAATCCTTTTATTGATATTATTACAAAATAAGAAAAAATATTAAAGGGATAATAATAAATATAGATATTAACTTATTTCTAAATAGAAAACCCCCATATGTATTATATAGACTTATTAATAATAATAAATAAGTAATATAATAATAATGCGAGAATATAGATTTTGAAATTGGTGAAATTTTAATATAAAGATATATCCTTGGTTGAAATTAACAATTTAGGCCCATGGTATGGTTCGGGTGGTCATATAACAAGTGTGTATGGAGTTTGAGGTTACGAGTTTCGAATCATTTTTAGCAATGAATTGCTTGAATAAAATTATTTTTTAATTTTTTTATTGTCGTGAGTGACAAAATTTGTCTTAAATAGCTATTTTTTTCAATTTTTAATACCAACCGTATCGGCTTTGTCTTAAGTAGATTTTTTTATAATTTTAATGCCGGTAGTATCGGCTTTCTCTACGTAGGAGAAATAAAAAAAATTAAAAAAAAAAATATAATAATAGGTAGAAGCTCTTAAATGGGATTATTTATTATTTTAATGTCATTAGTATTAGCTTTGTCTTAAGTAGGAGAAATAAAAAAATTAAAAAAAAATGTATGGCCGGTAGAAGCTCTTCAAATAGGATTATTTTAATAATAAATATTCACTTTTTATAACTATCTTGACAATATAAATTTACGTGGGCCTAACTTATTAAAATAGAAATAGAAGTGCGGGTAAATAATTAAGCACAACAACTTATCTTGAAACTTATCAAATAGAAAAGTTAATCGCAGACCATCAATTCAATTTATCAACGGTTAAAAAAGAGGGTGTTGACAAGATCTTTCATATGAATCCTAAAACTTTATGGAAGAATCTATATATATAATCAAATTTCAAATAAATAAATCAATGAATGAAGAAAACATATGTTATCCACGTTCAATTTCCAATAAATAATATATACCTACCTGATGGAAACCTGGTTCTCGGGACAAGCTAATTCCGAGCTCAGCTACACAAGAAGAAATCCTACCATCACTTCCATAAAGATGAGGATATCTTTCTATGCATGAATCGAAAACTTTAGCTAAAACTTTTGCCAGGGGATAACTGATGGCGAACCCTGCTCCTCCGTAAGCCATATTAAAGGAGAAGAATTTGTTTTGGGTGTAGCTTTCCGAATTGCTCCCAATATAGTACCAAAGCCCGTGATCATACTTGGACAGAACTTTCACCAGATTTTCGGGGAAGAATACGGTGTCATCGTCCCCAAACACAAACCATCTGACATTGGTGTGATTAAGGGCGACCGTCTCCGAGACAACTCGCGCCACCCGGATTGCTGACCGGAGTCCGCCCCTGTAGGTGTACCGAAAATTAGAAGTGTCACCGGAGATGCAAATGGGAGGAAGGGAATCTTCATCGCCTTGATCTGAAGTTTTATTGGGTGGCTGGCTTTCGAGGAACACGCAGCCTCGCATTCGGTTCGGCCTCCACCAGAGCCGAACATAGTCTTTCCGTTCGGGCCATGAATTGTCGTTGGATGCAATTCCGAAAACTATATGATCAAGAGAAGTGGGGGAGGAAATGTCCTGTAACGAAACGGAGAAATGTATGAGCTTGGAGTTGGGTACTAGGACTAATGATACAATGAGGTAAATTATAGAAACAGAAGCTGAGATTAGAATTACAGGTTTAAGGCCTGGGAATGTCTGGGTGGTCTTGGGGGATTCCCGGATAAACTGCATTTTTCCGGGGGAAAGAGAATAAGAGAGAGAGAGAGAGAGAGAGAGAGAGAGAGAGAGAGAGAGAGAGAGGGGGTTCAGAAGGAATTTGCAGATTTTGATACCAGAAATAGTTCTGTAGCCTATTAGTCTTAGAACCGCAACTCGCGGCGTATTCCAAGTTGGTAAATTTTATGCATTATGCATCTCCATGGACAAGGTAATTTTACTAATTTTCATCAGCCGACAAGTGTTAAGGTCAGCACAAGAGAGAGAGAGAGAGAGAGTGTGTGTTTTTTAAAGACAGATCTGGTCAAGGGATATAAAAATATTGGAGACGAAAAAAAGGCATGAGGTTATTTCTGAGGAAAGACGGCAACTTTGGTTAAACAATTAAGTACGTAAAAAGAGAAGGTGGGGCTTTATAGATAGGTTGCCTAACACTGAACCCTTCTTCATTACATAACGTAGAAATTTGTTCCCAAAACATTGTAACTGTCTCATGCATGGACTTCCGCATAGTATAACGTAAATTATAATTACGTTCACTTAAAGAAATTAAAAGTTTAGTACTAGTAAACATAAACACATGCATTTACTAAGCCAAACATATAATCGTAACTTCTCCCACAACAAACATGTTTTTCTAGCAGTGGTATTTACTCCTTTGACTTCTTTCTAATCCTGACTCAGAATCTAAATTAAATTAAATAAATAATACATTCCTTTCTTTCCATTTTCAAGTACTAAATTATCTTATCTTATGCCCCTTGTTTGAAGCCATTTGGCTGTGGAGAAAGTTGTAGCCATATCAGAAATCCAGACATACAAACACAGTTCCCAGACACCCTACAAAAACCCAGCTAAATGAATCCGTACATTCCTTAAAACTCAACTTCCTGAGCTTTTTTAGATCAATAAATATTTCCAGATGTGCATTCCAAATGGAAAAGGTACATACCTATGCATTATAGACACCATAAGATCCTTGTAATTTTTTGAATTTTGTTACAAATAGTTCTGTACAAATTTTGACTCGAGAAAGAATTGTATGCATTCTCAAATTACAGAAATGAAGCATTGCGCTAGAGTTCTTATGGAAACTACAATGGCATTTGTACACTCAATAAACTAGGACCAAATATTGCTTTGAATGGCCAATCAATTTCAAATAAAACTATAGCAGGCAGGATGAGTTTCTTTACAGTCTGGACTCTCATAGTCCAGTTACCTGTGCTCATCTTGACCATCACAGCCCATATTCAGCCCCCCTGCTCCTGCTCCTGAAATGAAAGCAACAATTTGTTAGATCATCCTTATGCAGAGCAGAGTCTTGAATCCCAACTCTCCAAGTACAATGCGGAACAATTTGAACTTATACCATATAGACAAGTCGTCACAGAAGGTCTTGTTCAAACAAAAGTTCTAGCCCTAACCAGTTTCCTTTCTCTTTCTTTTCCAGAGGATCGAGCTTATCGAAATAGAAGCAAGAATCAAATTCAAGGTACTTAATCTGAAAACGCCTGTTTTTTAAAAAAATAATAATCTGAAAACGAAGACAAAACATGGAGGTGGAAAAAACTAGTTTTATTTTTGATTGGAGAAAGAGAGATATTTCAACCAGATGAAAAACATACTTTTATTCTTTTCTATTAGTTTAATAGTAATTCTCAACTACTTATTCACTTCATTTATGGAAACCAGTTCACAGCTCAAGTAATAGAACAGCAACAAAAAATGAAGCCTCATCCCCCAAAAAATACAATTAAACAAATTAAAAAGGAAATATAAAAAAGTGAAATTGAACAGTGAAATAGGGGTGTGCAACCGATTTTTACCGACCCGAACCGGACCGGTACCGAAATTAGCCAAATTTCGGTATCGATACCGGTACAATCACTGGTTTACCGGTCCGTTACCGGTTTTTACCGAAAATTAATATAATTATTATTTTTATTATTTTATTATTATTATTATAATCATTATTTTATCATTACTCCCTCCGTCCCAGTATAAAAGTCCTGGTGGACTTTTCACGCATATTAAGAAGATGAATGAAATGATAAAATTGCTCATAATAATATCATTAAATATGGAGAGAGAATTAGAATAAGAAAAGTATGAAATATTTAATGCTACGGGTATAATAGGAAAATATGTGTAAAAGTTTGGTTATTAAAGGAAAATGGACATTTAACATGGGACTACCCAAAATAGTAATAAGGACTTTTATCATGGGACGGAGGGAGTATTATTATTATTAATTATTTATTAATAATAAAAAAAAAATTAGAAAACCGGTATATACCGGTCCGGTTTGGTAAAACTGAACCATAAATAGACCGTACCGAAACCGGTACCGAAAAACCGGTATAAAGCGGGTTTTTTGTACCGAAACCGGTTTTTATACCGAACCGGCCAGTTCGGTCCGGAAAACCGAAAAACCGAAAAAACCGAATTATATGCACAGTCCTACAGAGAAATATGTGATTTATCATGCATATCTCGGGACAAATGGAACCTTTCTATTTCAGGATTTTTTATATTATAGGTGATACAAACAGATAAACCATCAACAAGTATCACCAATGTGAGTTTCACAGAATGTTTTGATTACAGCTGTAGTTTTTATATTTATAAAAATTTATATGGAATTGTGGAAACAGTGAGCGAGAAAATTGATCTTAAATGTAAGGCCTGTTGTGCGTGGACCAAAATTCATTTGCTTACTAACTAACCCTGGTGCCAATAAAATACATGACTACCAGGAGGCTCCCAAGCAATATTGACTAGGCTTCATGTTCATACAAGTCAGATTTGATACTTCATAGTTTATACCCACAAAATAACACTACAAAAGAAATCTCCCTTTTTGCAACTAAAGATCAGCAGTGAAAGAAAATGGGGTTAAGAAAACATGATTGAAGCCACAGGGATGACAAAGGAGAATGACTAACAACATAACCAGAATATATTGTTTAAGAGATTCTTCCTAAATTCTACCTAAGCACTTTCTTTTCTTTTTTTCCATCTCGTCTCCCATTGTCTCTTGAAGCATTTCCCTTTTCCTAGGGATTTCAATAGACAATGACAAGTGAAAGATATTACATTGACCAATAAATGAATGGTGGAGGCTTCGTTTGTCAGATATCCTGGATTATTCATGAATGAGACATAAAGGAGAGCATAGTGCAAACCTGACGCTTAATGAAAGAGATATTTGAAGTGTGTCATTAGAGCATGCTTGATACAAATAGCCTTTATATATAATGCCATCTAAATATAACTAATCTATAATATACCGTGTAAAAGAGCAGGAAAACACTTGAATAACAGAAGAAAAATTGTCTGAAAACCAGTAAAATAGTAAGGCAAAGTAAAGTTATAGTAACAGAGAGAAATGAGAGCACTGTGCAGAAGACATAGACACATAGTCCCTATAAAATGTTACTACAATAGAAGCGACACAATGATGTTGATTGACAGACACAGTAGGATATATTGTATCAGCATATTAGTACATAAAATGCATCAGAATAAATAAATAAAACTAAGAACCATTAAGGCATCTTTAATTCAGATAAGCAATAAGTTCCATTACATAAAGGGACAAGCTAGATAATAATATGAAATACCTTGTCAAGGCACAACAGGATTTGGGCTTCAATTACAAAGGAGATTGATTTGACAGACTACTGCTAACACGTTGTATAATCCCGAAGTCCCCTTCTAACTGTAGAAATCAGTCTGTATGTATTCTAACTCAGCATTGATATCAGTTCACGAGAGCCGCATTGTCTTATGCCAACGACCAGCGTTTTACTGGAAATTGATAAAATGTCACAGCACTGACGACGAGGTGCCTTCACCTGTAATGTAGAGAACAACATCACTCAATGACAAGAAGAAAATAGAATAATAGTATCATATAATGTTAAGTAAAGAATATATGAAACATGCATATGATCACCAACATGGCATCATAGAATAACCTGTTCAACATTTAAATATAGCTTCTGCGAGAAAACTCTGATGAGTTCCAAATTCTGTATTGCTTTATTTTTTGAGCAATGCCCATTATTGTGTCTTGTGTAGTCAGTATAGGCCCCATTCATATCAGGTGTAATACTTTTCAGGAAATAGATAACAGGTCTTCTGCATGGATCCTTAGGATACTCTCTTGTGTTGAACATGTAACGGCTTGTGGAATCATCTTTACTCCTCTTCCATGGCCTAAAAGTTTTCTGCAGAGGAAGGAGGTTTGGAAGGAGATGATTGCCTTCAAGCATCTGAACAGCATAACCCCACGCAACTGATACAGTAAATGAGTTGGAATGGTCATAGCAGACAGTTTGCTGCAAAATCCTGGCAGGATCAACATTCACAGCTTTGAAAAGATGTTCCAGCGCTTGAGTCCTGCTCATGCCAGGGAAGATTGGCTCCACAGCATCAAAGTGATGGAGTGACAGGATTGATGATAATGGATGTGCTGAAAGCATTCCAAGAAGATCTCCTCGCATGTCAACCTGGAAAAAGTGACACATTTTTAAGTGATAGTCTATTTAAATTACCAATGCTACCGTATCACCTTGTTTGCAAATTCAGATATCCTTAAGTCAATAATATGGTACTCACATACTAAACACACTAGTTTTTAATGCAAAAGTACCCCGAGTACAACAAGTAGAACATGTGAACATTTGTTGTGTCAAGTGAAAAAATACAGGAAGAAGAAAAAACAGAGAAATTAATAAAAGGAGCTTTGTATCAACTCTAAATCTGAAAACATGCAGTCAACTTTGGTTAAAGAAGTCCATAGTCGCATGTTCATTGTAGAAACTACATGCGGGTGATCTTTGATATTATTAGGCAGCACATTGATTGTGAAACACTACATATAAAGGTAAAATGTTGAATATTACTCCAAGCTCTAATTGCAGACCGAGATATAATCGCAATACCTCACAGCATACCACAGTAGTAAATTTTATCCTATAAAAGTACCAATTTTATTTGGAACATTAACTCATTTGCATATGCCAACTCTACAACTACCACTTGACATGCATTAGACATGAGCATAATAAAAGGAAGTTCACCAAAATAGACAACTTTTAGGATACTTTAAAAATCAACTACCAGCAGTGTGGTACAGACACCATCAGAAGATGCAGAATGAATGCAACTGCTCTACACAAAGCTGCCTTTAACAGTTTTCTTATATAAATTTCAAATGGTAATCTGAATTATTTGAAGGAAATGTGTAGTACACCATTAGTGATTTAATGAATAACACATGCAAATAAAGTGATGATTGAAGCATTTATTAAATAATCCCAATTAGATTTACCATGTAACAATTCTACAACAGAAATATCAAGAAATTTCCATCAAGAATCCATAACAACAGACCATTTATGTATTTAATAATCTGTAGATAAACAAAAATATGTATTGCTACGCTACCTATGAATTATGATCAAGGGCAGTTAGCACAAGTAATTAATAAAATGAAAACAGAGAAATAGATAATATTATTACCTGGTGAAAGCCAGGTTCGTGAGTTAACTCAACACCGAGCTCCACCAAGCAAGAGAAAATCCTGGCGTCACTCCCATACAAATGAGGGTACCTTATAAGACAAGAATCCAAAACACTAGCTAAAACCACAGCCAAACCATGACTGATCGCAAACCCTCCTCCACCAAACCCCATATCAAACGAGTACTTGTCATTCTGCTCATAACTCTCCGAACTACTCCCGATATAATACCATTTGTCGTGATCATACTTGGAAAGAGTTTTTGCCAAATTATCGGCGAAAAACACCGTATCGTCGTCTCCGAATACGAACCACCGGACATCAGATTGATTGAGCTCGACGGCTTCTTTGACAATGCGGGCGATGCGAATTGCGGATCGCAGGCCGCCGCGGAAGGTGTAGGGGAAAGATTTTGTGGAGGCGGAAACTATGGCTGGGGGCAGAGATGGGTAGGGATTGGGTGCGGGGCGGTCTAGGAAAAGGAAAGCGCGGATGGTGTTTGGGTTGTACCAGAGGCGGAGGTAGGGTATGCGTTTGGGGAGGGAGGTGGAGTAGGTGGCGATCGAGAAGAGTAGGTGGCGGACGGTGGTGGGAGCTGCGGTTGCGGCGGCGGCGCTGGTTGTTTCTACCAGGATGTTGGGGTAGCGGTGGTTGTGGTGGAGGAGGAAGAATATGAGGAGAATGGAGGTGATAAAGAGAATGTCTTTGATTCGAGTTGGGTTTTTGAGGAGTTTGTAATTCGACATTTGAGAGAGAGAGAGAGAGAGAGTATGACAGGGTAATTAAGGAACAAGAACGGCGATGCCTGGAGAGATTGATTCAACAGAGAGTGTCGAAACATGTGTTGTGGGGTGGGTTTACGGTTACGGAGATAGATAGATAGATAAACCGCGATATTATCACGACTCTTGAAAGGGACATGCAGTAACTACTCCCTCCGTCCCAAATTAATTGCTCAGTTTTGATTTTTTAAAATCAAATTGATCATTTTTAAATCTAATCTTTTTACTATTTTTACTAAAATATAGGTGAAGAGATTATAACCAAAAAAAAGTATATACAATTTATTACTAATCCCAATTTTTATAATTTTAGAAATATATTTATATATGCTTAATTATTAATTCTAAAAATAGTCAATATGACTTTAAAAAGTTAAAACTTTGCAATTAATTTGGGATAGAAGGAGTAACTAGTTAATTAATGACATAATTATGGCAAGGGGAACTGTTTAGATTTTGTTCATACTAATAATTTATACTTATAAAATAAAGTTTATCCAGTATTTAAATTATTTATATTTTAAAATTAAATATAAATAAAAATTTTAATCAAATAAATATGAATTGAGTTGGAATTATAAATGATTATGAAACACTATATATATATATATACTAGGGTAAACTCGTGCCTCCGGCACTACTAATACTCGTGTAATTATTTAATACTTAAAGATGAATCTAAATAAAAAATGTGAGTTACAATGTTTAAAGAGTATATATTTGATAAAATTTTGTTGTAAATAAGAAAATTTTTAATCAAGATAGACATCCCACCCCAAAAAACAAAGAAGTCAAGAATTTACCACAAATTGTATCTACATACTCATTATTTACAAATCGAGACTGGCAAGAAAATTTGAATTTGTTAAGGAAACAACTAAAGTCAACATCCACATTCACTCAACAATAAATTTGACCTAAGCCAGTTAACTACATTTATTAAATTCGAAACAATCTCAATGCCAATGACCTTCATATTTTCTTCAAGCACATTTAAAAGCACTTCTCTTCACCTATATGCTATTGATTCCCTTCATTTAATTTGCAATTTTAGATGGAACATGGATTAATTAGTAAAACTATTTTATGCACAATACATCATACAAATATGTCCATTGAATACCAATCATTTGATACATTAACAATAAAAGCATTGTAGTTTTGAAATACCATAATGATACCCACTTCTTTAAAAAGGTTCATGCGAACCAAATTGGTTTTGGAGCTCCTTTGCACGATTAAATAAAAATTAAAATAAAATAAGAACTTCAAAAATAATTGACCAAACCGCAAATAAAAGGTAAATTTGGTCAAACATATACCCAAAAAAATCATCTGGGCCATCGCAAATTTAGGCGAGGTAATCACATCTTGAATTTTAAAAATTTGGGTGAGCTTCGTTTAAAAATAGATATCCGAATAAATCTAAACCTGTCTATAAAACTTACAATCATCCATACAAATCCAAACCACCAAAAAAAAACCATCATTTAATACCCAAAATCATCATACCATGCAGAAATTAATACATATTCAATAATCAACACATCCAACCACAAAAATATCAAGCTAGTAATACTACTAATTTCAAGAAATTTGGTGTAAATTTCCTTTAAAAATAGATATTCAAAAATCTAAACCTGTTTAAAAAAGCTTACAATCATCCATACATATCCAAACCACCAAAAAAACATCATTCCATACTCAAAATCATTATAACCATATATAATTACCCAACTTTACAAAAGACGGAGAACAAAAATACATATATGCAGAAAATAGAGAAACAACATGTTGAGCACCACCCTTTACTTTACATCTTACACCAAATATATTTTTTACAGCTTACACCAAGTATACTTCAATATATACCCGAAAATACATATAATAACATTTACCTTGATCATCATCGAGCTCTCTACCATGTCTTCGATACATAAACCTTTGAAAAGAAAGGCTATCCACTAAGAACGTCCACGACCAACAAATATTGTTTGTAACAAAAATCATTATTTATAAGAGAAAGCAAAATGTTAGTAGTATCGCGAAGAATCGAAACAATTGACACGTGATTACTTGAATACGATTTAAGAATTATAAAATACACATAACCACGTTAACTTTTTTCCACCCTCGACTTGTTGTTGAATGAACACGTTTCCATTCAATAGCAATATCATCCCAAGACTGCAAAAATTGACATGAATCGTTTAGTTATATCAACCAATTAAATCATCTACTAGGAAATTGATAACAAAATATAATGAAAAGAATATATGTACAAATTGATCGATTCATGTGCAAGTAAAACTAAAACATAAGTTATATATAATAAGCATATTATAGCTCAGCCAACATAGACAAACTTATTATGTTAACTGCGACGATCAAGCTTCTCAAATTTGTGTTTCACATACACACACACATATATATATATATATATATATATATATATATATACTCGTATGTTTTCTAAATGGTTTTCTGTAAGATATGTTATCTGATGTTCATACATTACTAAATCATGTATTTAGTTGGCCAAAACAGGAATTGTTATTCAGTGGAGGTATCATACTCTCAAAACATTATCAGATTTGCTTACACAGAAAAGAGCAAGGAAATGTAAACCAATTTTATGCAAATTAGAAAATGAGTAACTTTTACGAAGACATCATCTGTAAAATAAGTTGACAAATGTATCACGTGGATAAGAAAACATGAGGTTGTATGTGTAATATCTTGTATTGTAATTTGAATACATGTATTTCATGTTTTTAAGTTTCTTTTTGATCAACTAAAATATTGTATTATATTGTATTACACCCTACAATAATTTATGGGGCTTCTATATTTATATAGGAAACTTGTTAGTCTAGAAAGTTCAATTTCACATGACCGTAGGACTCACATATACCCATCGAGTCTTACAAGCATATGCCACAACTACTGAACTATGCCACAACTTATTCAAGCATCGGTCTCATTTTTAGTTGTTAGCAAATATTCAACTATTCAACAATTAACACATATATAAAGACAATATTTGTTTTGGACTTGTCGGTTAATTCAAAACTTTTATCGGTCAATTCAAAACATATCAAGACTTTTATCGTAAGAAGATCGATAATCTTGCGGAGATAAGAAATGATACCTCAAGCATATAAAATTATAATAAAACTTCGGGATGAGCGATATTTGTTTGTGGACTTGTCGGTTAATTCACGAAGAAGTATGCATAAGCGGGAAGAACTTGTGCATCTTGACGAGAGCTACATATAGTTGGCCGTGACTAAATCTTTGGCGTCGTAAATCTACTCCAACAAATTTGTGGTGGCCACATGATTTATTCATTGTCATTGCATACGCTAACCTCACTGGGAATTGTTTTCTCGTCATTTTAATACTTAACTCGGACGAAGAAGGAGTCAAAGAAATTCTTGGAATGAATACCAAGTCGCCATATTAATCACCAGTTAAAATCTTTGCTTCAAGTACTAAAGCACCACACTTGACTATGATAAGTCTAGTACCATTACAAAGGCCATCTTTTAAAGTCTGATGTTCCTTAGAAGCATTACTGGACAACCCTCTTTTAAATCTAATTTGAACGGTGGTAGTCCAGGGGGATTGAGTGTGTTCAAATATTCATTGGGGTACCGATGCATAATAGTTCGATCCACATCATCATCTTCAACCATTTTGTCAGCAGCATAGTATGTATGTACTTCTCCCGGAAAAATCGCCAACGCGGCTAGGTTGATATCATTGACATCATCATTTCTAGCAGATAAAATTGTGCGCTCTTTTAAGAATTCGGGAGTGACCTTACTTGGCACTTCTAGCTCTGGGTAGATGAAATTGATAAGATTATCTACACTTTGAGTTATTTTTATTGAATCTGGAAGTTGTATAGATTCTTGAGGGTTAGACCCAATCTACACAATAATGAAGTATTAGTAAATTATCAACTATTCTCGATGATATATAGATGTCAATATGAATAAAGATACAAATACCCAAACTTCATTAAGAAAAGCCGAGAAATCAAATAATAACGATTGGTCATCGTGTAAACGCATGTTAACTTGTAATATCAAGACATGTATATCTTTCCAAAGTAAAGAACGTCGTAGCGATGCTGCCACTATATGCTCACGAAGACCTCGAGGTATAACAGGAAGAATCTGCCTAAAATCTCCCCCAAAAACAACAGTAACACCTCCAAATGGTTGGGAGTTATCACGAATGTCTTGTAAGGTTCGATTAACTGCTTCAACACAATGACGATGATGCATTGGAACCTCATCCCATATAATTACTCTAGCCTTATGAAATAATTCCGAGTGTGATGATTGCTTCGTGAATCCATAAACTGAATTTTCTAATACGTTAAGTGGAATGCAGAATGTTGAATGTGTAGTACGTCCCCCGTGTAACAATCCAGAAGCAATTCCAGAGGATGCTACTGTAATTACTATATCGCATAAGGAACGACATTTTTTGGCCACTGTATTGTAGAGAAAAGTCATTCTAGTTCCTGCACCCCCACTCAGAAAGAAGGTTGTTCCTCTATTTTCATAAATAGATGAAATGATTGCATTATAAGCCATACGCTGACCTTCATTCAGTAGATCAATATTTTGCTGGACATTTATTTGATCAACTTTAAGTTGTAACTGCCTATGTTCCCATATAAGTCGATTGCCAACGATAATTCTCCAATTAGCATATGGCAGTGGCATTGGTGGGTAATCTAATAAGTTATTCCCCGACTCTTGAAGCAAAAGATTAATAAGGTATAAACCATAATCACAAATTTGAGCATTAGTAGGAACATCAATGCCATAACATGTACTTATTTTGTGTGATAAATCATCACAAATATGCGTAAAAATTGGTTCCACAACGCTTACGGATTTAAAGGAGAGCATTGTGTCAAGATAATAAAACAACCTTCTTAATTGAGAGCATGTTCTCATTATTGATGTTTCTCTAAGACATTGAATCCACTCTTCATCGTCTTCCAAAAGGCCTTTTCGCAATACATGCGACCTTATATGTAAGTGCACAACATTATCAATCGTTCTTAAACATTGAAAAGATTGAGGCCCTCTACAACCGTCAATGTAAGACGTAGATAAAACCTTTCACCTTCATTTGGGTGACAAAATACATTCTTCCGATTGCAAAAACCCTTTTGTCTCTCTCGTCCCGTGAATTTTTTTCTTTTATGAAACGAAATGCTTTGAAATTGTTGGTATGTGAGAGTTCGAGCTAAATCATTAGTAGAAAAGACATCAAAAAAATCCGATTAGAGTTGTCTGCACGATCCTCCGCTTCTGTTCAATATTGCGCCTATTGGTTTAGAAGGGTTATAGCAGACGTGATGTTTTCCTACTAGTGAACTACCGGACGATATAAGCTGGAGGGAACTCTTGATGCATAGGATATCCAAATATCCGCTACGCCACCTCTGTAGCCCAATGTACCTTGAGTCGATATCTTTGCTTAATCTCATCTACTATTTGATACCAAATTTGTGCGATTATAACCCTTGTAGATGTATTTATTGATATACTTTACGCACCTTACTCTGTCTGAACTTCCATATTTATATGGCAACTAAACAATCTAGAGAGGTATGGATTATATGGTACAACATCTATTATCAACTTCATGTCCGGACCTTAGACAATGTTTTGGATCCGTATCATTAAGCTTTGATATATCGGATACCCATCTTCGCCCATTGTAGTTTCTTACGCCCAATATTTAGGATATCTCTTAGTGCGTTTACCATCTTCCATACATGGTGATTTAAGATTTGGAACACCACATGGTCCATGTACCATGCAAGTTTTAACTGTTTCATATAGAAGTGGATCAGAAATTGGATCGAGGAATTCGGCACACATAGCTCGATTTACCTGTTCACGTGTTCGTATTTTATCAGACCCTTGAAAAAATATTAGCAAATGCATGTGCGGCAACCCACGCTTTTGGAATTCAATCGTGAAAACATGTGCCACCTTTGTACCAAATACTTTCTTCTTATCAATTTCCATCATCAAAGCTCGTCGCTTCAAATCAAATACGCAGGCCACCAAGTCTGGGCGGTCAATTGACGTTTGATGTGGTAACGATTATCATCTTTATCTCGAGCCAATTCGGATTTTCACTCATAGTTAAGAAAATATCAGGGTGTTGGTTATACCGACTTATGGCCATAGAATCTTGGAAGATTTCAAACATTTGCCTTGGACTCCCAGAAAAAGAAGAAGGTAAAACTACTCGTTTACCAACTTGATTAGCCTCTAACCCATCAGGAACTACCTCGACCAGATCTTGGTATAGTTCATATCATAATTTTTGTTGGTTGAGCCTATAATATGTCAATCGATTCTGCTCTGTTGCCACCCATGCATCTACAACAAACTCTTGAAATAATCTTCCACCCCTCAAGATAGTTGAATACTCAGTAGGTCTTTCAAACAAACGATACCCATAATATTGCAACTGCGTAAGTCTTTTTGATGAAGCTTTACCTTGATTGACATCCCACTGCTTAAAATTTGGTTCCCATCCAAGTTCACCATATGGAAACAATAATACGTAATGTAGTGGTAAATAAGCTAGATGGCATTCATTTATCTGCATCAACTGGTCACTCCCTCTTAACCGTACAATAATATCCTCATCACGTAAAATTCAAAGACCATCTCCGTGTAATATGAAACCTCCTCTCGGCGTGGGTAAATTATGAGTTCAACGGTCTTTTGCTACACTATAATGAAGGTATGCTGGGATATCGCGATTGTTCAAATCTTCTCTGCTTAAAATTGCAGCTGCATGTCTAAACTTGCCCGAAAATGAGTTGTATCTCAAAAGACTATCCTGGATTGTTCTTAGGACATCCTCTCGCAGATTCGGGTTTCTTCGAGAATGATATTCTAAAGCAATCGCACATCGTGAATGTCTGTTGTCATATATCTTGGATCTTGGCCGTACCGGAGGTTGTAGTAACCCTGTCCGATGTCGCAATTCCCCATGGATTGTAAATGTTTGGGACCTCTACCAGGAACCACTCTATCATCCATATGTACACCTAAGCTCGTAAAAGCATTAGACGCATTGTACAGTCGGGTATAACTTCGAAAGGACTTTGACTGATCATCATTGCCATCATATAATGATTGAATTTTTGGAGGAGGCGTTAATAGTTGTGAAAGTCGAATCTTTCCTTGCAAACAACATGTTCCGAAGAAAGGGCAGTCAATAGATGAATTTGATAACTTTTTGGCTTTCCTCAATAGCATGGTTTCTCCACAAAACTTTAACTTGTGGTATAACCTCGGTACATAGGACATGTTCTTTCCTATCCAAGATCTTGACAGGTACCTCATCGTACGTTAAGTCTTCGGCTATCTCGTCCGGTTCTAACTCCAATGACGTGGTTCGGTTCGTCCACATATTTCGTAAACATCGATCGTGAAAAACGTTATGAACATGCGTCATACTTGGCGATAAAACGAGTCTATAGGCCACAGTTCCTATTCGATCGAGAATTTCAAATGAATTAATAAATCGAAGGTTTGAGCTTTCCTCCGATTCTTGCTTTTGAAATAACAACTTCTTGCACCTCCTTCTTCAAATTCATCGGCTCGATTGTGTAGCTTGAATACGACTTTAACTTTATCGATTAAAGTCGATTATACTCAGATATCATCACGTGGGTACCTAGTGTTTTCATCTCCATCTCTATTATTTGTAAATTATACGAAATTAGTCTTTGACAATATCGTACTCGTATCTTGTATACGATCTTCTACTCAACACGTCGCCTACCACGTTAAACTTTTCCGGATGGCATGGTCGAAACATGTCTTTGAAATGAGTCTCATCTTGAGTTCTTGAAGCTCTTCCCACATTCCTTGCTCCATTCAATTTTGTATCTCTACGAGTCACCACGTTAATGGAATAGCGATTCGAGAATATCCTTCAAAGAATCTCCGATAATAACCAACTAAGCCTGAAAGCTACGTATTTCGATTCTGACCGACTTTAGTTGTTCTCAATCGTGACTCATATCCCAACCTTGGATAACACATTACAATGACACCTATTAGTTTACTATCACACGAATATGGTGTCCGCTATGAAGAAGTCGGCTTTTGCATTCCACAAAAGGAAGTCACCGGATAAAGGCTCGGTACCAAATTCTATAGTTGAATTTTTAACTCCCCGAAGTTCAATAGAGCCATTCGATATGAGATTTTAGAAATGAGTTTTGTCTGGGTTTCAAAGTCGATACAAAATTTAATATCGATCTTTAGGAGTAAACCAAGAAATTCTTCAGGAAATACGTCAGGAAAAATCAATAACAACAGGAATATTATTCAAATCTGACGTGTCTTTATTCAAATCCATAACATGGACTAAGAAAACTTGACATCCGTAATAAACGAATGACTTCATAGCTTGATATGAAAATGTTTGACTATAATGGTTTGATTGCTTGAATTCGAATAACAGGTTGCTTAGGAATATGAAAACTAACAACCTTACGAAGGTAATCAATTTCTGCATGATGAGTAGTTAACCTTAAAATCACATCAAAAGCAAATATCTCTATAGAAATAAGGTTAACGGTAATGTGATAGTGCCACCCTGAATCAAGCAAGATTTCTAAACAACGGATGTAATGAAAGTTTCTCCTAACTGAGTCTTCATAAATAGGTCAAAGTCTAATTTCTCCGTAGTCAAGTTCAAACGTTGAAATAAGCAAGCAAAGAGAGATAAAAGAATGGGTAGAACCAGTATCTAGTAAGGTATAAACTTCAGTGAAATTTATAATTAACTAACCTGCTAACTAACCGTTCGGGTTCCTCGCATTTTATTAGGTCACGACAAACGCTTCTTCCAGAACCGATTGACTTTGACTTTTCCGGGACGATCTTTTGAGTCACCATTCCCTTGGATCTGGTTTCGATATCGTCTAACTCGAAGCGATATGTCCTTCTTTTCCACAATTATAGCATACCTTAAATCTGTGTGTGGTTTGGGGCGATATATCCCTTTCCCGCATTTATAACATACTGACCGGTGGGTCTTTCTCCTCCTTGAACGGTTGATCTTTGGTGTTGACGTCTTCACATGGTCGTTGTTGAATCTCCTCTTTAAAAATCTCCTCCCGACTCGCTTCTTCTATTTTCATGGCCATGATTACCACCAGTAGTGGTTACCACCTTTGTCCGTATTCTTCTTTCTCCGCTTGGTTATCGTTATTACGATGATCTACTTATCTTGATATGATCCTCGGTTATGGTCCCTCGGTTGAACGTATTTTCGTTATCTCGCCTAACAACTAAGCCCAATTGACAACATCCGAATAGAGAAAAAAATTTATGAGAAATGAGATCTTGGCGTATCGGGGTTTCAAACCTCTCGAAACATCCGCGTCATACGTTCTCCTCATTCTCCACCAAATGAGGTGCAAACACGGATAACTCCGCTGAACTTCACCTCATCTTTGGGACCGCGTCGTTATTCTCGCTCCGCCTAATAAACTCCACTTCCTTCATATAGCGAACACTTTCAGAAAGTATTTTTCGTTGAAAAGTTTACAAATGTTTCCCAAGACATCTTAAGTCTTGGCAGTCAATCCGCTTCCTGAGACTCCCACGATGAGTCCGCCTCGCCACGGAACATAAAG
This sequence comes from Panax quinquefolius, assembly GCA_020205615.1. NCBI lineage: Eukaryota > Viridiplantae > Streptophyta > Magnoliopsida > Apiales > Araliaceae > Panax > Panax quinquefolius. The sequence continues at coordinate 12,437,193 of CM035161.1, forward strand.
GTGGCGAATGGAACCTTCGCGTTCTCCGTGCATCCCAAGACATCGAATATCTTGGTAATTTGTTTGACCCGCGTCTCGCGCTTTAATCGGATCCGGCTTCCCAGCACTCGGTGGTCCCAACTCTTTGAATCGCTTGGGTTGTGACCACCGTGAATCAAGTATCATTTCCTCCTCAGATTTTGAACACGAGTCTCCTCGTCGATTTTTGCATGAACTGCAAAAAGCTTCTAAACATCCCTCTTTCATCATCTCGCTTCGGTGGTTGTTGTTTGGGAGAGTACATTGCCACTGTTGCACGTTCTCCTCGTTGGTAAAGACAGAGCATCTCCACGGTCCTCATTTACTCCATCGTTAATATTCTCGATTCGACATTCTCAAATCTTGCCATAAAACAAGGGTTAATTAAGGAAATCAATATATCACATAATATCCCTATATATTGACCAACTAATAAATAAGCTTAGGTAGGACACACTTTGGCGAAGGATTTACTCGTCTCTCCCTCCTAGTTCTATTCCCCGATCTTCGCCGGAGATCATATCCTAAGCTCGATACCAACCGTGGACGCCCCCAAAATAGGTCCATTCCATCCAACCCATTCTCGAATTCGCCAAATACATGGTGCGAAATAACTACAACTTTATTATTACAACATATAAACTGTGAGTTTAAATACAAATATTGTCATCTAGACAATATCCACACGCAAATAAATCCCCATCATAATTATTGATACATTATTTTACAAAATGGTGAGGACTACTAAACAACTATCTCTAGAACCTTCATTCCATACCCCGACTAGTACTCATTACATTCTCGCCTCCCCGAGAGAAAAATGGAACAACAAGGAAAAGGGTGAGCTCAACTAGCCCAAGTAAAGAATATTATGACTAAGATAATGTACAACAAATTATCGTTAGTCTTCAACAGGAAAAATCGATAGAATACAATAGACAACAAGTTTCGGATCAATATTCGCAATGAAATAATAATTCATAGAAGAGTTACGTGAGAATGAAATCTACTATCTTCATGTATGAATTTAAAAGTTCATCGTCGATATTTTATCCTCGTAACATCAATCAATATATATCTGAATCAAATATTCATCTTTTGCACTATAGGCCAAAGATATTCATCACTTAGTCATGTTCATCTAAACACTGCTCATCTTTGCACTACGGGCCAAAGATATTAATCGATCGATCGTGTTCATCTCAACACCTATTCATCTTTTGCTACTACGGCCAAAGATATTCATCAAAAATCATTCATCTTTTGCACTACGGGCCAAAGATATTCAATAATATCATCATTTAGGGTAGAGGATGATGAAAAATATTTTAAAGAAAATCGAATCCAAAGTGAAACAAAATGACAAGGATTAAGGATTCGTACTTTGTTTTATCCACGTCCAAAAATACCTCAAAAATAATCACAGTGGTGTAAAATTCAAGAATGATCAAAACATGGATACAATCAAAGCTAGTATCGTGAATAGTGTCAGATATCGTGAATAGTCTTCAGATATCGTGAATAGTAACTCACACCAAAAGATAGAAATTTCCCGAAAAAACATCTTCACGCTTCATGAATAAGACTTTCGTGAATAAGAACTCGTGAATAAGTAACTCGTGAATAAGAACTCATGAATAGTAACCCCAACATGAAAAAGTTCCAAATTTGATAAAAAGTTCCAACCAATATTTCAAAGATAATGATATTGAAGAAATAATATCATTTTCGAATAAAATAACATCCCTTACCTCGAAAGACATTACTTAAATAAAACACCTGGATATAAAGCTATGACTTGAACTTGCACCGTAGATAGCAATACTCAAAGTATACTCAAAATACTCATAAGAATACGCTCGATAATATAGAGAGAAAACTTGAGTTCGATGTGATTTTCAATTCTAACCCAAGACCTTATTTATAGAAATTACTTAGAACACCAAAAGCGTAAAATTGAATATAATATTAATATAATTATACAAATTTTCTTTAGCCCACCTTTGGTCAAAAACACTAGCCACACATGTTAATGATGTCCAAAAAAATACAAAAAATGTTTTTCTAACAAAAATAATTTAAACTCCAAAATCAATTCACACCCTAGATATACGAAACTTCAATAATTCACAATAAATAGCTCTTTTATCAGAAAATTCGAATCTCGCGACTTTTTATAGGAAATTCAATTCTCTACAACTTTGCAGAAGAAAGTTTTTACAAATTCCAAACAGAAATTAACCGAAATCCACAAACGGGCGATTTTACAGGCTATAATCAAATTTCGATCAATAATTGTGTCCACCAACACACAAAATATGTGTTAAACATTTAATGCCACAAAAATACTCTTCCTCCTCATATACTCATCTATCCTACATTCATTATAAAATATATCACTTTGATTAATATATTATTAAAATAATATATTTAAATGAATTATTTTATTAAAAAAGATAAAATATTAATTTTCAACAATTGTCATTTTAAAAATTTCTCCATCTATATCCACATAAAATCAATATTTTCCTCATCATATAAATCAATAATTAATTATTCACAAATAATATTACAGAATCACAAGATCTTGTGACCGGTGCCGTTCAGGAAAGAGGGGGGCTTTCCAATAAGAATTTCTCCTTCATCAAGCAATTGATTAGGTGACCAAACCTCTCCTGTATGTAACTTTCTGACATTGCCAATAATGTTATTTATTCAGATAATATGAATTATTGCTTCGATAATGGAAAATACTGTGTAATGACAATTTATCAAAACAATAGTAATATAAAATATCAATGCAAAGAATTATTGAATCAATAAAATAAAATATCTTGAATAAAGAATTACCGTAACAATTATTGAGTAGGCCTTTTTACGTAAGAATCAATAATTGGTGCAATACCGCGTCTTCTTGCTCAACAACGCCAGATAAGTGTGTTTTAACCACCGGTATTCCAACAAGATAATTGTAATAACTACGCCGCTTATTTATAAACAACTTATATTTGTCGCTTTCTTCATCCAATCGCTTTTACATGGGGCCACAAAAGATCGCTACTGTCGAATTTTATATTCTCCGACAAAGATTTAATATTCCACGACCAAACGAATATTCCCTAACGATAATGAATATTTTATCACCACTTGTTTATTTAAAATATTTGCGCATTTTACCCATAACTAACCACATTAATCAAATCCACCCTTACTATTTCAAAATAATAAATAAAGGAAATTCCTTTTTATTTAAAAAATTTCGGGGTCTTACATCAAGAATATAATTTAAAATGTGTACATGATTATCTTTGATATTAAAGGATATATTCCAGCAAAAAAAGTTTTGGATCAATCAGAACTAAAACCAATCTAGTTATTAAAATTTAAAATATAATACCAAGAAGAAAAAATAAAAAGAAAGTACACGCACATTATTACACATTTTCAAATTTTCTTCCTTGATTCCAACTTCATATTCAAAGATATTAACTTAAAAATTAGCAACTGATCAATTTGAACTATGGAACCGTTAATTGAATGCATGTATCACTAATTCACTATAGTCTATAGACAATAAAAAAACGTCCAAACAACTAAATATTATAATAATTTAAAAGTCAGGATATCTATAAAAAAAAATTAGACCCCATATTAAACCCGCATACTCTGCAACAATTATTTTCTCTGTAAACTCCAGATACCAACAATTTAAAAGCAATATTGAAAGGCAGCAGTCTATTTTTCCCAGCCCCTTGCCTTAAGTAATTTTAATTCCAACATCTTTGATCCATGTGTTGTTAAATTTTGAATATTGAATAAAGGACACATTAACCTACTGTGGAAAAGCATTAGCTTCATTATTTATTACAGTTATAACCCTTCCGACTGAGAGCTCAATAGCATTAGCTATTATCGCTGCTTGGTACACGCCACGCCGCCATCAAGCAGCTTCTTTCCCTCCCCGCGGGTCACATTGAGGTCTTAGTTCATATACCAAATTGCAACAAACTTTATATATGTTGTATATCACATGTAAGATCAGAAGTTAGAAGGTATAACCACTTATTTCGATTCTCTAAGCTACTCAAAACAGTGGCCAAAGATTGTTTGACATATCAAAATCCCTCTTTTGGTTTTAGCTTAAAAAATTTGTTTTCGTTTTCATTTAATATGTAAAAACTCCTCTCCTAATATTATATAGGATGTATATATATAACCCCAACTTTAATTCCCTCTAGAATTCTCTTTTTAGCCAAAACAGTCCACTTGGAACTTTTAACAAACATGTGGTGTGCACAGTTTTAATCCACCCTTTTCATAGCCTTTTACTTGTGTTATAAACCCATGTTAGCCTCCTTATAACCCCACACAACCAACCTATCTCCTTGTCCCAATAACAGTTACTTTTACCATAAAAAATCATTTGAAATAAACTTATCATTCAATAAAATCATCATATTATCAATTCAAAACTTTAGAAGCAATTCTACCTCAATAATTTTCATATACTCCATACGGAATTTGTGAGATTATAACTAAATTCAAGTAGTGTGTTTTGGTTGTTGGGTCTAATTGAGTTAATAAATCTCTGTCTTTTCCTTTTTCATTTTGACTTATAAAAACACATTCAACCTCATAAAAAAAGGGATTGTTTATTGATTTGAGTTGCTAAAAAAGGGGGTTTAAGCAATGTGATTTTTTGCTATAACAGTTCACATATAGGCACAATTTTGATGATACCAACAAACAGTCCTAAGTTATAACAACTAATAAGTTCATATATAGGCACAATTTTGACGATACATACAAACAGTCCCAAGTTATAACAACTAATAAGTACGGTTACTTAATATGCATGAGTATTAGATATGAAATAATCTAACAATCCCTAGTCTTTAGAATGGTGGCAAGTGTTTCTACTTTAGTGGGACTTCTTATTTTTTACATAAAAAGCCATATATTTATATGATTATATGATTATATATAACTGAAAACCGAAAATGCCTAATTCATATGATTATATATAACTGAAGACCGAAAATGCCAAAAAGAAATGCAAACACAAAGAGATACCTTTATCAGAGAATTGCATAAAGGGATCAACTTTGGAAGCAGGAGACGAACTGTTGAAGTGGGTTATTTTGCTTCTGTCCATAGAAATCTCCTCAATTTCCTTGTAATAAGACATCTTGGGATCACTGTTAGGCTGCTGCTTAGACTTTTTGAACTCCTTCAACAAATTCCTCCACTTGTCGATTACCGCATATACGTCATGACGATCGAACCCTTTTTCCCTCATTTTGGTCAAAAATCGTCCCACGATGCTTGTTGGATTCGAAGTGTTGAGAGAGAGTCGATTTCCTACGGAGGTCGATGAGAGTTCGGTCTCTTCGACCCATGTTTCCGCTTCGCTTTCTTGGGGGCCTTGGGGTTTTCTTCACCGATGCTATCGCCGAGAATCATCGGTTGGTGGTGGCTTTCTGCGACAATGGTAGTTGAGGTTTATCTCGATAATGCATACGCAGTGAATTAGTTATCAATAATTAACTTTTTGGAATTCCAAACATTTTATCTTGCCTCTCTGTATCTCTCAAGATACTTGACTTCGAGATGGTTTTGTAAGATTTTTCTACAAAGATAAAAATCAAATTAACATATGTAACATTTTTTCCAAAGCTATGGGTAGTCATTTAATGCTTCTAGCAGATTGAGGCCTACCATGCTTGCTCATTTAAAATGTATCAAGTCGCTTATTAAATTTAAAACTCAAAGTGCCAAACTCAAATCTTTTTAACATTAAAGCTATCAAAGAAGCCTCGTGAGATAACAGAGCTCATTTATTGAGCTACTTAAAAGCCCTAAAGAAACTATACAGTTCATTTAAGCTCTCATTAAACTCAAGTAAACTTGTTACACTATCAACCGATATTAAAATCATTAAGTCAACACTTTTCACAATATTTTCTACAAAATTAGGCATCAATAATTGATGGTGAAATTCAATAACAAACATTTTGGAATAAAGGACATCAATATATATTTTTAATTTGATTAACACAATAACAAATATTATTTTATAATTATTAATTTAAATCAATATATACTTTTTAATTTGATTAACACAATAACAAATATTATTTTATAATTATTAATTTAAAATAAAATCGTACTAATGATACAGATATCCTAGACAGATGATGAGGTAGAAGAGGAAGAAATAGATCAGGAATATCCAAACCTTATGGAAATTATAGTTGCCTAAACCTTATACGGTGGCTATGCGGTGGCTGGTGGTGGTTAATGGGTGGCAGTGGTGGCGTTGTTGGCACCGTGATGGCTATGCGGTGGCAGTGGTGGGTTTATCGTTGGCTGGTGGTGGTTTATCGTTGGTAGTGGTGGTTTTATCGGTGGCAGTGGTGGGTTGAGGTAGAAGAGGAAGAAATAGATCAGGGATATTCAAAGGAAGCCCTCGTTCATTCTCGCGCAAGCTTCTGATGGGTTGAGTTTTTTTCAGTCGATGGGTTGAGTTTTTTTCCTCCGTATTTTTGTTAACCTGAGTAATGAAGGGTCAGATTTATCCCATTTTTTGGATGGTCCGGATCTGTTAATAGGTTGAGAGCGGAAACTAAGTTTTTTCAAAATTATTTGTATTTTGTATATATATATATATATATATATATATATATATATATATATATATATATTTTTTCTTGTTAAGGTAGGTGGGTGAATTTATGGGCATTTCAGTACTTGAAAAGAATGTCATCCAAGGTTGCCCATTTTGTCAGACGTGGGCTATTCTTTCTTTCTTTGTCCCTTTTGCAATCTTTTTTCGGACATTGTACTATATATACTACAACTTACTACTACGTACTGTATTAAGTATTTTTATATTTCCTGCTCTGCTACATTATTTAACTTAACTTCTATACAACACTTTTTATGTATTGCAAACTTCTTTTTATGTCATTATAACGTGTATTGACATATATTATTAATTATAATAATTATTCACGTAAAACAGGCAAGACATTATTTTTCTTCAATACTATTATTTTAAAGTAGTACGACTATAATTTAGTCATAATATTTTTTATTTCAATAAAAATTGAGAAACATTATTATTATATAAATATTTCATAAGAAAATCATGTAACAAGTAAATTCTACCGGTACTGTCGGCGTAAAATAACAAAATGAAACTAATTTAATTAGTCAGTCTTATATTTGCTATAAGCTCCACGTAAACAGTTAGGATTAAATTTATTGCATTGAGAAAAGGCAAAAGATAGGAATAGGAAAATCAATAAATAATTGTAAAACAGTTTGCAACCGAATGAAAAAAAAAAAATTATCCAAAAGCCCATCTGTCAACCGGCCCACAGACGACCACCTAAACAAGCCCAAAAAACCGAAGCAAACAAGCAATGGTGACGAGTTTCACTCACCGATGAATAGATGGTGGCAAATGGGGGGAAACCATACAAATTTTTAAGAATATATATATATATATATATATTTTTTTTTATTTCTTTTTACCTAAAAAATTATTATTAAAAGAGAGAGGAGAGACGGGGGAGGGGTTGGGCAAAGATTCTTGGAGTTGGAGGTCACTCTAATCTTCACTATCTTCTTCTAACATTTTAATAAATATTAAATTAAATTTGAAGTACAACTGGACGGTATATAATATAATATAATCATCAACTAATTACTATAATTTAAAATATTATTTTATATTTGATTGATATATACTCTAACTTATACTATTAGTTTTCTACATAACCTTTTTATATTGAGGATCACATTTGTTTCTAGATCCCAACCTATTTCTCTATTTTTATTAATTAATTAAAAAGGGAATGAATGGGATGAAGGAGGAGAAACACATGTTATTTAATTGCCAAATGTCCGTTTGGCTGAAGTTGAGCGGCACAACTAAAAGAAGCCTTCAAGACAACCCATCCACTCGTCTGCTTACACGTTCCATCTATACCCACTACTTCACTCTGAATAATTAATTGGCTGAAAAAGTCAAACCACTTCTCACCTTACGTTTGTCCTCCTTAATTTGACAACTCTTCTACTACTAGAAGAGTAGAGTACTAGGATACTTATGCCCCCACTGCCACTAGAGAATGAAGGAAAGAAAGAAAGGAAGGAAGGAAAACAAAAACATGTCTTTAATTTTAGACCATACAATACAACTACATTCCTCTTTACTTAACTGACTTGACTTGGTAACCTCTCATCAAGAAAATTAAATCTTGACTTCTCTATCTCCCCAGGCCATTTCATAAAAAATGTGTAGAGGAAGATTACAAGAGAGAAAGCAGGAGGCGTTGGCTGTTTGGGATCATGCCCCCCAAGGCTCAGTGTGTTGTGAGCTTTGTGATGCAGAGGCCTCATTATACTGCCAAGCCGATGACGCCTTCTTATGTCGGAAATGCGATAAAAAAAGGTTCATGCTGCTAACTTCTTATCCCAAAGGCATATAAGATGCTTACTTTGCAGGACTTGTAAGAGTCTCACACATCGATACCTCATCGGAGCTTCCGTTGAGGTGCGACTTCCAACCATTGTTAGTAAAAAGGAGAGAAACCAGTGTGATTCAAATGTTGAACCAAAAGTACTACTCAAAAGGCCTTTCCTGTTTCTTTGATTTTAAGATCTTGTTCTGCCTGGGGAGGATTGGGGGGATTGTCTTTGTCTTTTGTTTAGTCACATTGATAATATATGGTATGGTTTGGTCTGGTCTGGTCTGGTCTGGTCTGGTCTGGTCTGTTGGTTAATATTTCTAAAGTTGTTTAGACAAGAGAAGGGGTGAATGGTGATATTGAAAGGCATATCACTAGCCGCTTCTTACTCTGCAGGCTGGCGGCTGGCTGGATGCTAATTGCTCATAAAATTCAGGGAGAGATCATGTATATGTAATTTATTAATTAATTCAGTGTAATTTTAATGTAATACTCAACAAATATGCGGAAACAAACTAGGAGATATTTAGAGCTATTTTAATGTAATACTCTATTTTAATGTAATGCAAGGAGCTAGCTCTATATATGTGGAAACAAACTAGGAGTAAGAAACATTTAATTTGGAGACGACTAAAACAAATAGTGTGCTGAACATTAGAAATAGAATTAAGTGAATGTTTCATTTAAAAAAAAAAAATCGGAATGAAAATTACAGAAAATATGAATGAAGTTTTATTAGCTGATAATTGAAGAATTGGGGCTCTGCTGAATATTCTAGCCAGTCTTTTTGCCGTGCCCAAAGCAGCACCAAATACCAAGTGGTAAAGTTTCATCACAGAAAGTGATCTTTTGCCCAAACTACCTCTTCAATCTATCTTCAGCTTATTGGAAAAATTAATAAAATTGTAAAGGTACCTTCATCAACTTCTCTTTCAAGCGAAAATCGATTTACCCAAAATGATGCCCGTAGAGAGCCAATGCAGATTACTCAGGATCTGTTGATTCCATCATCGCGAAGGGGAGCTTATGTTGTACAACTTATTTTCCCTGTTTCTTGTGCACTATTATATGCTCTGTCTTTATTTGTATTGCAAAGAATAGGAGCGCTTTCTTTTTCAATCTCACAACACTGGTGTAGTTGAAGCTTATTTCATGTAACAAAGTCAATATGGTATAATTGCAACTAAGATAAAAAATTGTTTGTCAAAATTTCCACCATGAAGTCTGTCTATCGCCAATAGTATATCCCGACTAATCCTTCAAAACTGCAAGTAAATGCAGAAAAAGAACAGAGAAGTCTTGGTTAGTAGATTTGAAAGAAGAATCAATTCAACAGAGTAGATAAAATATACTATGAATCAAGTAAAACTCTTGCATAATGGCGCACAAGCAAGACTAACCATATGATAGTTAAGGCAGTAACTACTGTAGCAAGATTTATGTGATGCTCCAGTGTACGGAACTCGATTAAAATATATCAAGGCCTTTGCAGCAATAACATACATCTGCCAACGCAAAAATGCTATATACTTATCATCATCTTGGAAGATCTAGCCGATAACTGAATATTTTTAAGGAAAATGAAGGTAAGGTCTCCCGTCTTTCTTTTGTTATTATTTTGAATAGTTGCCGATCAGCAGATGTATTTGTGTTCCTTATCGCCTAAAATATTGCATTCTTCATGTGTTATAGGGAGATTATGTGATATTGATCTTACCTAACATGGTACAGTGCTGCAAGGAACTGGAGTCCAGCAATTTGATTTAAAAATTTCTTGTTCCAAGAGGGTCATAGTCATATGCTTCACCAGCCTTCACAAATCTACCTTTCACACGCTTTCTGGTATCAGCCCTGGCTTTACGTGAAGCATATCTTATTTGTTTACCAAACCTATACAGCAGAAGCACAAAAGCTATATTAAGAGCCAAACTGAAGTAATGGAAATAACAGCCTTGACCAATTTATAAAGATACAAAGTAGTCTTTAGGCTCAAGAAAAACTGTAGATATCAGTATGCATTTAAAGATGGGAAAAAAAAAGTGGTTTCCTATCTTGAGAAGATTGATTTTTATTACTTATTTTGCTCAAATTTTGAGCACGGAGTAAAGGAGTTTCAAATTATATCAGAAAGGATATGTCTTTCTTTCAAAAACATAGACCGTACAACATAGTAGGGGGCCAAAGAACATACGTTCGTGTTTTCTTCTTTTCATTGTATCTCATCTTGGCTTTGTCCCGTGCCTGTGGGGAACTAATTTCCAGACTTGACTCCCAAGGTGATTCACCCGCCAGAAAAACTGGCGATAGTCCACAATCTTGGTAATCAGCAACACTGCTTTCTCCAGTGATATTTGATAGTGAAAGTAATCCAGTGGGAAATGCTAGGCCAATATTTCTGTTGCAGCTGGGATTTAAAAGCATGCAATTAGTACTGCTGCTCATAGCCTGCATCACACTAGATGATCCGTTCACTTGTGAGGATTGAAAAGTAATGCATTCTTGTTGGCCTGTTGATGTTGCCTACAATAATATATAAGAGATGCCTTTAGTCATTTTGGATAAACTTCAAAAAATTAGGCAAAACAAGTAGAGTACATGAGCTTTCTCATTCTTTTTTCCTTCTATGAAAAAGAAAATTTGCGTTAAAGATATGCTATAACATAGTCTAAAACTTGTAAAATGCTGTGTCAACAAAATTTCTATAAGCTGCAATAACTTACATGTGAAAATTTGATCATGTATGAGAAGAGAAAGGCCAGAAAAGAAGGACCATTTGATACATAAGTAGCCAAAAAAAACAGAAGGTAATAGTAGGTTGGAAGAGAACCTCTAAAGCATTTTCTATATGACAGTTTGATTCAGTAACTGATAAGTTTTTCTCCATTACTAAGCAATCCAATCCTCCATCCTCACACTGACATCTTGATTGCCCTTGTGAACATCCAAACATCTCGTAACCACTCTCAAAATTCAGTGCAACGTCGTCAAGATCAACCCCTTCACAGAGATCATCGCCTTCACCAAGATCAAGATCCTTTAAATATAAAGAGTTCTGCAATATTCAGACAAAAAATGAATTAAATGCAGCTATAGAAAACCATATCAAGCATTAAAAGGTAACAAGTGATTCTTGAATATGAACAAAACCAGAGAATTATTACTGTATCAAAAAGTTTACAAGAAAATACATTAATCAAGGTTATGTATTATTAACAAATATGGCAAAAACACTAGTGAAAAGGTTAAAGAAATTACCGGCGGCAAGTTTGGTCCTTCGGTGAAGAAGGGTGTTTGATCCTTATTAAATGGTGGTATGCAATTGGATTTGGGAGGAACCACAGGAGATGGACCAGCAAAATTTTCAAACTTCATTGAAGATGATAATTCGTTCAGCCTATTAGCCACCAAATCTGATGAACACTCATTTTGACATTGGTCCAAGCAGCTATTTATTGAATTTTCATTAAGAATCAATGCACTCATTGGGGTAAAAGAAGAATCGCAGGCACTTGGATAAGGCACCTCAAGTACAGCGGACCAAATCTTTGAGAGATCAGCCATAGAAGGACATCCAGTATAACAAGTCAATTTCTGAAGCCTATGGCCCGGGCCAGAACAGCCATTTCCATTCCATTCACAACCTTGACACAGAGACATTTTATCATCCATACAACGGACAATTGAAGGCTGTGAATTGCACTTGTCACAGATTAATGAACGCGGATGCCTACGCGATAAAGAATTAGCAGAATGCACACAAGTATCACACTGCAGGCAAAGCCTAGCAGAGTCTGATTTACAATACACCAATGCTCTCACCACCCCACAAAAATCACATAATAAAAGCTCCATTTTAGATTCCTTAAATGTAATAATATACCCAACTTGAAAACTTGTGAGTTTTTTTGTTTTTTTGTTTTTTAAAATCACTTGAAACTCTAAGGTGGGAATTCGGCTAAAACCCACTAATTTTTAATCACTCTAAAGCAACAAGTAAAATGTATTGGTATCAAATTTCAACAAGAAGCCGCAAAATTAATATGATAATGCGAAACCAAAGAATGTAACAAAATTTACCAACGTCTATAACGATAGACTGAATTCCCTCCGCGTTTGATAGAAAGAGACTAAAAGAAACAAATTGGAATAAACCCAAAAGCAGATTTTTTTCAGATTGAAATATTGAAGATCTGTAGCTCACAAAAAGAAAGAAAGAAGAAAAAGTGGTGTTCTTCTGTGACACAGAAGAAAAGTTTGGGAGATCGGGTGGAGGGAGACTTGTTCACATATTTATTCACTTGGGTTGTTGCCACGTGGCTTGAGAGAAACTGATATGTTTGCTGATGTAGGCCGATGAGGGTTTGACAAGATCTGGTGGTAGGGTCACACGGACACGGTTGCTCCCTTTTACTCGCTCTCTAGAGAAGTGGCAATTGTGGTAATTACGAGGTTTTGGTTCGGTAAGTATAGTAGTATGTCTATAATATGGGCGGGCAGTGGGCACAACTAAATTACCACGTCACCAACAAATTGCGGAGATATTTGCGAAAGCTTGTTCGAATCCAATTGGAATATAATATAATAATACTCACTACCAGTCCGCCAGATGTGACGTGATCCGAAATTTCATAATTTGGAATGGATAATGAAAAAGTAGGGGAGGGATATGGATGGAGGCAATTTTTTCTTTTCTTTTGTTCGGTCAAGATGAAAATATGACGGAAAAGAAGACCATTTTAATTGAAATGTAAGTGGTGTATTGAATTAAAATTTTTAAAGATTTTTTATAAGTGATATATTTTTGTAAAATTTATTGGATTTTAATGACTTTTAAAGATTTATTTTTTAAAATGACTTTTATAGGCTCTATAAAATAAGTAATGAAACACATAAATTTTTATCAAGATCGCGATAGATTTTGATACTTCTAATATATCTTTACAATTTATATTAATTATTAATTAAACTTATATATAACATCTCCTCTTTTTTCATAGAACTAGAATAATAAATCTCATTATATTATTGTGGCGTTGAGATTTTATATATGTGAAAGCGTTCATATTATTCTACTCATTTCATAATACATTTGGATCTTTGGATCACCAATAAAACTTTAAAGCTACAAACACAATATAAAAATTAAAATTTCTCACACTTTTCATTTGAGTTATATATACTTTTATGCATACGTGTCAAATATGACTTATTTGGAATTATTATTTTTTAATTCCTATTTCTACAAAAGTTGTCATCAATCTTATTTACGTAATTAACAATTAAAAATTAATATAAACATCAAAATATATATCGATTCCCATTCAAATATTTGAATATTACCTCGTCGAGTATCAAAATTTATAAATAAAAATAATATATACTTGTTTCATGTATATTTTAAAATAGCAAGTTATTTTTCAAATAAAAAATATTTTTTATTTATATTCTTTTAATAAATTTTAGTTTAGTAATGTAATATATAATAAAATGATGATAAAAAGCTTGAAGAACTTATATATTTTATACAACTATATATTACTATAAAGTACATACTCCTATATAAATTACTTTTCCTCTCTCATTTTTTTTGCTTCATTAAACTCGATTAAGTTAATTTACAAAATTATAAAATTATAAAATATTGTGTATTTATTTTTATTTTTGAAATAATAACATGTGCTTATTATTAAATAACAAATAAATTCAAAATTTAAAATTTTGAATTTTCTATTGTTGACTACAAAAACAAAATAAATATTTTATTTTGTGGGTGCAATAGAAGTATTAATTATTTTTGATTATAAAGTAATTAGAAATATTGGATTCATGTGAAGTAATTAGAAATATTGGATTCATGTGAATTGTATTTTAAATTTATTTAGCTTATTAAGATGAGATATGAAGTCTTTTAAATCTTTTAGAGATGAGGTTAGACTTTGGATATGGGTTGATAGTTATAATTCTTCTTCTAAAGTCATCGAACTCTACCATTTAATAGAAATCAAAAAATCTATGACTTTTGAATACCAAAATATTTTTTAGACTTTATAAAATCTTAATTCAATACTACCTAACTTTTAAAGACATTAAAAAGTTATAATTGAATACCACTAAAGTTTTATAAACTCTTTAAATGTCTTAATTGAATCTGATCAAACTTTTAAAATCTTTAAAAATCTTTAAAAATCTTAATTGAATACACCCCCGTAGTATCTCTTACTAATGTATTTGGATCCTCCTACTCAATTATTTTTAAAATAAAATTATTTAAAATTTCTTTTAAATTAAATATTCTTTATGATTCTAATTTATTTTCAAGGCCATTAAAAAAAATTGGTTTCTTTATATTTTTAAAATTAGAATTTATTATTGAGATAAATTGTTACTCCTCCGCTTTTTTAATATAGGTTAGTTTTAGAGTTGTGTACAAGTATTAAGAAAATAATTATAAAACATTAAATATACTATTAATTATCATATTCTTATTGTATTAGAAAAAGAGAATGTTATTTATTGGGTAAAAAATAGTGAAAAAATCAAAGTTATATTTATTACTTAGGGTAATATTGAAAACTAAGTAATTAATACTTACTTGAAATTTTTAAACGATTTATAATTAAGAACAAAAATATTTTTTTAAAACGACCTATATTAAAAAACGAAAGGAATATAAAATAGTAGTACTATGTTGAAAAGTGTCATCGACAAATATAATAATAAATACTACTTATGACACAAGTAAAGTAAAGTAGGCCCCTGGAGTACTACGTCGTATTTAAGGTTGGCTGTACTGTATTTCACAGTCTTTTATCTTCACCTGATTGTTTCAGTTTTATCAGCCCGTCCTTGGTCTTTCCTATTACTAGCTCTAGCTGCAATGCGAATAACTGTCATTTTTTGGTCCGCTCCACACTCGACTCGATAGGCTGGACCGGAAACATTAATAAAACTAGTTAAAAGCTTACTAGTACATTTTAGTAATATTTTTTTAGAACGAGTCATTACTCACTTCTATGTAAGGTATGAAAATACATGTGAAAATTAGTTTCTTATACAGCAGAATCTCTATAAATTAATACTCGATAAATTAATAATTTTTCTAAAATAATAGTTTTTCTTAATCTCCACTTGAGCTAATGAGATAAATTAATATTTCGATAAAATAATAATTTTTAAAAAGACCCTTATATAAATATATGATCCTATCAAAATCATAAATTAATAATTTTTTAAAATTATAAATATATCTAGGATAATCTTATAAAATATGATTCTATTCTCGTTTGTTTTGTCTTGAAATTCAAATCTAATTGAATTTCATCCTTAATTTTTGTCATTGCTTCCAAAAGTTCCTTGAATTATAATAAAAACTTGTGAAGAGTTGTTGAAGCTATGATTGCTTTCTTTTGCGTTATTGACTCCAAAAGTATTGTATCATCCTCACATGTATGATACATTAATTTAATAAGTATGATAAATTGTATCAAAAAAAATATGATATATGTAAGACCCCAACTTTTATAAATAAAGATGAATTTTTTATAAATATTATTTTTGAATATTATGGAATAAATTTGATATAATGTTATAGTTGTGGGTAATATTTATAAATTTTACAAAGTAAGCAAGTTGTTATAAAATATTCGTTTGGTGGGAAATATTCTTTTTGTTTGGGAATATTAAATGCATTTAGCTCCAATTATTAGTGGACCCCAACGGAAGTATTGTCGTAGTTAAAAAGCGATAAAATTATCTTTCTATAAAAATAACGGCGAGAGGTGTTACTGAATTAAAAGCTGTTGAACTACCCTAAGAAGTAAAAGACATGAATGTCTGGCGTGGTTGTATAATAGGACACGATATTGATTATTGATGCTTTACGTGAGAAGTCAAACCAATATGCTTTCAATTATTATTCACGATAATTCTTTGCATCATATCTCTTATATTATTGATTCAATTATTGTCACGAAGATCATCTCATATAATATGTTATAGATTAAATCAATAATTGAGGCGACAAGTTATAAATGATTAATAATTGTTGAAAGATTAAATATGTGTTAATTAAAATAAAATAATTTGTGGTAATATTTATTCAATCCTTGATGTATATAAAGAGTCGGTTATGAGACGTTTGTGGTAAGTTTGATTATTTTATGGGGGGCCCATATGTCATCATCTAAAAGTCTCTTCGTCAATAGTAATTATCTTTGTGAATAGTAATTACCTTCGTCAATAGTAATTACCTTTACCAGGCGTCGAACCACTTGTCGTTTCACATTACAAAAGCGTCGAACCACTTGTCGTTTCACATTCACAGCGTCGAACCACTTGTCGTTTCACATTACAAAGATCGAACCACTTTTCTTTTCACATCACCAAATCGTCGAGCCACTTGCCTTTTCACATGGGCGGTCTTTAATTTGAAATCTTCTATAAATAGAGGCCTAGTGCTTCATTATTTTCACTTAATTCATTCAAGCTATAGAGAGAAAGTATAGAGAGATAAGAGAGAAAGTAGAAGAGTATTTTTGTTACTACACTATCGCAGATTCAATCTCCTACCAAAAGTAAGGGTGTTATTTTTTTTTTTCACAGAAGAGAATCATTGTTATTCCATCGCTTATTATTCATTGGAATAACTTTGATATCGTGGTTTACCCTATACTTGGTGACATTCTTCTATTATTCATTTGGAACATCTTGTCAGTGTGTTTCACACCCGGACCTAGTTCCGCCTTTTTTATTATTATTCTATTGGAACATCCCGTCTCGTATGTTTTACACCGGACTGGTTTTCGTCTTTATTATTATTCTCATTGGAACATCCTGCTCGTGTGTGTTTTACACCGACTGGTTCCGCTTTATTATTATTCTTTGGAACATCCCATCTGTGTGTTTTTCTGGGACTGGTTCCATTCTTTATTATTCTCGTTGGAATATCCATCATGCATGCGTTTTACGCCGGACCGGGTTCCGTTATTTATTATTCTTGGAATAACTCGCATGCATGCATTATCGCATGCATGGTGATTTCTTTTGTTATTCCATTCTTTATTATACCCAAATGGTTAAAACTTTGACTTCTTATACTCCATGAAATTAGTGAAATATCCTTAATATTTGCGCTTTCATCCAAAGATCCTTTCATGGAAATATTCTTCTCGAAGATTCTTGAATTTTACTCTACAAAGCAAAGATCATGTTGATGATTTGGGCGTTATTGGTTCCTAGATAAATTAATTCTTGAACTTGTTTTATCAATTCTTATATCATTGTCATCATCATCATGTTTATATTATGTTGAAAGTCATATGTGGCTCAGAGCGTATAGATGGACTTGGTATGATTATGACTGAGAGACTATTCGGTGTAATCATGACCGTAATGTTACAAATGATGTGGTAAAAAATCCTCAATGGTAGTAGTGCATCGATGGATGATTGTTGGCATGATCATGACCATTAATGAATACACAAATATTTTCGCCCATAGTGCATGAATAATTGTGGTCGTGATACTAAAGAATATCCTCGGCCGTAGTGCGTGGGTGATTCGATGATGTGGAATATTTATTAAAGTCGAGTCTCAAATTTATAACATGATGAAAAACCTTTTAAATCATAAAAGATAGTAGATTTTATTTTCTACTGACTCTTTTAATGGATTCTTTGGTTCATTGTAGTTAAACTTGATGTTTATTATATTTTATCGCTTTAACATTGTTGTTGTGGCTAATGATAATTTATTTTGCATTATCTTAGTCATAATATTTCTTCTCGAGCTAGTTGAGCTCACCCTTTCTTTCTTTTTGTTTCTCTTTAGAAATGAGAATATAGTTGGGACGCAGTCTGGGAACGGAGTAATGGTCCGGAGGATAGCATTAGTTGTCCTCACTATTCGTGAAATAGTGTGATAATTGTAAATGAGGACTCATTTTTGAGTTTGTATGATCTCTAGTAGACAATATTTTGTATTCAAACTCATTTATTTATGTCGATTGCACACCTATACGCTTATATTAATGTAAGTTGTATTTAAATTACAGTACCATGTATTCGACTACCCAAGATGGGTGATATATACCTAATTTTGGGGCGCCACAATTTGGTATCGTAGCTTAGAGATATGATCCTGGCTAAGATGTGAGAATAGTACTAGAGGGGAGAGACGGGAATTCCTTCGCTAGTATGACCTACCTAAGTTTATGTATATTTTATCGGTCACGTCGAATATAGGGATAATATGTTACATGTCAATTAACCTTTTGTTTTGTGGCGATTCTCAAAATGACATCCGAGAATGTTGAGAATAAGAATGGAGCACAAAAAGCGATCGTTGATTCACCACATATCAATAATCGTGATAATGTGCATCGTGAAGGCGACAATCCTCATGCAAACAACAACACCGACCAAATGATGAATGATCAAATGTTTAATATTCATAACGCAATCAAATTGCATAAAAATGCTGCTAAACGTAAAAATCGAGTTTAAAAATTTACAAACCATATACCCGATCACCCTTTATGCATAATTATTAATTAAACGAAAAGATAAAGAATAAAATCATACCTCAAGATCGAAGCTTCCTCGTACAAGTTCACCTCCAAATCTTTTCGCTCAACTTGAATCCACCGGTTTGGTTCCTTCCTTCGATCAACGTTAGCCACCCAAATGTTTGGCCTCTCAGAGGTGATCCACCAAGGAAGAAGAAAAAAATTCAAGAAGATGGGTGTTATGGCTCAAACCCTAGTTTTCTATCTCTATAGAAAAGGGTACTCTCCAACAAATTGAATTATTACGTACATTGTTAAAAAGTCAACAACCCATACCACCCATAATAAGACTCTCTTATTTATAGATGTGGGCAACCCACCTTAACAATTAAGAATTGGGTTTTATTTAATTAATTAAATTCTTTTAATTAATTAAGCTCCCTAATCTTATTAGGGATAATTAATTAAACTCCTTTAACTAATTTTCCTTCCTAATCCAATTAGAATAAATGAGAGTACTTATATTAAATTAATTCCTAAACTCTTTTAGAAATTAAAATAATAATAATTGTAATAATATTAATAAGACTCTCTTATTAATTTATATTTAATATTTCTAAAATATTAAATAATAATATTAAGCTATTTAATTTATTCTATCACCATAGATTAAATTAAATATACTTAACATATTATTACGATTATGCCATTAACTTCTTAAATAATTATTCTTCCTTTTATGGTGTGACCTTTAGGTTCTCCATATTAAACCTATTGAATAAATCAATTAGAATAATTTAATCTTATTTAAATAAATAAATTAAACAATTAATTTATTTAAATAAATAATATTTATTCTACAATAGGATAAGCCTCCCCAAATGATCAACGACTTTCCGTATAATATAGATTTCAACATTAATCATTAAAGAACCTTTCGAGTAAATAGTTACCGCATAATTCAATCCTTCCACCATACAATGTCCCAATTAAATATAAGACATGGAATTACCACAAGTCTTATTTTATTTAATTATATGTATTTCGATCCTTAAATGCACAACTCCAAATAATGCAAATTAGAAACTCCTTTCTAATTTCATTCTCGCTTTGCCAAGGACTACCGGGTTGTCATTTATCGAATCACATAGACATTTCTCTTTTTTATTGTAGTGGTAGATTCTTTATCGATCATACATTATCTCCATGTATAACTTATTATACCCAAGCATACCTTTTGATATACCCTAAGGGTCTTAAGGAATAAGTCAAAGTATAACTCATCATACACAAGATACTATGATGATCTCAAGTCCAAGGATTACTTGTACTACTATCACTACAGAATTCCTATCGACAGCAAAAATAAAACTCCATTAGGTATTCCTTAGCGAGCCAATGCTCAAAGGAACTTATTCTCTAATAAGCACCTACATACTTGCTTTAGTGTTCCACACAAATGATCATGAGATCAATCATCCTCATCCAACGAGCAAGCAACGATGTACTAATCTATCCTGATTCACTAATCCCCAATTTAGTAATCCAACGATTGGGAACTATTTTAGTTTTAAGCTTTCTAAGAATTTAGATCTCATTAGAATGATCATCATCATTATTCTAAAAGCATTGCTTAAAACTACGGGTTTATCACATATTATAAAACAAAGATCATGTAGATAATTAAAAGCCTTTAATAAATTAATACTTTTTATTAATAAATGAATAAGATTGTTACAAAGTATATGCTTTATCATCAAACATGATCGGCTTGTGTGCATACTACTTTTTCAATCTCCCACTTGCACTAAAGCCAATCGCCATGGTATCTCATACTCTTCTTCTCTAAGTGACGATTATCCCGCCGCTGGATAAGCTTTAGTTAATGGATATGTAATGTTGTTCATGAGAGTCCACTATCTCTATAGTGATTTCCCATCTTCAATGATTCTAATAATCAAATGAAAGTGCCACAACACATGTTTAGATCCAAGATGAGACTTAGAACTATTCCTAGTTCTCAGAATGAACTTTTAATCCAAACAATCAACTCAGCAGCCTTCATTTATAGCTATATACTTTGTGTCTTTATCACTAAACCAAAGAACTCTTTTCATCGCTTGAACCTTTCCAATTCACCGCACCACCGCTCAAGGTAACGCTTTACCTTAAAGTGGATTTTTCTCATCATCTTTGTCTCGTCTGAAAAACTTGAGTCCGTTAAGCCCTCTAGTTTTAATTTAGACCCACCATGAATATGATCACATCCTTAGTGCCTAAGTAAGAACTTTAAGATGTTTTTCACCGACTCATAGTGAACTTCTCCATATTACGACCGATCAACATCGTCTCGTATATTTCATCGCATACATGATTGTCACTCACTCATGCGATCTCTTTTTCGAGTCTATGGGGACTATTAAGAGAGATACACCCATAGCTCATCAACATGAGACATCTCTTGAGTTTGCCATGCTAAACGACTTTTAGCATCAAATGAATATACGCTCTCGGGTTAAGTCGAGCATCCTCTTAAATCTATCTATATAGATTTATATCCCCAATTAAGATACTCTTCCAAATCATTCATGGGGAATGTTTAGACAACTTTATCTTTACCGATCAGTAGCATTGGTATGTCATTCCTCATCCGTAGTATATCAACATATAATACTAGAATGTCATCCCATACCCTTTTTTGTACACACTAGGTTCATTCTATTTTTTTGATAAAATCAAACTCTTTTGATTGCCCCATCAAAACGAATGTTCCATTTTGAGAAACTTGCTTCAATCACTCCGAGTGTCTACAACTCTTACCTCATCGATGTAATCGATCATCATCTTCTATGATGCGTACTCATCATCATCATCATCCATGATGAATCCATACCTCCTAGGTATCTTCTACTATTCCGTGCATTTACGATCTCATTGCAGGGTACAATAGGTCTATCTACAGTTCCTCTTATTCGACTTATAAAGTGTTTTGTGGTTCTTGAACTCTTCAAGATCTATTATCCTCCCACTAGCCCCTTCAATGATAAACACCTTTATCTTAGTAAGGCAAAGTGTTTCAGAAACAAACACCTTTTGCTAAGTAGATTATAGAACATATACCCTAAACTTACTTTAGATGTCCCACAAATCAGATTTGTCAAATCTTGTCCCAAGCTTATCCTTTGAAACCTTTTCACATAAGTCGACAACCCCTTATCTTAACATACTTAAGATTAGAATCCTCCCCGCCCATAACTTTTATGGAGTCTTGGGGCCGGATTTTGAGGTTACCATTTTCGTAGATATGCACCATTTCTAGACATTATCCTGTATGATACCGAATGTCAGAAAAATCATTATGGACCGCACTATGTCAACAAGGTACGATTTTTCCTTTCGTATACATCAATCAATTATTATGTATCGTGAGGTGTCCATTATGAGAAAACCATTTGAGATGATCTAGAAACTTATCAGACAAGTATTTATTCCTCGATCTAATCAAAGAATCTTAATACTTTGCCAATTTGTTTCACTTCAAATTCTTTTGAACCTTTCAAATAATTCACACTTGTATTTCAAAGAAATACACACATTCAACTCTTTTCGAATGATCATCTCCTTTTCTTATACTAATTTGTTCAATATGCAAAATTATTTTTTCACGTAAGTCAAGTATACAAAATTTATTAAGTAATATTCCATTTATACAAAACATTATTATTATAAATAGAACAACAATTGTTCTTAATTATAATACCAAAGATTTCATCATTCAACAATAAAATGGAAATAATATTTTTAACAAGAACTCGAATACAATAACAACTTATCGACTTAATAGATTTGCCCGTAGGCATTGCTAAACTATAAGTTTCTATAGCTAATGCAAAGAACCTTTGCTTCATTTTCCCACACATAGATTACTTATATTTGTTTAGCTTTCTACTTCGCTTGGTCCCTTCATAAATCTATATTTATGATAACCAAAGCTCAGATCCAATACCCAAGTAGAACCTCGACTTAAAGAAAAATTTATTTCAAATCATGAACAAAATCAGATTTGTAAACCCAAACTTCACTAACTTTCTTTGTTAGCCTCCTCGCAAGATGCTTCTCGCAGCTTTCTTTCCAAAGGTCCAAAGCTTATTGCAAAGGAAGCAAACCCTTTGCTATCCGTATCGCTTTTTGTTCTTATTATCCTTTGTTTACGCCTTTCTATTTACCTTCTTTGAATCGCTCTTCTTTCGTAAGATCCTTTGGCCCCTACCAAGAAGACTCTGGTCTTTCTTGGTTGAAAGTGACTCTCAACATTTTTCAACATGTTAAGCAAATCAAATAGGTCGATATATCTAGCTTGTTCATATGAAAAATTCACAACAATTGTGAAAGGAGTCCGGAGTGAGTGCAAGATCAAATCTCGCTCAACTCTCCATCCATGACAAAACCAAATGTCCTAATCGATCAATCAAATTGATTATGTTAAGAACTTTTTTGTCTCAGCATTATATAGTGCCATCGGCCATTCTAGATCTAAGAGCTCCTTAGATATCCGATATCTATCACCCCCATTTTCCTCACCATCAACTACTTGATGTGCAGAATATAGTAGAGCATCCATAGTTTCATGCCGACGTCAAGCTCATACTACTCATGGATGCGAGCATGATGCATCGAGCCAATCAGGCATCATCTCGCCACTTTCTAAAAGTAGCAATCTCTTCCTCGAGGCATTGTCTCGCAACCATCAGCAGGATAGATAGGCGATATGACATAAGATAGCTTTTCAAACCATGAGAACTATTCTCAAATTCCTTAACCAATCCGCTTAATTCTGGCCCCATTAATTTAGCATCTAATATGCTTCATAGTTGATAGTAATTTTAGACATTGTAAAATTTCTCAGAAATGAATTTGTAATTAACAACATTTTAACATACATTCTTTTATTAATTACCAAAATAAATTAGGTCTTGTTTTAAATTGGTATCTCCCACTATTTTCTTCAAACTATATTACCTCACTTATATAGTTCTAAGAAAATCTAATTAAAGATTTGCTAAAGAGAATAAGGATCCCATTTCAAATGTATATAGCCTTGTGGTGACACAACAAACTATATATAAATAAATAGGTAGACAACTTTTGTCAATTACATCAACTATGCAACTCCTTTTCTTTTGCTCTTAGATTATTTTGATCAAGTGGTGGCACATCCGAATCAAAATTATCCAAGTTAAGTCCAACCTAGCACTCCATATATTCAAAAAGAAAAAAATATCATCCTTGTGGTGACACAACAAAACAATATTGTTCAATTTTCTTTATAAGCATCAAATGTGATAAATTAACATCTTAAATACTTAATACTTGCATGTGGTGACACAACAAACTCATATTAAATATTTAATACTCTATTAATTTTATCATGCTAGAAGGCTTACGCTCGATATTCCAAATATCTTTGAACGCTAGACTTAATATAAAAAATCGAGGGGTTTGTTATTAATTTGTCTCATCTTTTATAGCGCATTTATATATATATATATATAAAATACGCTATTATATTAATGAACATGCTAAGCATGTTTGCATAATATATAATATATATATATATATATAAGCACGCATATATAGAATACTATATTCTACCCGGATTGATTATGGACTTTTATTCTAGTTTGTCTACTAGAGCCACCAAGTGAACCAAAAGGTCAAACCCTAGGGGTGCAAGAAATAATATTTAAATATAACTATTACATTTAAACCCTGCCCATTACAAACGGGTCTTCAAGCGCTCATTCTTTTCTCGATCTCTAATTTTTCAAAATTAATTCTAACTATTCCTATTACAAAACTATTTAAAATAAATAGAAACCTCGATCAAGCAGCCAAGGGGAAGTACATAGAGGGAGATAGAATTTACATTAAGAAAAATTAGAGAAGACGAGGTACGCAGAATTCCCATTTAATAAAAACCCATACATTCACGCATCCAACTAAAATAAAATCCAATCACATCGTCAATAAATCCATAATCAATCCCATTTATTATCATACACATCACCATACGCATCAATAAATAACATTCATCTCATGAATAATAAACATTTAATATATATATCGATATCATTTAATGGGCAAATTTAGTTAAGATAAAATCTATTTTTTGAATCAAAATAAACTCCTTTATTTTAATCCAAATTTAAATCAAAATAAAACTATTTTATTTTAATTTATCCAATTTTGAATAAAATAAACTATTTTATTTTAATCAAAATCAAAATAAACTTTTATCAAAATAAACTCCTTTATTTTAATTAATTATGGAATCCAATTCCATGTAAAAAAAAAAATTTTTAATTAAAATAAACTCTTTATTTTAATTAATTATGGAATCCAATTCCATGTAAAAAAAAAATCTTTTTTATTAAAGGAAACACTTTTTTCTTTTCCTATTCACAAATAAACTCCTTTATTTTGAATAATATGAAATCTTATTTCATATTTAAATAAACTCCTTTATTTAAGGAAATACTGATTCTTTTTCCTATTCACAAATAAACTCTTTTATTTTGAATAATATGAAATCTTATTTCATATCTAAATAAACTCCTTTATTTAAGGAAAGATATGATTTTACTTTCTATATTCACAAATAAACTCCTTTATTTTAATAATATGAAATCCAATTTCAATTCCAAACTCCTTTATTTAAGAAAAATAAATCCAATTTCAACTCCAATTAGTTATCATGGATTCAAATTCCAACTCTAATTAGTTAAAATGAAATTTTATTTTAAAATTAAAATAAACTTTTTATTTTAATATTAAAATAAACCTTTTATTTTAAAATTAAAATAAACTTTTTATTTTAATTTAAAATTATTAATATTATATATATATATATTATATTATAATAAATATAAATAAATTTTATATATATATATATATAAATATATATATATATATATATATATATATATATATATATATATATATATATATATATATATATATATATATATATATATATATATATATATATATATATATATATATATATATATATATATATATATATATATATCATATAATATATATATATATATATAATAATATAAATATTAATATATATATTATATATATATATTTATTATATATATATATATATTTCCATAATTATTATATTTTATTTTAATGCATTTTTATAATTTTTTTATTATAATATATAATTTATATTATATTTATATTTTATTTAATGCAAATTATAAATCAATTAAAATAAAATTTTTTTATTTAAAAATTAATTTTAATTTTTTTTTTAATTTTTTTTTTTTTTTTTTTTTTTTTTTTTTTTTTTTTTTTTTTTTAAATTTTATAAATAAAATTATGCCCAATTAAATTGTTCTAAACACATATCAATATATATATCAAATTAAAACAATTAATAATTCGTGATAAAGGTTTCGCTCTCGATGCCACCGTTAGGTTTGTAATATTCATAACGCAATCAAATTGCAAAAAAAGTAAGTGCTAAACGTAAAATCGTAGTTTAAAAAATTTACAAACCATATACCCGATCACCCTTTATGCATAATTATTAATTAAACGAAAAGATAAAGAATAAAAATCATACCTCAAGATCGAGCTTCCTCGTGTACAAGTTCACCTCCAAATCCTTTCGCTCAACTCAATCCACCGGCTTTGGTTCCTTCCTTCGATCAACGCTAGCCACCCAAATGTTTTGCCCTCTAGAGGTGATCCACCAAGGAAGAAATAAAATTCAAGAAGATGGGTGTTATCAAGCTCAAACCCTAGTTTTTTCTATCTCTATAGAAAAGGCGTACTTCCAACAATTGGAATTATTACGCACATTTGAAAAAGTCAACAACCCCATACCACCCATAATAAGACTCTCTTATTTATGATATGTGGGCAACCCACCTTAACAATTAAGAATTGGGTTTTATTTAATTAATTAAATTCTTTTAATTAATTAAGCTCCCTAATCTTATTAGGATAATTAATTAAACTCCTTTAACTAATTTTCCTTCCTAATCCAATTAGAATAAAATGAGAGTATTTATATTAAATTAATTCCTAAACTCTTTTAGAAATTAAAATAATAATAATTGTAATAATATTAATAAGACTCTCTTATTAATTTATATTTAATATTTCTAAAATATTAAATAATAATATTAAGCTATTTAATTTATTCTATCACCATAGATTAAATTAAATATACTTAACATATTATTACGATTATGCCATTAACTTCTTAAATAATTATTCTTCCTTTTATGGTGTGACCTTTTAGTTTCTCCATATTAAACCTATTGTGAATAAATCAATTAGAATAATTTAATCTTATTTAAATAAATAAATTAAACAATTAATTTATTTAAATAAATAATATTTATTCTACAATAGTGATAAGCCTCCCTAAATGATCAACGACTTTCCGTATAATATAGATTTCAACATTAATCATTAAAGAACCTTTCGAGTAAATAGTTACCGCATAATTCAATCCTTCCACCATACAATGTCCCAATTAAATATAAGATATGGAATTACCACAAGTCTTATTTTATTTAATTATATGTATTTCGATCCTTAAATGCACAACTCCAAATAATGCAAATTAGAAACTCCTTTCTAATTTCATTCTCGCCGCCAAGGACTACCGGGTTGTCATTTATCGAATCACATAGACATTTCTCTTTTTTTTTGAAGTGGTAGATTCTTTATCGATCATACATTATCTCCATGTATAACTTATTATACCCAAGCATACCCTTTGATATACCCTAAGGGTCTTAAGGAATAAGTCAAAGTATAACTCATCATACACAAGATACTATGATGATCTCAAGTCCAAGGATTACTTGACTACTATCACTACAGAATTCCTATCGACAGCAAATAAAACTCCATTAGGTATTCCTTAGCGAGCCAATGCTCAAAGAACTTATTCTCTAATAAGCACCTACATACTTGCTTTTAGTGTTCCACACAAATGATCATGAGATCAATCATCCTCATCCAACGAGCAAGTTAACGATGTACCAATCTATCCTGGATTCACTAATCCCCAATTTAGTAATCCAACGATTGGGAACTATTTTAGTTTTAAGCTTTCTAAGAATTTAGATCTCATTAGAATGATCATCATCATTATTCTAAAAGCATTGCTTAAAACTACGGGTTTATCACATATTATAAAAACAAAGATCACGTAGATAATTAAAAGCCTTTAATAAATTAATATTATATTAAAAAAATAAGATCATTACAGATAATCATAAAGCCTTTAATAAATTAATACTTTTATTAATAAATGAATAAGATTGTTACAAATATAATTTCATCATCAAACGCCGCTTTTGAACGATATTTCTATTGTTAATAAATTTCCGACGATTCCCCAAGAACTTCCCTACCTACCCCCAGAGCGTGAAATTGAATTTTGTATCGACCTTGAACCCTGGTACAAAACCTATTTCCAAAGCCCCATATCGAATGGCTCCTATCAAACTTCGTGAGTTAAAGACCCAACCACAGAATTGTTAGACATCGGCTTTATTCGTCCCTAGTACTTCTCCTCGGGGTGCTCCTGCTCTATTCGTGAAGAAGAAAGATGGGAGTATGCGACTTTGTATTGATTATCGGAGTCAATCATGTCACACCATCAAAATAGGTATCCATTGCCACGTATTGATGACCTGTTTTGACCAAATGCAAGGAGCCAAATTCTTTTCAAAGATCGATCTTCGCTCCTGATATCACCAATTGAAGATTAGAAACCGATGACATTCCAAAGACGGCTTTCCGTAACTCCTATGACGGGCATTATGAATTCCTAGTCATGTCCTTTGGATCGACTAATGCTCCCGCCGCTTCATGGATATGATGAACCGAGTATTCAAGGAATATTTGATCACTTTGTGGTCGTCTTTTATTGATGACATCCTTATTTATTCCAAAAGCCGTGAAGATCATGAGCAACACTTGAGGTCGACACTCCAAAAGCTTCGTGAATATAAGTTTTATGCCAAGTCAAGAAATGCGAGTTCGCTTGAAGAAGTAGCATTCCTCAGGCACGTGGTATCAAGTCATGGAATATCCGTCTGACCCAAAGAAAGATCAAGCTATTCAAAGTCGGGAACAACCTAAATCAATGATCGAAGCACGTAGCTTTCTGGGTTTAGTTGGTTATTATCGAGATTCGTGGAAGGATTTTCTCGAATCGCTACTCCATTAACTCAAATTGACTCGGAAAGATACAAAATTCATTGGAGCGAAGAATGTGAGAAGAGTTTTCAAGAACTCAAGAGAGACTTATTTCAAAGACTGCTCGACAATACCATCCGCCTCGAGAGGATTTGTCATCTACAAAGATGCTTCGTGCAAAGGGTTGAGATGTGTTCTCATGCAACATGGAAAAGTTATAGCCTATGCCTCAAGATAACTCAAAGAATATGAGAGGAATTATCCTACTCATGATCTAGAGTCAGCAAAATGTTGTCTTTCAGCACTTAAAATTTGGAGGCATTACTTGTATGGGGAGAAAGTGGAGATCTTTACTTGATCATAAAAGCCTCAAATATTTCTTCACTCAAAAGGAACTCAACATGCGACAACGACGCTGGCTTGAATCTGTTGAAAGATTATGATCATACCATCCAATACCATCCCGAAAAGCTTAACGTGGTAGCCGATGCATCGAGTAGAAGATCATATGCAAGTACGAAAGTGCGATATTGTCAACGCAAAGGCCCATTTTATGTGACTTGCAAAGGATGGAGATAGAGTTAAAGACTCTGTGGACCCATGTGATGATAATGAATATACGAGTAGAACCGACTTTAATCGATAAAGTTAAAGTCGCTTGCTACGCACTGAGCCGATGCGTATGAGGAAGAAAGTGCAAGAAGGTGTTATGCCGAAGTAAGAATCGATGAAGAAGGAATACTTCGAGTCAACTCCAGCACTTTATGTTCCTAACGATCCTCGATTTAAAGTATA
This sequence comes from Panax quinquefolius, assembly GCA_020205615.1. NCBI lineage: Eukaryota > Viridiplantae > Streptophyta > Magnoliopsida > Apiales > Araliaceae > Panax > Panax quinquefolius. The sequence continues at coordinate 12,467,226 of CM035161.1, forward strand.
ATATCATGATGGAGGCGCACAACACACCATTTGCAATCCATCTCGAGTACCAAAATGTATCATGATATTCGGCATACATTTTGGTGGAGCAATATGAAGAGAGAGATAGCATTGTTTATCTCAAGGTGTCTAACTTGTCAACGAGTTAAAGCGAGCATCAAGTACCAAAAGGTCCATCAGAACCACTTGAAATTCCGTAATGGAAGTGGGAGCACATTACCATGGATTTCATTATCGGCCTTCCCAAGGTTTCTCAAGGCATAAATGCGATTTGGGTCATTGTTGATAGATTGACCAAGTCTCCGCTTCATTTCTTACCGATACGAGAAAACTTATACACTTGAACGCCTTGCTCAGATGTACATAAACGAGATTATAAGATCGCATGGTATGCCAAGATCCATAGTTTCCGATCGAGACCCAAGATTCACTTCACGATTTTGGGTTAGTTTGCAAAAAGCTATGGGCACGACTTTACGATTTAGCTTTCTAAGATATCATCCTCGCATTTTACGACGACAACCGGAGAGGACTATTCAAACTCTCAAGATCTATTAAGACTCTCGTGTCCTCCTGATTTCAAGGGAAGTTGGGACAAGTTCTTACCATCGGTGGAGTTTTCCTACAACAACAGCTTATCAAACAAGTATCGCAATGGCTCCATTCGAGCGTTGTATGGAAGAAAGTGTCGCTCTCCAAGATATCTTCGATGAGGTGGGTGAAGCAACGTTGTTGGGACCGAGTTGGTACGTATGACTACGTAAAAAGATTCAAACGATCCGACAACGTATAAAAAACCTCACAAAATCGACAAAAGAGTTATGCCGATCTTCATCGAAAGGACGGGAATTCGATATAGAGATCATGTGTTGTTAAGAGTCGCTCCATGGAAAGGAGTTACAAGATTTGGAAAGAGAGGAAAGCTCAATCCTCGATTCATCGGGCCCATTTTTAATCCTCGATCGAGTAGGAACTCGCGGCCTATATAGACTCGCTTTTACCGCCAAGTATGTCTCGTGTTCATAACGCTTTTCACATATCCATGTTACGTAAATATGTGAAAGACCAAACCACATTATCGAAGTTAGAACCGGACGAAATAGCGGAAGATTTGACGTATGAAGAGGTTCCCGTTCAAATCTTGGATAAGAAGGAACATATTCTACGCCCAAGGTTATACCTCAAGTCAAAGTTTTCATGGAGGAACCACGATGTTGAGGAAATGACTTGGGAGTTAGAATCAAATGAAATCAAGGTATCCTTACCTCTTCGACATACCAGTAATGCACTTCTAATTTCGAGGGCTAAATTTCATAAGAAGGGGAGGTTGTAAGACCCCAACTTTTATAAATAAAGATGAATTTTTATAAATATTATTTTTGAATATTATGGAATAAATTTGATATAATGTTATAGTTGTGGGTAATATTTATAAATTTTTCAAAGTACGCAAGTTGTTATAAAATATTCGTTTGGTCGGGGAATATTCTTTTAATGGAGAATATTCGTATACGATGGCTCAATCATCGGTGGACCCCACAACGTAAGTATTATCGTAGATAAAACGATAAAATTATCTTTTATAAAAAATAACTACAGAGGTGTTACCGTTAAAACTGTTGAACTACCCGGTAGTAAAAGTACGAGAATACGCCGTGGTTGTATAATAAAGACACGATATTGATTATCGATGCTTACGTGAGAAGTCACCATTTATACTCAATTATTGCTACAAAGAATTGTTCTTTGATCATATCTCTTATATTATTGATTCAATTATTGTCACAAGATCATCTCAGTATAATATGTTATAGTATTAAATCAATAATTGAGACGACAAGTTATAAATGATTAATAATTGTTGAAAGATTAAATATGTGTTGATTAAAAATAAAATGATTTGTGATAATATTTATTCAATCCTTGATGTATATAAAGAGTCTCTTCACACAAGTTATGAGGCGTTTGTGGTAAGTTTGATTATTTTATGGGGGCCATATATGTCATCATCTAAAAGTCTCTTCATCGATAGTAATTATCTTTGTGAATAGTAATTACCTTCGATATAGTAATTACCTTTACCAAAGAGCGTCGAACCACTTGTCGTTTCACATTACAAAAGGCCGAACCACTTGTCGTTTCACATTACAAAGCGTCCGAACCACTTTTCTTTTCACATCATCATTCGTCAAGCCACTTCATTTTTTTACATGGTTAGTGCTAAGCTAGAAATCTTCTATAAATAGAGGCCTAGTGCTTCATTATTTTCACTTAATTCATTCAAGCTTATAGAGAGAAAAGTATAGAGAGAATAAGAGAGAAAGAAGAAGAGTATTTTTACTACACTACATCTGCAAAGATTCAATCTCCTACCAAAAGTAAGGGGTGTTATTTTTTTTCTTCACGGAAGAGAATCATTGTTATTCCATCGCTTATTATTCTCGCTGGAATAACTCAGATACGTGGTTTACCTATACTATACTTGGTGACATTCTTCTATTATTCTCGCTGAACATCCATCGTGTGTTTTCACCCGGACTGGGGTTCCGCCTTTTATTATTATTCTATTGGAACATCCTCATTCTGTATGTTTTTTACACCTACCGGTTCCGCCTTTTTATTATTATTCTGCATTGGAACATCCTCATGCATGTTTTTTACACCGGACCGGTTCCGCCTTTATTATTATTCTCGCTGGAACATCCTATTCGCATGTTTTACTGGGGACTGGTTCCATTCTTTATTATTCTGTTGGAATATCGCTTCATGCATGCGTTTACGCCTGGGACCGGTTTCTGTTATTTATTATTCGTTGGAATAACTCGCATGCAAGCGGTCCATCGCATTTACGGGTGATTTCTTTTGTTATTCCATTCTTTATTATACCCAAATAGGTTAAAACTTTGACTTTCTATACTCCATGAAATTAATGGAATATCCTCGATATTTGCGCTTCATCCAAAGATCCTTTTCATGGAAATATTCTTCTCGATGATTCTTGAATTTTACTCTACAAAAGCGAAGATCATGTTGACAGTTTGGGCGTTATTGGTTCCTAGATAAATTAATTCTTGAACTTGTTTTATCAATTCTTATATCATTGTCATCATCCTCATGTTTATATTATGTTGAAAGTCATCCGTGGGCTTGTAGTGCGTAGATGGACTTTGGTATGATTATTTACGACTGCAGACTATTCGCCAGTAATCATGATCGTAATGTTACAAATGATGTGGTAAAAATCCTCAATTAGGGTCAGTAGTGCATTGATGGACAATTGTTGGCACGATCATGACCATTAATGAATACACAAATATTCTCGGCCAGAAAGGCATGAATAATTGTGGTCGTGATACTAAAGAATATCCTCGTCCGTAGTAGTGCGGGGGTGATTCGATGATGTGGAATATTTATTAAAGTTTGAGTCTCAAATTTATAACAAATGATGAAAAACTTTTAAATCATAAAAGATAGTAGATTTTATTTTCTACTCGACTCTTTTAATGAATTCTTTGTTCACCGTAGCTTAAACTTGATGTTCATTATATTTTATCGCTTTAACATCGCTTGTGAAATAATGATAATTTATTTTGCATTAGTTTAGTCATAATATTTTTTTTGAGCTAGTTGAGCTTTCACCCTTTTTCTTTCACCGTTCTTCTTCAGAAATGAGAATATAGCCGGACGAGTCTGGGGAGCGAGAGTAATGGTCCTGAGGATAGCATTAGTAGTCTCACTATTCTTCGTGAAATAAAGGTGATAATTGTAATGAGGACTCCTTTTGAGTTTGTATGATCTCTAAGAGACAATATTTATATTCAAACTCACAATTTATGTCAGATTGTACTACGCAGCTTATATTAGTAAGTTGTATTTAAATTACATGCAATACTACGATTTGACTACCCAAGATGGGTGATGTATACCTAATTTTGGGGGCGTCACAATATAAACATCAATAAAATATAATAATTTTAATATAATTAAATTTATATTCACCGAATAAAAAAACAATCTTTAAATTAATAAATTATTAATTTATCGATTAAATAATAAATCTTTAAATTAATAAAATTTACGGTCCCAATTCTACTGTACTTTTTGTTAAAAGAAAGATTTGTTTCTATGTCTATATCTGCTGATTAGATGGCAAATACAGTTGGCAGTCAGTAGCCCACTCATCACCAAATCAGATAACCTGCTAGCAGGAGCAGGGAGCAGCCACCAAGAATTGTGTCCCAAATTTAGAGTTTCACACTCCACACCAATTGCGCCCAGAACACAATGTTATAGATGTTAGCCGCCGACGACGACACCCACCCTCGCCGGCTGGATCCGAGCGATGCCGAACCCACCAGTACTCCGAGAGTCCTAACCATCCTATCCTTTGTGCTGGAGAAGCTTGTGCTTCGCAACGACAGGCTAGTTTATGAGTTGGGCTGTGGCTCGGCTTCCCGGCTGGGGAAGATTTTGAACGTTTTTCATGGTGTTAGGGCGCCGAGTATTAGTATCCCCAAGTATCTGGAGAGAATATACAAGTATACTAGTTGTAGCCCATCTTGTTTCGTGGTGGGCTATGTGTATGTAGACAGGCTGCTGCATAAATATCCAGACTCGCTTGTGGTTTCACTCAATGTTCATAGATTGCTCGTCACCAGTGTCATGGTTGCCTCTAAGATGCTTGACGATGTGTAAGTCTTTCTCTTTCTATATCTATACGTATATATTGTATTTCATACTCCCTCGGTTGAACTCAAAATTGAGATGATATATACAATGAGTAATACTTTTATTGTATTGATTAAAATTAAAAGAATTTATGACAATTTTGAATTTGAATATCTATTATGAAGTCATATGGTTCTTGGTCCAGCCTTAACTTTGCCTTATAGTTTCCATGAGGTCAAGGGTTTGATTCTTGGGTGCGTGAGTGTGGAAATTAACAAAAACAAAAAAAAAAAAATCGACAATGATCAAACAATACAGAACAGATAGGAGTATTTGTTTCTAATTTTTTGAACTGGGTCCGAGTTATTAAGAAATTTGGGGACAGAAGGTGTTTGTTAAAATGATACTCTCTATGTTATGTGAAAAGAGTCCTATGCAAATTTTACTAATACTAAAGATGCATAATTTTTGTTCTATGTTTATCTATATAAATTAAGTTTAGTAGTGGTGGCAAGAAATTATGACCACAAACTTGAGGCATTGTGTCATTTTATACATGAAAATGAAAAGATGACTCTTTTGTGGAATAAAAAGATTATGCAAATGGGATTTATTTGCAATAGATGGAGTAATTAATTGAACTGACCAAGAGCCTTTGGCTCAAGTGGTACCCTAGGCCTCTTGTCAAGCAAGATGTCCTAGGTTCGAATCCCCCTACCCCCGAAATTAAAAACTTAGCAAAACAAAAAAATTATAAAAAAAAAATTAATTGAACTGATTTAAAATCCTTTGTATCAGTAGTTTGGTTGAAAGTAGAAAATTTGTTGAAATCTTCAGAAGTTCTTGTTTCCTTTCCTTAATGTCATGCTTTAGTGTTGCCTTATTAAGGTGTAGATAATAATCTCATTGATCATTTGATTGCCTAGTCGTTTTTTTTTGGGGTCTTGCTACTCACTTTGTCTCACAAAAAGATTTCCATTTTCTAAAATCTTTTGTTTCAAAAAAAGAATCCAATTTGTTTTTATGTTCATATAAAATGACACATTGTCCTCGAATTTACCATAACAATTTCCTTATTGTGCCATCACTATTAAACATTTAAACTAAACACTCAATAATTTTAGAACAAAATGGAGTATATCCTTAGAATTTGTAAATTTTACAAATGAAACCTTTTTTTGTGGAAAGGAGGGAGTAATATTTAAGTTTGAAGTTTCACTAGGACTTCTTTCTACATACAAACTATACACTAGAGGGAAGGATGTGACAATTAATTTGACTATTCAGCTTAAAAACTAAATAGATGTTTATTTCAGAAAATTGCTTCACAGAAATCAAAATTCTAGCAGCAGCACTAAATTGTTTCAAACAACTTCCACAATACATTTTTTTCTCTACTAAACTAGACGTGAAATTACTTATTTTTTGGGTTAATTAAGTAATTGTATATTCCTCTTTTAATTCAACACCCTAATGTGGAAAAAATGTGGCATGCATAAAGCAGGTTCATTTAAACAAAATGCTTGTGTAGTCTAAAAAGGCTAATTAAGATCTTGCTTTTTACCTTGGGTGACAGTGACGGTGCTAATTTCAAACTTGAGCTAACGGATTTCTTTTGCCATATATGTAAATATGGCAATCAAGGTTCTGCTCTTAATGGATATGAAAGAAAACTGAGTTGTTCTTTTCTTTTTTCTTTTTTTTTTGGTGGGTTAAGATTGTGAAGAATTTTGCTTAAGATATTTGGTCAGACTTCAGAGAGGCATATGATATGGCGTTGAGCCCATGACTCCACTTTGAGGAGTAAATGCTTAGAGTTCGAAGCATCCCCTCTTCAGTCATGTGAGACACAATCCTTTACTTTAGCTAACTTTCTTGATCACGAACATGGTTTATTGGGTACTTGAATTACCTGGGACCTGTGCCCGAGTTGGCAAAGGATTTGCTTATAGATGAGAACTTGCCTCTTTCTTAGAGTGTTTATTCCTTTTCCTTTTCTGCATTGTGTTTTCAGCAGTTAATGCATCTTGTTATTACACTAATAATTCTGACATTGAATTAATGTTGGTATTTGTACCAATTTATGCAAACTTATATGATGGTGAAATATGGGGGTGGGGTGTGTGTGTGTGTGTGTGGAATTTTTGATAATCTTCGGAGGCACTATAAAATGTGCTTATGTCCGCCCGTGTTAGAGAATATGGTGATTAATGCATCTCTTGCTTCACTATATAGATACGATCTTCATTAAAAAGACAGATCCCCATGACGCCCCCAAAATTAGGTATACATCACCCATCTTGGGTCGCCAGATATACGTAGATGTAATTCAAATACGACTTCTAATACAACTGTATGTGTATGCAATACGACAAAACATAAACTGTGAGTTTGAATACAAACATTGGCTACTAGAGATTATACAAATTCAAAAGGAGTCCTCAATACAATTATTATCACACTATTTCACGTAATAGTGAGGGACTACTAATGCTATCATCTCGGACCATTACTCCGCTCCTCGACTGCGTCCCAATTATATTCTCATTTCTCAAGAGAATAAAGTGAAAGAAAGGGTGAGCTCAACTAGCCCGATAAGAAGAAATATTATGACTAAGATAATGCGAATAAATTATCATTAGCCTTCAACAAAGTGTTAAAAGCGATAAAATATAATAAACATCAAGTTTAACTACAAATGAACCAAAGAATCCATTAAAAGAGTCAAGTAGAAAATAAAATCTACTATCTTTTATGATTTAAAAGGTTTTCATCATCAAGTATTATAAATTGAGACTCGACTTTTAATAAATATTCCACATCATCGAATCACCCCCGCACTACGACCAATGATATTCTTTAGTATCACGACCACAATTATTCATACCACTACTGAGCCAAGAATATTTGTGTATTCATTAATGGTCGTGATCATGCCAACAATCGTCCCATCAATGCACTACGGCCACCGAGGATTTTTACCACATCATTTGTAACATTACGGTCATGATTACAATCGAATAGTCTCTCGGTCATAATCATACCAAGTCCATCTATGCACTACGGGCCCCATGATGACTTTCAACATAATATAAACATGAAGATGATGACAATGATATAAGAATTCAATAAAACAAGTTCAAAAATTAATTTATCTAGAACTAATAACATCCAAACTGTCAACATGATCATCGCTTTGTGAAAGTAAAATTCAAGAATCTTCGAGAAGAATATTTCCATGAAAGGATCTTTGGATGAAGCGCAAATATCAAGGATATTCCACTAATTTCATGGAGTATAGAAGTCAAAGTTTTAACCAACCTGGGTATAATAAAGAATGGAATAACAAAAGAAATCACCATGCATGCGATAGGCATGTGCAAAAGTTTATTCCAATGTAATAATAAATAATCGGAACGAATCAGTCCCACAGAAAACGCATGCATGCGATATTCCAATGTATAATAAAGAATGGAACCAGTCCCAAGCAGAAACACATGCATGCAGATGTTCCAATGTAATAATAATAAAGATTTTAACCAGTCAGGTAAAAACACACTGATGTGGATGTTCCAATAGAATAATAATAAAGACGGAACCAACCAGTCCTGGGTAAAACACATGATGGATGTTCCAATGTAATAATAGAAGAATGTCACCAAGTATAGGGTAAACCACGATACAAAGTTATTCCAATGTAATAATAAGCAATGGAATAACAACAGTTCTCTTCATGAATAAGAAAAATAACACCCCTTACTTTAGTAGGAGATTGAATCTGCGGTGAGTGTGTAATGAATGTATCTTCTTCTTCTTCTCTATTTTCTCTATACTTTCTCTCTATAAGCTTGAATGAATTCGTGAAAATAATGAAGCACTAGGCCTCGCTTTATAGAAGATTTCTAGCTTAAGACCTCGCCGTGTGAAAAGGCAAGTGGCTTGACGACCGTGATGTGAAAAGAAAAGTGGTTTGACGCCTGTAATGTGAAACGACAAGTGGTTCGACGCCTGTAATGTGAAACGACAAGTGGTTCGACGCCTGGTAAAGGTAATTACTATTGACGAAGGTAATTACTATAGGTAATTACTATTGACGAAGAGACTCTTAGATGATGACATATGGGCCCCCCATAAAATAATCAAACTTACCACAAACGTCTCATAACAGACTCTTTATATACATCAAGGATTGAATAAATATTACCACAAATCATTTTATTTTTAATCAATACATATTTAATCTTTCAACAATTATTAATCATTTTTAACTTGTCGCCTCAATTATTGATTTAATATTATAACATATTATACAGTATTTATGATCTTTGTGACAATAATTGAATCAATAATATAAGAGATATGATGCAAAGAATTATCGTAGTAATAATTGAAAGCATACCGAGTGACTTCTCACGTAAGCATCAATAATTAATATCGTATGCTACTACGTAATGCAATCTACGCGACATCGCATTTCTTTACTACCGGGTAGTTCAACGGTTTTAACGGTAACACCTTTGCCGTTATTTTTATAGAAAGATAATTTTGTCGCTTTCTCTAACTACGACAATACTTCCGCTAGGGGGTCCACTTAATGATTGAGTCGTCGTATCGAATATTCCCCGACAAAAAGAATATTCTCCTACCAAACGAATATTTTATAACAACTTTTACTTTGCAAAATTTATAAATATTACCCACAACTATAACATTATATCAAAACTATAACATTATATCAAATTTATTCCATAATATTCAAAAATAATATTTATAGAAAATTCATCTTTATTTATAAAAGTTGGGGTCTTACATCCCCATTGTTGGAATTCTGATATTCTTGCTTTGTTTGGTTGGCAATGTTAGGCACTATAACAATGCATTCTATGCTCGGGTTGGGGGAGTGACCAATGCTGAACTGAACAGGCTTGAAATGGAGTTGCTTTTCTTGTTGGATTTTGAAATGACAGTCAGCTCTCGAGTTTTTGAGAGCTATTGCCAGCAATTGGAGAAGGAAATGTTGCTGAATGGTACCGCACAGAAGATTGAAAGGCCCGTGATAAGCAGTGTTATTGACGACGTGACTGAAATATCTGTGGAGGATATGCAGAGTTCTTCGCCGCCTCAATTGGTGGACTGACCTGACCTTTGTTTCAAGTCATCGCACTTCTTTTTCAGGGAGTAGTTGTTCACTATTGACTAGTGTTCATGTGTCTATGTAATCATTTAGCAGTATGCACTTATTCTGATTTTTTATTATTTTTTTCACAATGAAAAGTAGTACAAATTCTTTCAGTTTATGAGATCATATTTCTGGAATCATGATCATTTGAACACAAAATCCTTGGTCGAAACTATGCAGAACTTGAATATCAGTGTAAGATAAACCTGTTAGCAACAATATTGGAAATCAGGTGGCAAAGTTCTTCATTACTACTGGTATTTTCTACGCTGCTATTTCTCTAATACTTATATGCTACTCCAACAGTCTCTTATAGGTGATGCACAGATGACTTTTAAGCCTGCCCAAACACAAAACCGTCCTATTTGGTAATTTTGCCTTGCCTAATCAATTTACAAAATTCTAAAATTTAAATAAATGTGAATTTAATTGCACTCTCTAATATTATAAATTACTACTTGAGAAGTATTTCTAAATAAAAAATTAAAATCACAACTTGAATGTGAATATTCTACTACATAAACTAACTAGGCTGAAAGCCAAATTAGAATTTAAATTCAAATTTTTATCGACTATTAATTTACCACATGTATTGATTTGTTGCACGGGACCGGGAGAAACCAAATTGCAATTGCAATTGCCCAGACCAGACCATAATAATAGGAGTATCATATACAATACTATGTCGTAGTATATACAATACTATGTGTACCAAATTGCATTAACAAATAATAATATAATATGTAATTAATTAATTCTTATATTCCTCCTAATATTTGTCATACGACACTAAAGATGTCAGACCAACTTAGCACCAAATCAAATCAACCCAGGTAACCGGATTAGTTTTCTTGCACAGTGGAGTATATATTTCTTCTCCTCGCTGTAAGTAACACGACCCCTCAGTAAGAGAAAGAGAAAGAGAAAGAGAAAGAAACGTCATTACCTATTGAACAATTCAATCTACCTGATTCCACGACGGCAACATCATTTAATGATGGAAGAGCGGAGGGCTTGACGATTCATCAGGAGCTCACCGACGTCGTATTTTAGTGTGTTTTCTGGCTATGGCTGATCACTCCCGGGATGATGTTTTACAGCTGATCAAGAAATTTAGGGTTTTTCTCACGCTCAAGATTTCCGATCTCTTCCATGGCCTGGTTCTTTTTCCAATCTTTTCTTCTGTTTATTCCGATCTGAGAAGTGATTCATCTAAAAACCGAATCTTGATTGTAATTTAGGTTTATTTATAGATGATCGGATTTAGGTGTTATAGGGTTCATATGAAGAATCATAATCTGTTATTTAAATTGCTCATGGAGCCATGGTATGCTTCATCTATATGTTATGTAATTAGCTAATTTCTGATTCTTAATTGTTTAGCTTAGTTGTTTTGGTAGCCCATTGCTATTTTCTTAGTCAAACTTAACATAAAAAGTTTGATTTCGGTAACTTGAGGCAAGCAGTTGGAACCTCCCCCCTCTTCAAGTAGTTGTAGTGTACAGAGTGTCACAAATGTGTCTATATATATATATATATATATATATATATATAACCCGGGTCAAATCCCAAGTCCGAATCGAATCGAATCCATCAAAATAAGGCGCCAAACTCTCCTTCTTGGGTAAACTTAGCCATGCGAGGCTCAAAGGTGTGATTGACGAAAGTCTTATTGGTAGTAACTTATTTCATATATGGAGACAAATTTTCCCTATCTTAGATGTGGGGATATGTTGACTCAAATCCTGTCTTAAATTCAACGTCTCCCAATTTTCCAAGATCTACTCTTCCTCTCTAGCCATTGTGGAATAATCTGGGTGCCGATCTAACAACCTCGGCCAAATCTCGAGTCCCTAAATTCGGGATTGTCCCCAAATCAATAAATTGGGAACAAATTTTGATTTGTCCTTAATTCGTGTTGTTATATACATGTATCGTGCCGACTCAAAAGTTCTGCCTGGGTCATCCGATCGGGTCATTTGAGGTGGGGACACGGTAAGGTCAGTGGTATTATCCCAAACGGAGAGATTGAAGGTCCTGAGGTGGGGACACTAAGCCCACCCTAAGATATCCCACAATGGCTAGAGGGCAAAAAGATCTTTGGCCCTGTGTGTGATCTTGGCTCGATGATGATGTCGAAATTTAAGTGGGGAGTTTGTAATAATTCTCAAAACCACATCTAAGATAGGGAAAAATTTGTTCCGCATATAAGGAAATAAGTTACTACCAATAGTACATTCAAGTCACGACCTTTTTGGGTGAGCCTCATAGTATGGCTAAGTCGACCCAAGAAGATACTATTGGCCAAGAAGAGTTTGAGGCCTTATTTTGATAGATTAGATTCGATTCAACTTGGATTTGACCCAAGATTTGTTCCAGACTCGGGATTTGACCCGGGTTGTTATATATATATATATATATATATACTATACGCATGTGCATAGGCATGATTTGTATGATATATCTGAAAATCATTAAACTTGCTTACTCAATTTCTCAAATTGGAATTTTCTTTTGGGATCATTTTAAATTAATTATGGGCTTGTCTTCAAGAAATGTGATAACATCCTTAGTTATCAATATCTGTCCAAGTCTCTCATCGCCTGACATTTATTCTCTATCACGCGATGAGAGAGATAAATTCATGGGATAACTAAGGATATTATCGCCATTGTCTTGAATTTTTACTCCCTCATAATCCTTGTATGTCTAGTTAAATAGCTCACTATGCTCATCAGTGCAGTGGGTTATTTTTAATAAAAGTGCACTGATATATTCTTGTCCGTGCTTTAGTTTTTTGGCTTTTTTGTGAGACCATTTAATTTGAAAACCAAACAAACAGTGACTTGTATAGCTGGTTATGCATTAACTTAGCTATCAAATAGCTGCTCCATTTCTATAGGTTATTAGTGTCTCGAGAATCTCTTGGAGTTTATTTGAAATTACGCTGAAATGAATTTGAGCCTATCTGGATTAACTTATTATTGCTTTTTTGGATTTCTTAGTTCTAAAATAACTCCTCTTTCTTTTCAGATTTTGAATTTTTATTATTATTTTGATCCAAAAGAGCCAATATAAAAGTATCAAATCTACTTTTGATTCTGAAAAGCAATAACCTCTGCCAATTTTTCTAATGCTTTTTCCTGTTTTAGAGTAAGAATTATATTGAGACAGAAAAAAATGTTACAATGATTATGTTTTCCCTCTTTTTCTTCTCTCGGCTTTCCATAGCCGCAAACCTATACACACGTGCAAAAAGAAAAAGTTTTTTGTTTGGATATTTAAACTAACCATGCTTATAAAGAGAATGAATTATTTGCCTCCATTCCAGTATGATGGTTTTCACATCTGGTGTGGTTGCAGGATTCACGATCAGTAGGGGCTATAGCAGGGCTGGCGGTTGCAATAGTTTTTACTTGGAGACTATTGAGATCACCTGGTGTACCTCAAAGAAGGCAACCTAAACGGCAAACTCCCGCACCTAGTAATTCTGGCATCAGTAATCATTCAAATGCAAATTTGATATCTTCTGGAGTATCCTGAGAAGGTTCTAGAGCACAAAATGTTATTGATGAGTTCTTTCATCCTGTAAAGGTAATTGCCGTAATCTTCTGGCTGTTTTTGGAAATTGTAGATTACTTTTGTCTTGATTGTTTTCTATTTGAAATGTTCCTTTCCTGCTACAGCCAACTCTAGGGCAAATAGTTAGGCAAAGACTGAGTGAAGGAAGGAAGGTAATTGCTAATGCAATATCATGAACTGTTATGCATATCAATTTTATTGGTTTTGCTTATATTGTTCACTTCATGGAACAGAAGTGTGATAATTCTAGATTTATATCTCCCTACAATTTCAGATAGAACTAACTTTTGTATCAAATTGGTTTTTATAAGTTATTTGTCAATATGTTGAGACAATTAGAGTTGAGTACTTTTTTAATCAATAATCTTTAACCATCAGGTGCATGTTGTAATATAAAACGCACAGTCTCTGTGAAAATTCTCTTTGACTCATTATTTGGATTCTAGAATGACAAATACCATTAGCATGACTATTTTTATACTAAGATTGATTTTGGTTAGATCACTAGAAAGTCGGTTGTTCACAACCTTACATGTACAATAATTAGTGTTTCTTTTTGGAATGAAGAAAACATAAACTGTTCCATGGAACTCCTGTGAATTCTTTAATTATCAATTAAATCATGGTCCTCAGGCTTTCATTACTTTTATTTGAAGGTAACATGCAGGTTGCTTGGTGTGATACTTGAGGAAAGTAGTCCGGAAGAGCTTCAGGTATCTCTTTCAAAGACATATTGTGTTAAAACATGATGCAAAATGATTGACATTGTTCTGTGCCTTTTCTCGTTTTTTCTGGCAGAAACAAGCAACTGTTAGATCATCTGTACTTGAAGTACTGCTTGAAATTACAAAATTTTGTGACCTTTATCTCATGGAAAGAGTTCTCGACGATGAAAGTGAGGTGCACACAAACCTTATTGCTTGTGTGGTTAATTTGTGATCAATATAAATTATTTCCTGGTTTGCAGTGCTTGATGAAGAAGTCACAAGTTCAAAAAACAACGGGTCTTTTACCAACGCTTAAAGTTTTGTGCTCCCTTTTCTTCTTTTTCCCTTTTTTTTTTTTTTTTTTGGGGGGGTATGGGATTGGTTTGGTCTGGCCTTAGTCTACTATGCATGGGTCGGTTCACAATTTGTGGTCTTTATCAAACTCGCGAGATTGTTCCATTCTTCATACTAGTTTATTAACTATTTATGTTTAATTGTTCCATCCTTCATACTTGTTTAATATAACGGGTTTAATTTAACTATTTAATAATGAGCTTAATTTAATTTAACTATTCATTTAACTAAGCACTCCTCATCAGCACATCATGTGGTGCCATGTAGATTTATCATTTAGTTTTCAACGGGCTAGACGGTTTTCTAAATTTTTATAATTAAAGACTAGTTCAATGAGTTGACTAGTAAAGAAAGTCATTTAATGATGTAAATGTAAAAATGACCGCAGTTTAGTGGGCAAAACTATATTTAACCTGATTACTATACGATTGAGTTCAATATATATATGGGGTTCCATCCACAGCAATCGGTTGCTGTGGAGCAACCCCTTTTTTTGGCCTGTTGAAATTTCGGCTCGAGCAAAAAAAAAAAATCAATACCCAAAAAAGGTATTGCTCCACAAAGAACCGATTGTCATGGATGGAACCCATATATATATATAGTGAAAGACATCTCAGATCGACCTAAAGATAAGTTATTTTATGGCACTTTTAATACAACATCATTTGATCATCAATTTATTAATCTAACCGTACAGATGTAATAAACATACAAAAATATGAGAATATGTATAATTTTGTTTGACTTGATGATGGGGACTCCAAGTCAAGAACAAATAAGAGATTTTTTATATTTATTATTTTGAGTTTTTATTATGTTTAATATAAAAGTAGTTTATGTGATTTATGTATTTTATTTATTAGTGGGGATTTAAGGCATTAATTAGTGATTATGAATTATTAATAAGTGTATTTTACTCGTTTAGTATTTTTATTATTCCCCAAGTAATATTAGGGTTTTGTCTCTTTAAATAGTAATATACTACCCACAAGTTATTTACACTACATAATATTGATATTGAAGTTGATTATTTTATTTATACCGTAGAGATATTTTATCTATCTTGGTGTTGATATGTGGAGTTGATACACTTGAGAGATTCTAGTGTTTTGAACGTGAAGTTTAAATCCTAGTTTATTTTTCATTAATTTTTCATCCTAAATCTGTCCTGGATCACTTGAGGCTATGCATTAGCAATTTTATAACGATATAAGTTACTAAAATTTGAGTTAATATATACTTAAATACAAATTATTTACACTATTAAAAAAGTGATATTCTAATACCTCAAATCAAGCAAAATTTTACATAATCTCATATTTTTACATGCTTATTACATTCGTATGGTTAGATTATTAAGTTGACGATCAAATGATGTCTTAGGTCGATCTAAAATGCATTTTACTCATATATATATATATATATATATATATATATATATATTAGAGTAGTTATAACAAAACTTTGAGCAAAGTTTTGTTGAATTTTTTTAACCCTTCTGGGAGATACATGTTGTATGGGTTTTCCAATCAGGGGTTTCCACTTAATTGGAGTTTTATGTTCTTGCTGACGAGTATATTTACTAAGGATTCATTTTTACAGGACAATATGAATGTATTTGAGTTGTATCATAATTACTAAACACTTTAAACTCCTTAATTGTTATACCTTTACTGGCATGCCTGGGTTGTTATTTATAAATTTCCTGTTGCAGCGTATACCATTAACTGCTTGAAAGAACTTTTCAAAGCAGACTATCCTGTTATTGAGCTGTGCCAATGGTCTATTATTATTGTTGTTTATGGGATATAATTGAATGCAGAAAAAGGTTGTCATTGCTTTAGAAGATGCTGGGGTTTTCACATCTGGTGGCTTGGTTAAGGACAAGGTAATAAGAGATTTATATTGCATGATTATTGGTATTGAAATGCAACATGTCATTATTCTTGCCGTGAAACTGTTGGAGAGGACAGGCTTTAGTTCTCCTTTCCCAGCTTCTGTTATCTTTTTCTATATAATCGATGCAATGATGTTTTAAATTTCATTTGCCGATTATATGTTAAATAGTGTTATATTTTTATCCGAGTCTTAATTCACATGATATGAACCTGCAGGTTTTCTTTTGTAGCACACAGAATGGGAGAACATCTTTTGTTCGACAGCTAGAGCCAGATTGGCATATAGACACAAATCCTGAAATAGTTTCACAGTTGGCGGTATATTAATCCTAGTTCTTCTGTTTGGTAACATTGGTCTCTCCAATCATTTACTGAATATGATAATTTAGCTACACCCTTATCTAAATGAACTGGAAATATGAGTAAGAAAATAGTAAGCATAATGAATTAGATATCAAGTACATCTCTTATTGCAGCATTGCGTCTAACTTTTGGCTTTTGCTTTTTATTGGTTATAGAGGTTTATAAGATATCCAGCTTCACATTTCATCAATGAAGCCTGAACGAATTGCCTCGAACATTCTGAGCTCTCCGTCCTTGGAACAGTTCTTTGGATGTGTTTGACTGGCAAATCCGTAATGACAAACAGTTTCTCACTTGTATTAGACTTGTTTAATGTGCATCATACTCTTATCTCCAGTTCATTATTGCTTGATGTCCTCTCCCTGCAGTTGTTGACTTTCAGGTTGAGAGCCCAGCGTGACTTGCTACACTAGTTCAAGCAGCAAAGAACAGTTCTCTGCTGGATGTTTGTGCAATAGATTGGTTCACTTTTGCCTCATTGTGAATTGTGAACTTTTATGAGTTCATAGTTAGACTTGTCTGTAGCTTATGTTAAGGATATACCATTAATTTCTATGCTATTGCTATTTATATACTAACAAACTTTGTTTTGAATCTGTAGCAGTTGTTAATAAAATCGTTTCCAGCCACGTTTGTTTTGTATCAGGACTCTTGCTGGTCTCCTGGGTAAAGTTTGTATCCAATGGTTATTTTTGTGGGTATGCTTTGCACGACTGACTGTAACTTTACCGAGGATGAGGCATATTTATGTGTAGCTTTTGGGACTCTACGAAACCACCACATTTTTTCATCAGACGAAGGAAAATGGCTTGGTATTTGTCATCTTAGTTTTCTGGCATAGTGGCATGTCATCTTAATTAACTAATATGAAGGTCATGGATTGAGTCTCAATTTTGGTTTGATTTCATTGTACTTGCCAACTATTTATATCAGATACTGGATGATTTCAGAGTAGCAAAGATCTTCAAATCCCAATAAATTAAATTGTTTAGGCTTAAAAACCCCGTAAAAAGAATCCATTATACAAGGCAATATTTTTTTAATGTCAGAAAATGAAGACAAAATTACACTAAATGTTTTTTTTTATAACATCCTCCCATTATTCCTATTATGTTAACGTTTTAAAGTGTTGCACACTTGTTAAGAAAGTTATTTATTACTCTAATTTTATCATTAAACTTTAATATAAATATATATAAAGTTATCTAGATAAATGAGAGAAATTTTGAAAAAAAAAATATTTGAGGACGATACATGAAAAATTATAATTAATACTTCCTAAAGAAAATTTTGAACTGCCTAAAATGTTTAATAAATGGGAATGGATGGAGTATATTATTACAAATCAATTCTAGGAATGCATTGGCTCGGGGATCTATAGGAAACTAGGGAAAAAGGCTAGAGGGGGAATTATGAGAAAAACTAAGAGAAACTTATCTTTTGAATCTGAATGTAATACTCTAAATTTGGCAAAGTTAAATTTGAGAAGAATATAAAAAGTTAACACTTAGAAAGGAGTTATTCCTTTTACATTAGCCAACCATCAAGTAAACATGATCAAAATAAAACGTGCTAAAATGCTCTTCTATAGTGTACAAAGACAACTTATTAAATTAATATTGTACATAAATAAAATTTCAGTTTATTAAATTAATATTGTACAAAAATAAAATTGAACCAAGTATAGAGCACAAAAAATGATTGTTTAGCCCTTGAAAAAGCCATTTGATTAAACTGTCTCACTAGCCCACCAAATGACCGGATGTATTACACTCGAAAAAAGTGTGCATATATATTTCAGTCCACGCTATGGTAACGGCTTTAGCGACAGTGTGATTTGTCGTTATAGGTGATCTGCATGCGCTATAGCATGTATTTCCAATAAATTCTTATAGGTCATACATCATCTATATCAATGAAAACAAAAAGAAACGACTAAAATTAGAAACTCAAAATCGACATACGCTAATAATAGTAGTCAGAATAGAAGTGGGTTTATGATTTATTAATCTTATTAGTATGTGATTAATAAATTCTAAACCCTAAATTCTGGTTAATAAATCAAATATCCTAATTAATAAATCTTAAACCTTAGTAAATAAACTCTTAATGTTGGTTAATAAACCATAAAACCTAATTAATAAACATACACTTAGTTAATAAAATCAAATGATTTTTTTTCATCGTAGTAGACGTCAGTTTTCAGTTTTTAATCCTGTCGTTTCTTTTTGTTTTCATTTGTATAAATGGTATATGCTCTACAAAGATCCATATCAAATACATAGATCATTACCCTATATATACACATATTTCTCTTTCTAACCAAACAATTACTAATAAACCTGATATGAATAGTTTCAATAAGATTTCATTCTTGAACAAAAAATTGAAAATTTTGATTTATTTCAAAACTGCTTATTTCCACATGAAATCATGAACACGATTCTTAGTCGAGTTGCACACGATTTTGATAGTCATACAACTAATTTGGAGATCTCTCAAAATGTCTCTCTCTATCTCTATCTCTATCTCTATCTCTATATATATGGGGACTCCATTGACAACGTTGTCAATTTAAGGTTATTCTTACAATAAATCGTGACCGTCCATCCGTAGATCGAATGATTAATAGAGTCATCGTCCTAAATTTAATAATGTGGACGGAACGATAAGTATAGCCCAAATTCAAATTTTATTTAGTTTTCTCCGAATAACGATAGATCCTATCAAACACAACTTCACTTGCATTCAAAATAAGGACATGATGAGAAAATATTGGAACACAAAACTAATTCGTTCGGAAGCCGAAGACATCTGTTGAACTCTCGAAGTCATTCGTTCTGAAATCAAAGACATCTGTTCTACTCCCGAAGTCATTCGTTCCGAAATCAAAGACATTCATTAAATTGTCCAAAAATTAAATCTTATATGTAAACAGTAAACAGACAGTTATCATATCGTATGTATGCAAAATTTTATATATAATATATAAATAAAAAAATTACAATTATAATTATAATTATAATCTATGTTCTTGAGTTGAAGAACGGAACAAAATGGTGAATTCAAATCTTCAAGAACCATTTGCAATATTTATGAGTTTAGAGAAAAAGTAAACATATTTTTTTTATTTAGTTTTCATTAATTCGCAATCGTAAAATGAATCAATGAAATAGTAGATTATTTGACATATAAAAAACTAAATTATTTTTTTTAATTTGGTCAATACGTCATTAGCCAATTGATATACCATACATATTTCTAAAAAATATTTGGTTTCCGTAATTTAATACTACGAACAAAAAACTTTTACAAGAAAAATATTTTAAATATTTATCCCGTTTGCAGTATTAAACTGCGAAATATTAAAAACTAAACTGCGGACCGTTACATCATCGAATGACCGCTCACAATGTATTATAAAGATAAACTTATATATATATATATATATATATATATATATATATATATATATATCACTTTTGCTGCCAAGGTGTATGAGCAACTAGCACAATAGTGATTCAATTTCATATTATCTAATCCAGCATGCAATAAGTAACCAATAATCCTTCTTAAAATTAAGTTGATTGCTCAACTACTATATGAAGCAGGGTAAGAAACACAGTTCATACCGTTTGGAAGGAAAAGGTATGAAACACAATCAGGGGATGCAACTATATTTACTGCACCTACAAGTTACAACTACTACAAACATCAAAACATATCAACATGGATCCCCGTCTCCTTTTCAAATAATATCTACATCCACGGTCTCCTGTTCGAGATCATCCACGTCTACATTCTCACCATCTCCCTGATACTGCAATCATTAACATAATAAGGTTTTGAACCAGATCAGATAACGAAGAAAATATATCGCATAAGAAGGAAATTCCTTAACAGTAGACAGTAGCAGATATACTTGGTTCTATACAAATTACCATTTACGAATTTCAAGGAGAAAAGATGTTCATAATTAAAAGCTGAAGCTATAATAGTGTGGATCAAACTTGCCTACAGAAATAGCATATGTACCTCGCACAGCTCTAAATTAAAACTAACCTGCAAATAAGCATTTTGAGGTAATGGAGGAGGTGGTGGTTGTGGAAACGGCAACCCGCGGACTTCATATTCAACTTCTTTCTCAACTCTAGCAGAAGAGTTTCCAACCACCTCGAACTTTTCGTCCATCTCAATAACTTCAACGACTTCATCCACAACATGAGCAGCCATGCTGGTTGAGGGAAATAGAAGGCCTGATTCAGAAACCTTCAACTGCACATTTTTAGCAGAAAGACCTCTGAGCTATTTCCCATATAAATGCAAGAAAAGAAATAAAACAAGCACAAACTTTCCAAATATCACCCATAATAAGGGTGAACATAACTTTTTATTCACTAAAAATAAAGGATCTTTAAGAATCAGAACAAAATTAAGTAGTTTTGTAGGAAAGATCACATCTTCTCAGTAATGAAAGTTAAGAACTGTCTATCACCTTTGGACCGCTACCCTGGTACACTTGGCATGAGCCTATAATATTAACTCACGGCCTACCTCACAATGTTATAATGATGTTCAAGTTGACAAGAAATGTGTTACATTAAGGCAACTTGTAAACCAAACCCTTTCCACAATAGACGTGATTTGGGTTTTTCAGGAACTTGGATGAACGAACAATACATAACTAGCTGGAAGCACTTCAATGTTCTCTAAGGAAATTGAAAATTATTTCTATTTTATTCTACTCTATTTCCACAACGCATGCAAAAGTTATTATTTACCCATGTTTCTAATCAACGTGACACCCAAGTAGTGTGTTTTGTGGGTTGTTTTTTTCTTTTTTTTTTTTGGGGGGGGGAGGATAGAAAAAACACATTATCCTTTGAAGGAATATCAGTAGGAACTTTACATTAGCTTCCTTGTAATTGTTAAGAGCATGATGCACAGCCGAATCCAAAATCTTCTCTGATATGAATGTTTCCTGCATTGATCCTTCTCCTTCTGCTGGAATTGCTGGTACAGCAAAAACAATCAGAACTAAAAGATGAACAACCACGAGGCCAGCCAAGCCTTTAAAATGGCACGATAATCAATGCATTTTACAAGATAAAAAAGCCATATTATAAACCATCAACAACACAATGACATTTTAAGGAAAAACTAGCACCAACATAAAATTTTGAAAAAGACACTATCTATTGTTAAAAAAATATGACACATCAGATCAACTAGCTACAATAACTTGAAAGCTTGAGAATAAACAGAACTGAAAAAGGAGATAAAGGTGGAGTGGATACTTGGAACAAACTTATTAAATAAAAATGCTGGTATGTGGCTGCTCTTGAAAAACAATATGGCAGATAAGGCGCACTCAGAAAAATTGTGCATCATAAATTGAGAATTTCTCATGAAAGAAAATATGCATACATACAAGGAACATTCAAAGATCTCAAACACAGCAGTATTAGAGGGATAGTATATATATATATATATATATATATATATATATATATATATATATATATATTCATAGTATGTATTTGCTATGGATGAAAAATGGGCAAATAGCATCTCCACCATACATTACATAAATAAAGGGCTCAGATTTAAAACACAATTACATATATATACATATATATATTTATGTATGTATAAATACCATCTTCATTTTCATGGTGGATCTGATGCAAGACGAGCCCGTCCAATTTGGTTGGACCAAAACACAAGAGGCTTTAGCCCATGCCAAGGGATAGACATCATTAAGTAGTCTAACAATGAGATTTTTCAAGCATATTAACTATAGTAGATTATTATTATTATTTATGTGCATTTTTATCTCTTCTTACTTCTCTCAATTCCTTCACCAATCTTGACCCTAATTCTAAACCCTAAACCGTTCCCATCAAGACTATTCCATTGAATTATACGGCAGGAAGAGGTCCTTGCGCCAAAAGTCGTAATGTTTTGTACATTGCTTACTAGAACCTTGACACAAGTCTGTCAAAACATTAAGTAAAAAACTGACTCAAGGAGATACAATTTAAGCCCGTGTATTGGTTGAATTTTTTGATCAAGATACAATCATCAAAACAAGAAACACAATATATTTAAGTATATATATCCTTTTCATTGGAGTGGGAGGGGATCTCACCAATATAACAAGGATATTATATATTCCATTCGTTTGTGGTTTAGCTTAAATATTTACTTTATTCTTAAATAATTGTTCTGGTATCTCTATTCAATTCTCTGTCAAGTCCAACTCCGCCAACAATATAGTCACCAGCTTTCAAACTTCTGAGTTCAAGTTACCTAATTTGAGAATGTTGACAATACATTCATTCACCTGTTCTTCCGCAAGCATTGATAAAGCTAATGTGCTATGAAAGGATGAAGACAAGTTACTGACAAAAGTGTATTTTCATCCTCTAAACGCTATTAACCTTGTACTGACTTTGGAAAACAAGATAAAATATCTATTAATGTTACCATGTATTAATTGTTCATCCTCTTCAGCCAACTGAATCTGTTGCCTTTTTTTTCTTGGAGAAGCAATCTTATGCAGCTCAGGCTGTGGCCTCATTGAATGATTAGCAACGGTCTCTCCATCACTTAAAAGGTTGATGCTTGCATCCTCTTTGTTAGTGCCAGGTTTAGCAGCATCCGAGCCAAGTTGGTTCCCCAGTTTATGCAGCCGAGCTTGTGACCTTTATATTCAATTGATTGAGAAAATTACAAAAAATATAGACAACAAAAAGAAAGAACTATGATAGAGGGAGAGAGATATAATATTAAGAAAAAAATGAAAGAAACTTGCCTCAAAAGTTCTTCTTTTATACGTGAGTGGCGATTATGTGCCTTGATGAACTTTTTAGTTTTCAACATAATCCTGATACTTAATTATCAGTAAGCAGACAAAACTTGTGACAAATGAATAGTTAATTTGCAAACACTCTCCAACAGAAAATATTATGTATAAAATAGATTTAAAGTTACAAATAAAGCTACTCTCCTTGAAAACTAATGGTTTCACTATAATTTATAAAAGATACCTTTTAGTTTCTTCTTTCTCTTTGCAAAGTTGCATCTCTAGGTCTTCAACTCTCAAAGTTAGAGTGTCTGCTTCTTGAAGCCTCTCTTCCAGGTAGATCTTTGAACAATCACAAAGATAAAAGTAATATGGATGAGAAGAAATGATCATAATGACTCATCCTTAATTAGAACATGAATGGAAAGGATTAGCTACCCAATCCTAAAGTGCGCTTCTAATTTTACATAAAAAAAATTAGATGGTGTGAACCCCTTGCTCCAATTTTATCCAAAGCCAAGTGATCTGCCATATAATTTCACCAACATAGTTTCTCCACATTTCAAGTAGGTAAGATCAAGGCTGTTCATTATACATGATTTGGCAAAATTCTATCTCCATTTGTAGAAGTTCCCAAATAAGCCACCACATGTTAACAACACTTGAATAAAAATTAATTCTTCTTTGTTTAAACAAGGGAATATAATTTTTACTTCACCAATTAGTCCAAAATATGAACACCACAAAGGCACGAGTCATTTAACAAATAAAACAATCAATGGACAATCTAGAAGATATCTCACTGTTGATAGTGTGGTAATGACTTCCACTCATTATCCTGATTCAATTGAGTATAAAAACTCAATGGCAACAGTAATGGGAACTAACCTTCAGTTGAGTTTTGTGCTCCTCCAGCAAGTCAATCTCAGACTGTACATGCCTTAACTGCATATAGTTTTAAAAGTGAAAAGTGAAAAGTGAGCAGGTATATTTATCAGTAGAAGAGCCCACAGAACTCATAAGAAACTTCATTCATTCCAAATGCCAAAGTGAGTCAACCTTCTTATCAAGAAAATCTTTAGATCCTGAAGATATGGCCTTCCTGTCTTTGACTTGAACGTCAGCGTCATCTGAGATTTTCAAACTTCCAGAAATATCACTGTGGGCATCCAACTGTCTCTTCCTGTGTTTCCTGACACTGAAACATTTATATTGTTATGATCTCAAATATGTGTATAATATACATAGAAAAACCTAACACATCTAGCTATAGGAAAGGGGAGAAAACTAATTAGTGATGGAATAGGAAAACCAAAACCTTAGTAAATTAGGAAACTGGAATAGGAAAACCAAACCTTTAATGGATAAGGAACTTTTAATTACTAAGTAAATATTTAACTCCCTGGTTACTATAAACTACCTAAATCCCCAATTATTAATAAACAATCTAATTACATCAGTTTATACTCGATTAAAAATTTAATGAATAAATAGCTAAATCTAAAATTGTATCACCTTCGTTTCTCAAAAGAGCGGGAAGGACTATATCCTGTAAATAAGAGAAAAATAAATTAACACAAGAAAACAAGAAAGACCAGAATTTACACAAAATAACAAAAAGAAAAGAGAGCAATATCATAAGGAGGTAGTATGACAACTTGAACAACAATTTTTGAATATCCTCAATTGGTTTATGTTAGTAACATATTTTTAACAATTATGAAGAGAAGAGCGCAGGTCGGTAGCAAGAATATTTTCCCATCTTTTGGTTCACAGTAGCAAAAATATTAGAACAAAATAATAGAGTTCCACCAATCATCTACAAATCCAAGTGAGAATATATCATTTACGGCTAATATGAGAATGATGACATATACAACATATTAATGACCTTATAATTATATTAATAACTAAAATTGCACGATAAGAAGAACAAGCAAAACGACGATGCAATTCTGACCTTGAAATGTGCGTTGAACTCTTGAATCTCTACCAGGTGAATACCTATGTACTGTTGAACGCCTTCTCCCAATATTATCTCTCAAATCACCACCTCGATAGTCATGCCTTCCTGCAATGAGGAACACGATTCTAGCAGAATGGACAACATCATCCACTTATTCATAAAGAGGAAAACAAGTATAGAACCATAAATTAACAATGATGCTAAGCTTACCATTACATGGGACAACATGAGAAACATAATAATGAACAGTTATATTGCCTTGTTGCATGTTCCAAAGAGGCCATATAAATTACAGCTCTCGTAAAATGAATAGAAATAGATATACCCATGTTTGAGCTTATAACATTGAGAAAAGCTTTGCATTTCATAGAAGCAACTGACAAAAGATAGTAGACATCCTTCTCTTCCAGAAAAATAAGAACACAACAAAATCTGATTGGTAGAGATTTCTCCTTGTTGCCATATCAAAATTTAAGTACAATCCAGCTGGTGAACTACATGAGCAAGAAATTGATCCACAAACCTAATTTGATTCCTCAAACAAGTGCTGTTTCATAGACGCATTAGGATAAACCAAGATGAACCTTGCCGATAAACTATAGCACAGGCAGCATTAAGATAAACCAACCAGCACAATCCATTCTGATACAGAAATATACTAAAATCGTCAGTAAACATCCCCAGAGTGTTGATTACTGATAAACTCAAAGTGCTAATAAAAGTAAAATCCCTCAACCGTGTGTGAAAATATCCCCAGGACCCCAAAAAGCACTTTGGCCCAGTTATATCCACGCATATGGACAGTGTTATGCTCTGACTTATTTGGATGTTCAGAGAGGTATAACATCACAGCCATACAGAACCCAAATCAAAAGTGATTTTGGAAGGCAATTTAACATCAGGGTGATTGAAGACGAAGACGAAGACGGAGACGGAGACGAAGACAGGAAGATATATAGAAAATTTATTGCAAAGAAGTTGCATAAGACACAAAAGTGCATTTGCTTGATTGTTGACAAAAAAACTATGTCTGGTTTTAAAAAAATTAAGTATTATGGTTTTACAGTCCATTTGCTTCTTCATCCTGGAATTTTTACCTCCCAACTTTTACAGTAGGAGATTATCAAAGAAAACATTCAAATGAGTTTATCATCAACAATACTAGCATGAAAAAACATCTACGTTAAAATGAAGACGCAAATAAGTGCTTATTAGAAATTGCACACATAATTCTTACAGATTGCAATAGCTTGTATACATAATTGACATCGAACAAGCATGACAGGATAATATAAAATACAAACTGAACATAAAACACAAGAATCGATTCTTACAACATAGAAAACCACACACTAATCAACACTTGAAATAGTGAATCCAATAGACCTTCAAACTATAAAATTACATGACATTAGAGAGTTTTAACTACATAAAAAACTTTATAAACACCGATGTGATAAATACATTGGAATTATTATATGTATCTACGACATCGGTTATTGAAGCACAAATCAGTAGATAATAGTAACAGAATCAATCACACTAATTTTCTCATCTTAACAACAAACCAGAAACATTCACTAGCAAACAATCACTCAAGTATGTGCTCATTTATAACTAAGTAAGTTCTGTTTGTTTAAGCAGAGTGCTGAAAATTACAAACAACTACTACTTACTATTTGGGCACAAACAAGTAGAAATTAAAAGCGTATATTTACCACTGAAGGATTTAGAAAACCGACGGAGTTCAGCGTGACCATGGGCAAACGAGCAAGTCTGGCGCCGACAGTGACCTTTCTTAAACAATGCGCATGGCTTCGTCATAAATAGCTTTCGTTCAACCATCGTAAATATATAAAGAGATATAGATCAAAGATATGCCTTTGTCGTATAATCCGCGTAGGCCAATTTACACTAAGAATGCGTAAGAGAATAATCAGCTATCGGCAATATATTGGCTGATTAGAATTCGAACGGAGAAAGCTACTCTGTCGAGTCTATCGACTCAGATCCGAACCCTAATCCCAATTCCGAGGTCATCGAATATGGGTTTGGTTCACTTCTTATATTTTATCGCAAGAATTGATATTTGGAGTAAATTTGATAGTTAACACGCTTACACATCTCACATGAGATCACCTCACTTATTAATTGGGATAATATGTTTTTGGTCATTCTACTATAAGTTTATTTACAAAAAAGTAATTAAACCCTTTTTTTTTTTTACAGTTAACTTATTGAATTTTAATTTTTTTATAAATCGTTACATAAACAGTAGGGGTGTTAGCCGAGCAAAATAGCTCGATACTCGACTCGAGATCGGTTCGAAAATATGATCCAAAACTTGAATTCGAAGTTGATTCGAGTCGAATATGATCCATACTCGTTTAATGATACACGAGTTGAATTCGAGTATACCAGTATTCGCTCAGATCAGAGTTCGAGTATTTTATTTTTTCTCGAACCATACTTGATACTTGCTCGATGGATCATATATATATTCGAATACTGATTTGATCCAAACTAATAAGTTAAATATATGATATTTGTATCAATCTTTATAATTTATAAAGTGTAGTATTAATTTGTGTAAGCTTGTACTTAAATAACTCAGTAAATTGATTGTCATTTCGTATTACATTCTTTGTAATTTTTTTACATAAATAAAAGTAAAAGACTTTTATATATAAATATTAGTTCAATAATCAATTTAGTATGTAGTGGTTCAGTATTAAGTGAAATGGTTCATATTCAAAACTCGATTTGAAGACTCGTGAGTGACTCGTTTTGTAAACAAGTTGAATACTTACTAGCCGAGTAGGAGTCGAGTACTTACGAGCTGAGTAGGTCCGAGTAATGATTCAAGTCGAATCTGACGCAAAATTAAAAATTCCTTATTGAATTCGAGCTCAATTTATTCGAGTCAAGCTAAATTTGAGCATTAAAGTGTTTGCTGATATTCGACTCGTTTTCACTTTAATAAACAATTAAATCCTTTTGACTTTTAACGATTTGACCACATAGGAGAGAGAAAGCTGATATTAAATTCTTATGCATGATGTAGGGATGGGTAATGATGGTAAATGTGACGCCCCCAAAATTAGGTATACGTCACCCATCTTGGGTCGCCACTTACATGGTACATAAATTCAAATACAACTTACTAACCTAACTGTCGTATACATATACGACATAAACTCATGAGTTTGAATACAAATATTGTCTACTAGATATTATACAAACTCAAAAGGAGTCCTCATTACAACTATTATCACACTATTTCATGAATAGTGAGGACTACTAATGCTATCCTTTGGACCATTACTTAGCTCCCGACTATCCCAAATTTATGTTCTCATTTCCTCGAAGAGAACAAATGAAAGAAAAGGTGAGCTTTCAACTAGCCCAAAGAAGAAATATTATGACTAAGATAATGCAGAATAAATTATCATTAGCCTTCAACAAAGTTAAACCGATAAAATACAATAGACAACCAGGTTTAATCTGCGGTGAATAAGAATCCATTAAAAGAGTCAAGTAGAGAATAAAGTCTACTATCTTTTAGGTTTTAAAAAGGTTTTCATCAATTTTTATCGGCGAGACTCACTTTTTAATAAATAAACCACCACATCTAATCATCCCCTGCATTACCACGGCCAAGGATTTTCATCAAATTATCAATGGTCATGACTATACCGAATCACCCCTTCATGTCATAATCATATACAAAAACTATCCATCATCGCATTACGTGCCACCGAAAGTACTTTTGTCACATCATTTATATCAAGTCACGATTATACTTAACGATCCCCAAGTCATAATCATACTAAGTTCATCTACGCATCGTAAGCCAAAAGATAACATAATATAACATGAGGATGATGACAATGACATAGTAATTCAATAAAACAAGTTCAAGAATTATTTAATCCATGAATTATTAACGTCCCAAATTGTCAACACGACATCTTTTCGCAGAGAGTAAAATTCAAGAATGATCGTAAGAATATTTCCATGAAAAGATATTGGATGAAACGCAAATATCAAGGATATTCTACTAATTTCATGGAGTATAAAGTCAAAGTTTTAACCAACCCAGTATAATAAAGAATGGAATAACAAAAGAAATCACCACGCATGCTTGTGATGTATGTGTTATTCCAACGAGAATAATAATAACGGAACCAGTCGTGTGAAATTCACACCTACGCAGGATGTTCCAATGTAATAATAAAGATGGAACCGGATCCGTTGTAAAACACATGATAGGATATTCCAACAGAATGATAAAGATTTTAACTCGTCCTGTAAAACACATGCATGGATGTTCCAACAGAATAATAAAAAAGCGGAACCAGTCCCCTGTAAAACACATGCATGGATGTTCCAACGTAATAATAGAAGAATGTCACCAAGTATAGGTAAATCACAGACATCTGAGTTATTCCAATGTAATAATAAGAATCGGAATAACATAAGGATTTCACCAAGTATAGAGTATGCCACAGATACATACAAGTTATGTATAGGGTATGCCACTTTTTACGAGTTATTCCAATGTAATAATAATGAATGGAATAATGTAAGTCTCTTGAAGAAGAAAGAATAACACCCTCACTTAGTAAAAAGAACCTGAATATGAAATAAGCAAGTAGCGAATACTCTTCTTCTTTCTATAATTTTCTTTTATAGCTTCTCTCTATAATTTCTCTTTCTGTAGTTTCAATGAATTCGTAAAGAAAATAATGAAGGAATGAGCTTCATTTATAGGAAAATGGAATGCATAAGAATTAATCCATGAACTATCCAGATTGATTTACTTTAATCGACGGTCCATATTTAAAGAAAATCTTTTAAATAAAATATAATATATTTTATTTATATAAAAATATTTTACTATACAAACACTATGCAATACTACGCAAAATACTACGCAAAACACTATGATAATAAAATATAATATATTCTATTTATGTAATAACTTTAATAAAGTATTCTATTTTATATAAAAGATGTTTCGCTTTTATTACGTTAATAATACTGAATAAAACAAAAGCGTCATTATCGTTATAATAATTCATATTATTAATCGACAATAATGGAATCAAACCGAGTGAATTTCACACACAAAGATCAATAATCAATACCGTAATGTTACTATGCAACCACACGTATTCTCGTATTTTTTTACTACCGAGGTAGTTCAACAAGAATCACTAGGTAAAACTTCCGCCGTTATTTCAATAAAATATTTTTGTCGCTTTCTCGATCCGAATAATAATTACATTGTAGGGTCCACCAATGATTGAGCCAGTTTATGCGAATATTCCCTCGCTAAATCAAATATTCCCCACCAATCGAATATAATATAACCACTGCATACTTTTTGCAAAATTTATAAATACTACCCACAACTATAATATTATCTCAAATTCACACCATAATATAAAAAATTATTTTGACAAAATTTAAATCTTTATTGATAAAATCCTGCCTCTCAAAAGAAGTAACATTTTAAAATAAATCACGACATCTATTACATTAATATATAAGGGTAATATAATAATAGTATAGTTTAAAAATAAAAATATTTTTTTTTTCCAATTTTCTCTTTCTAAACTCACAAACAAAAAAAACTATAACAAAATTTTCATCAACTCATTTACTTTCTAAAACTCACAAATATGACAAAAAAAAATTATAATTCATTCACAATCCTTCCCAATTCTCATCCCTTCCCCTCTTATATATTTTCGCTTCCTATTCCATCCCTTCAAACTCAGAAACGTAACATAAATTCGCAACAAAGTTTTGTTAAAACTTTTTATATAAACTTTTATTATAAAATATAAATTTATTTTCATATTTTTCTAATTTTGTAAAATATGAAAATTAAAAATCAATTAGGAATTCACTCCAGGTGTGTGCTTTTATTGTAAAGTTATTTAGGATATGTTCGTAACCTAACAAATTTGAGGGAAAAAGACGTAAAATTGAAATAAATGAATTCCATAAAATTATTACAACTTTAATAAATATATTTTAAAGTAGTATACTTTAACATTTTTTTAATATTAATGTCTTAAAATATTAAAAATATTTAATAATATAATTTGTCAAACATTTTTTTATAAAAAATATCTTACTTAATATTAAAGTGTTATTGTTTTTAAAATATAAGAATAAACATAAGAAATTTAGCAGTTGTATGATTCAATTAGTATTAATATTAAATTAAAAATAAAAAACAATTACCGTATATAATACTTAATACTTATTTATAAAAGGCTAATTCCAAATTTAACATATCATAATTGATATTTTATGGTATAACTTCTTGCTTTACAGTCAACTAATTAAAAGAAAAAGGAGAGTTTACTTGATGTGTACATATACTAATTAGGTAAGGGCCGTAAGGCAACAAAAGCAACAGTATAATCTATGCTATGCAGAACTTAACTCGCCGACTCTATCTCATCAACTCGACCGAACCACGCTTGCACCTTTTATCCTACACCACACCGTCGCACCTTACGGCCAGATTTAGTGCCGGTGCATCTTTACTCATAAAACACAACCCCGTCCAATTCGCAACATTTAAAAACCCTAACTGCCACTTCTCCTCCCTCGTCACTTCTCGACTCCGCGAGCTCCACTATTTCCTGAAGGTGATGGATTCCGACGCTGTGAATCGGCTGGAATCTGATGCTGCAAGCCGTAATTCCGACGACGAAGATTCGGATCAGAGCGTTGTGTCCGTGAATGAAAATAGAGGCGTTGAAGACGCAAGCTCCCCAAACGGTGTTGTTGACGGTGAGGAGAGGAAAGTCTTGCCGGAGAAGTTATGGAATAGTGTGATGAAGCTTACTTGCGAGACTTCGGCTGAAGGAGGGAATTGTGATGTTTATTTGGTCGGAACTGCTCATGTCTCTCTGGTAATTTATTCAGTCATTCATATTTTCTTATCGTATCACACTGCCGACAAAATTTAAAGAAATTGATTCAATTGTTGCGTTTGTTTTGTCACGATAATTTGCTATTGGAGAATTGAAATGAAGCATTTTGTACCTGTATAACTAACGGATTGCGTGTTATAACTAAAATAAATTCTCAATTGTTATGGTATATCATTGTATATTATTCTCTAATCTTTTTTGGGTGCACGTAAAACTTAAGTAAATGGAAATTGTTGTTTTGAATCTGTTACGTTGTTTTCCTTATGGAGAATTGAAATTGATATAGGTGGAGTATATATGTAGATCAGGACAAATTATTTTGAGGTTCATTTACTTAAATATCTGGAAAATAGAACTCAACTCAAAATCTGAATGTTGATCTTCCTCTCTGAGGGAAACAAAACATACTTTCAAGGTGGGCAAAAGATTGAATGTAAATATTTATAAGCTAGGGGCAAAGCTACAATCTTTTGCCATAATTGAGGGGATCAACCATCTATACTAATGCACCTTTGAAGTCCATTTTGTTGACATCTGAGAAAAGAGAGGGACAAGGAATTAGTTAATTTGCGGTAATGAATTATAGTTGGCACGTTTTACTGATTATACCATTGAACTTTTAATTTTTTAAATTAACCCAATAAACTAATTATTATTTTGAAATTGAGTCATTCCGTTAAAAAAATTAATTATTGACAAAACTAATGAATTACCCACTGTAGTTGACGCATTTTACTGATTAACTTTTAATTTTTCAAATTATCCCAGTAAACTAATTATTACTTTAAAATTAAGTTAATCTCTTTAAAAAAATAAGCAGACATTAATATTTTATTTACGTGGCTCTGGAAAAGAAATTCAAAAATAAAAAATATTACTTATGTGACAAAAAAATAATAAAAAAACTTCAAAGTGAAAGTAAAAAAATCAAAATATTTTGGGTACTTTAATTTTAGATTTTTATCAATAGAAGAAACTTCTTCGCGAGTGAAAAGCCATGCATCAGTAGCAGAAATGAAAATGCGGTAATTGGCAACAACCACATTTTGCATCTGCTTCTGAATTATCTCAGCATCCATTTGTAAAAACTCATGATCCTATGCTCCTATTACATCATAAATACAATCCCAACAAAATCAATTTAACTAAATATTACTACCACATGTATATATATATATACACACACATAGAGATTTGGGAAGGAGTGAATCTTGTGGAGGAGATTGAGAGTGACTGAGAGGAGTTCGGAGACATAAGGTTATTGAGAGTCGGAGGTGAGAGGGAGAAAATCTACTGCAACACCATTTACTTCATCTGTTGTTATTGGGGATTCAGACTCCATTGTTATAGCTAATGCTGAACTTTGATCAGATCTATTTGATCTAGAAGAAGGTGGAGAGAGAGAGATGAGAGGAAGGAAGAGAGAGGATAAATCAAATTTGTTTTTTTTTTCACATCCACGTATGATAAAAACTGAAATGATTTAACACTAGTGGGTGCTTCAATAGTTTTGCCGTTAATTTGCTTTATTGTTACATTGTCATTTTCTTTTGTTGTCTGAAGATTAGGTGGAAGCAGGTTTCACTAATATTGACAAATTCCATTACATTTTGCCGTTTGTTACTAAAATATTGTCCTCATGCTACCATAGGCAAGAGGTTTCACAGTGAAACTCATATTATGGGAAATTATGTTTGGTGCAATTCTCGTATAATTAATAATTGCTCATTTGCTCATGTTAAAACAACAAAGGGAGACTGTTTATTATGTTTGAAATGCTATTGAATGTGAATTTGCTTTTCTTTTTTGTGTTTTTTTTTATATTTTTGAAGTTACCCTGTTTGATATATAACATATTTATATATACATGCACGGTAATAATTTTCTTCTTCTTTTTTTTATTTGATGTTGCAGGAATCCTGTCATGAAGTTCAAGCTGTAATCAATTTCTTAAAGCCACAGGTTCTTCTCTTAGAAACTAACTTTTTATTTATGAATCATGGATGGGTCTTTAGAAGGTTAGCAGCCTGCTTTATGTTGTTTTAAGTTGCTTGTTCTTCTTGGAATACCACCATAAACTTCAGAATGATTTTATCAATTTCAGGTTGTTTTTTTGGAGTTATGTGCAAGTCGGATAGCTATACTTACCCCTCAGAATCTGAAGGTTTGTACTTGTTCTTAAGATGTTTCTTTCTTCCTTCTTCTTTTTCTTTTTTTTTTTTCCACGTTCAGTTGTGTGCTTATTTTTTCTCATACTCTGGAAAAGCATGTTAAGCTATTGGGATGGAAAATCTATTTGTCCCAGAGCAAAGGAACTTTCGGGAGTTCTCCTCATCGCGTATTACAAAGTTTCTCACTCCATCATAGGATTATTCCACTCGAAGGCTTGTGAATAACTTTTTTTCCCTTCCCCCCAATAAGAAAAGTAGGTTCTGCAGAATAAAGTTGTGGTAGTATGGTTACATAAATTCTCATGAAAAACTGAAAAGATGTCATTTTTTTTCATGAAGAAATAAGATGACACCTGATGATTGTGTTTTTATTTGGACCATCTCTCTCTCTCTTCGCACTATGGGTTCAATTAACATTTTACAATATTGTAATCTAAAATGTCTACACTTGATAATGACTTTAGTAAGTGTATATTTGGAACCTTGAATCTTGAAGTGTATAAAATGACACCTGATGATTGTGTTTTTATTTGGACCATCTCTCTCTCTCTCTCTCTCTCTCTCTTTGCACTATGGGTTCAATTAACATTTTACAATATTGTAATCTAAAATGTCTACACTTGATAATGACTTTAGTAAGTGTATATTTGGAACCTTGAATCTTGAAGTGTTTATGGCAGCCCTTTTTGGAAAGTTATTACGGAACTTCATGAATACAGAGTAGGTTTATTTAATCTCTACAATATTAGGGATGTCCTTCTTGGTTTTCAAATGCAGGGAGCTTGGTACAGTTTACACAAAATTTGTCAAAGATGCTTTTTATTGGTATCAGAGTTGATAGATTGATTTTCGTTAAGACACGATAGCATGGTTAATGTTGTACATCAAGTTTGTTATGCTATTAGGTGGGTTTAAAGTTTTTTTTTGTTTTTCTGTTTTTTTCTTCTTCCAATTTTGGACTATCTTATTTCTAGCGGGAGTTGCTAACCATGTAGTTATTAGACAATTATTGACTTTGCAGAGTAGCCAAGTGTTTTATTTTCATAAATTTGATATAACTTTCTATTCACATAATACTTCTGGCTTTTAGTATTCTCTCTCCAAGTCTTTTCACTTTCACATCTACTCATGTTTAGTTCGTCAGGTACCTACCGCAGGAGAAATGATAGAACAGTGGAAGAAGAAGAATAATGCCTTTGGGATACTCTACAGCTGGTTTCTTGCTAAGGTGTAAATACAACATCTATAAGTACATTGAATTTGTTGAATCTATATTTAGTTTCAAGAAACATAATAATGTACTCGGTCTTATTTTTTATTTTTGCACCTTAACTTTTCCTCCAACACGTTTTCTGTTTCTCTTTTTCCTGTTAGGTTGCAAGTAAGCTTGAGGTTTTCCCTGGTTCTGAGTTTCGTGTGGCATATGAAGAAGCAATGAAATATGGTGGCAAGGTTATACTTGGTGATCGCCCGGTAAATGTAAGTTTCTTTTTTTTCTGAATTTGCTTCTCATTTGGAAGCAAGAAAAGTTGCATCTTTTAAGGTTCTTTCCTTCAGATGCCAGTTAAATCCTTTTCCACTATAACAGAGTAATACACCTTATATGTTTTTGTCTACATCTGGAGTCGAAATTGCCTTTCCAGGTGTATTTTCAATTACTAGCATGACACAGTGCGTTCTTATTATAAACAGGATTGCTGGTCAGGAGGAGAGTGGAAGGGATTAGTAATGTAGGGGGTTGCTTGGGTGGGTTGATTAGTTTAAAGCTTCATACTGCCTGGTAGTGAGATTCAATTCCACAGGATGCATGTGGATTTTATCCTTGCATTTATTGGCTGTAACTTTAGTCGGAATAGTATTTTCACCCGTTTATGGGAGCAAAAACTTGTCACGTAATATGTCGAAATCTGTGGTTTCATTTCTTCAGTAGTGACATGCCTTTATGCGTTGTCCATCTTGTATGTTGGTTTGTCTTCTTCATATAATGGTTCCGGTCAGAAAATAAGGTTGCAGGGTAGATAATAACCAGTTTAAATCTGTCTGACTCCTTATGATTAGGAAATCAGTAGAACATGATTAAAATGGACTAAGGTAGTTAAGAAGAAATATAATTGTCTAGACAGGATACTGGCGGGAAAAAGGTATCATGTAATTGGCCAAGGCTTTGCTTTATGAATTTGCATGTCTAAGTTTCGATGATTAGTTTCTAACATATTTAGTAATATTTTTTACTGTTTCATCGTCTACTGTGACTATTTTGTTGAAATTCAAGCTTTTGCAAAAGCATGGACATAACTGAAAATTTTACTATTCACTAACTTAGGTTTAATTGATTTTCTTAAACAGATAACATTGCGTCGCACATGGGGAAAAATGCCGCTTTGGCATAAAACAAAGTTACTATACTCCTTAGTATTTCAAGCTGTTTTTTTACCAAGCCCTGAACATCTCAATCAAATGGTAATTGTTTTATGTATATTTATTTTTTGATAACTTCAAATGGTAAGCTTTATTATTCCCTATATTAAGGCAGACTCATCTATGTAGCAAAATTTAGATGCCAATGGAGGGAGGAGGAGGAGGGGAATTAAATTATAAGATATTACTAAATATCATATCTGAATATAAATAAAGATACTATTAAACCTAAGTGATTATATTTCATATTTTGGCTTGCAGCTGAAGGACATGGATGACGTGGACATGCTGACCCTAGTGATACAAGAAATGAGCAAAGAGTTCCCGACTGTAATGGAAACCCTTGTTCATGAGCGAGATAAGTAAGTATCTCTTGTTTACATACATATCGTATAATTGTTTTTTTACCTTGATTTATGTTCATATTTTTGGTCCCTTTTAGTCCTTTTTCTGGGGAATTTTCTCTATTGCTAGCATCTTTAAACTTGATATGTCAAAGGAATTTATGTTGATCATGTCCCACACTGAGGTTGCCCTGGGGTTTCTCTTATATTAGTCATTACTAGTTTTGCTTGCAGAGGCCCGGTTTTGGTAGCGAGTGTTTACTTCTTCTTTTCATTTGTATTGGCAAGAATTTCACTCTTAATTAATGTAATAGATTGAAAATTCGTCACTCCACATCACCCAAATAGTAACAACGTCCTCTATTGTTTGGTCTTAAAATGTCTATAGACTGTTCAGGCAAATGGAGGGTTTTGTATCTGCTTGAAATTTCGTATGCAGGAGAGACGGTATATTTCAGAATATAGAACGGAAAAAACTCTCCCTAGATGGATGCTATATAATAACCTAAACAATAATGCATTGGAGGTCACACGACCAAAGGAACAGATTGTTGGACTTCTTACAGAGTAGGTTTATATAACTGGCAGTCATACCAATAAACCTGCATATTAAAGGCCACTGTTTTGATGTAAAAGTTACTGTTGAAGTAACTACCCCCGCCACCCCATCCCCCTTTCCCCTTCCCCCAAAAAAAGCTCCTTACAAATATGCACACACACAATGCAAGGGAAATAATTGAAAGGATTAATTTTCCTAGATGGAAGTTTTGTAGAAGCGGATCCAGTGATGTATTCAATGCAAATGAGTAACCACTGAACGTTAGACTTCTTGCACAAAGGTTTTTATGTTGTGTAGTCATACAAAAAGTCCCGGATTGAAATCTGTTATAATGTGATGCAGGATCATACATCAAAATAACTAGGATTAGGTTTAGCACTTAAAAGCTAGGGTCTTTTCATTGTAACCAAGATAGATTTGCCCATCTCTGCAGAGAATTGAATTTGTCCACACACAAAAAGGTAACTCGAGACTTTTTATTCAATTTTAATAATAATACTATAATAGTTTGTCCTCCAAATAACAAATAAGCTTGGCCATCTATAGAGATCAAGTGATCATAAATAACCATTATCTCATCCAGTATTCCAAATATAACAAAACTCTAAACAAACTAACTTCTAATTAATAAGAACAACCCTACTAATGTATAACCCAGATAAAGTCAAATGCAATATTAGTAATATATGTACAATATTATTCCCCATACAAGTCGATTAATGTATAGGATACCTAGTTTGCTTATATGGGTGTGGTTTTTAAATTGATTCCCATTTTCTATTGCTTCTTATTGGATTTTTTATGCTCTAGTGTAACTAATACTCCTCCGATTCTTTCTTGGTCCTAAAAGATGTGTTATGATGTATTTCCTTTTGGAAAATGTGTTGTTAATTTCTATAACTTGATTATAATGTTTTACATATTCAGGTACATGTCATCGAAGTTGCTAAAAGTTGCCAGCGAGCATAGTTCAGTAGTTGCAGTTGTTGGGAAAGGGCATCTGCAAGGAATCAAAAAGCATTGGAAACAGCCTGTTGAGGTTAGTAAAAATATTTATGTGAGAATAAGCTAGCAACAGCCAAAGCACCTAGAAGCTTGTCTCCGTTATGTGCTCAGACAAGTTTGTAGTGCCACATAGTATATGTACCCATATATTGCAATACTATTTTTTGAGGTCAATTTTTGAGTTTAAAATAATTAAAAGCCTAAATAAAAATTTGCTTAATATAATGAGTGATTGAGTTTTGTCATATTATGGTACATTGATTTTGGCAATGGACTCTTATCCTGGGCATTCAGAAAGAGAAGTTGGACTCCTAATTTGAGATGTAGTATACTATGTAAAAAACTAACGGGCGTTGGGTGGAACTCTTGATTCATGCGTTTGGCACGTTACTTAAAATTAATTATATAGGAATGGAAAGAAATAGAATGCAATGATCAAAAAGTCCCTAACTAAGTAACATTTATAATAATGTAAAATAAGTATAATACATATTAATATTATAATACTATACTAATATATAATATAATAATATTATATATTCATATATGATATTATTAGATTATATATTACTATAACTTAATATAATAAAAAATAAATATAATATATACTAATACTATAATATTATATATTTTACTAGATATTCTTTATATTATATTTATATATAATTTAATATAATATAAAACAAATATAATATTATAGATATTATATTTTAAGTGTATATATTATTATATGTTACTTGTTAGTGTATTTTCTTTTATTTTAATTTTCTTAAAATTTCATTGTCATATTATTTGTTCGAATCCTTCTACGGCGACAAGGAATTCTGACCGGGGTGGCGACCGACTGGATATTTATTTTATATTTTATTTTTGTTTTGACTCCCAAATAATTAATGTGATTTATTGAAACTAAATTTTTTACAAAATGAAGTGATTTAAGTGTTATTTGGATATATGTAAAAAACCAGACTGTACAACTCTAAATCGCTGCATTTTATAAAAATTTCAGTTTCAATAAATCACATTAAATATTTGAGTCAAAAGCAAAAATAAAAAAAATAAAAAATAAAAAAATTCCAGCCAGTCACTACCCCAGTCGAACCCGCTGGTTGCTGTAGACTTATTGTATTTGTTCTCGTTTCTCACTCTTCTTACGTTCCCAAAAGTCTGAAAATGTATGGACTCCCATGATTTAATATTTTTTGATAACCAGCAGATAAATTGCATGTCTGATTTCTTGCATAACTATGTTGGTGTTGCAGCTAGATAAGCTTTTGGAAATGCCTTCAAATAAACCTGTGGTTTCTGCAGTAAAGATCCTCAAAACTCTTGGAATTACATTTGCTGGAGTGGCCATTATCTCTTGCATCTATCATTCATGCAGAAAATAGCACCAGCACCTCTTTAGACAGAATGTAAAATACTTGCCCAAACAGAGAAAGAGCTGCTAAACTTTATTTTTTTATTTTTTATTGAAAAATTACAAACACATACAAAATGTGATTGACAGCTGAAACAACCCTTCTATCCAATAGATTTGGACAACGAAACCTAGTCTTTTCAATTTTCATCGGTAGTACCCGGGTAAATAATATTCACTTCAGCAAGGATATTTTTCTCACTATTTATGTCGATGCTAAATTTTACCCTAGTAATTTAAGGGAATTAAGGATATGTAGGATTCCAGATTAATCAACTTTCATGTGATATCTATTTTAGCAATATGGAAGTTTCGATAAATTCTTATAATGTGTGCATTTTACTTTCTAGGGGGTAACGTAATACTAAATAATAGTACTCCTAGCTACATTGCTTTCTGTCTCAGTGACCGAATTAGTGCGCCCTATTTTCCTAAATTATTTTTGTTTCCTGTGAAAGCCTTATCCCATAGATCTTCTCTCTTAAATTCTTTTGTTACCCAATAATAAAACCAGTAATTGCTTGAGCCTTGGTCTGTATTTTTTTGGGTGGTTGCTTGTGCTTCTGATAACTTTCGTTTGCTACTTTGTATAAGGGCTTCATCCTAATCAAATTTGGTGGAAATATTTGAATATTTCTCCATTTTTCTGTGTCTATTTACAGCAACCAATTTTATATTTATTGTTTTATTTGTAATTTTCTTCTATTTGCAACCACCTGTCAACATTCCTAAAGTTGAGTGAGCTTAGCTTGTTCCTGTTCAGTTTTAACTAAACTAATGGAACATTTCAAAATATACGAGTATATTAGTGCACAAGCCGTACAGAACAGCACATGCAAGCATTTCTCTCTCAACAACATATCGGCAACTAAAGGAGCCGAATGCCCTATTATATTATAGCATTCTGTAATCTCTCTAATTGCCTTGGTATCAATATCCGTCCCATAAAGCTCGACACTTTAATGAAAACAGGATAATAATAATTTCCATATATATATAATATATATACTATATAATTAGCTTTAATTAAATACAATTTAAATTCTGGTGTTTTCCAGGATCAAATGACATTAAATAGCCACTTATCAGGATAGCCACGCAAACTATGGCGTCCAAGCCATTATGTCTAGAGGAACAAATTTCTCCACCAGAATTGGTAATGGACGCTAAAAAAGAGAGGCTATTTTGTTCTTTCACTCCTTAAATCAAAAGTCAATAACCATCATGATGGCGACGTGGCGTCGTGGATTCAAACAAGATTAAAGGGACGCGTGAATCAATCAAGCAATTTATAAAAAGAGAGTTCAAACAAAGTCTCCGATGGATTGATCCAAGATGTTTGAAATGTTTAATGTAAGAAAATCCAAAGAGGAGGCAAAAAACATGAGACATTAATTTGGGTCAATTTAATACAAGCCCAATTTTAATCTTCTTAACAAAGTCAACATATTTACTTACAAGGGAGTATTATGTTGTTTTGCAAAAGTAGGGCTTTTAAAATAAGTATTCAGCAAGCAAAAGCACTTAACTTCATTATGTCATGCACGGATTCTCAAAGTGATGTCCAATAAGTGATCTAGTAATATATTTCTTTTTGTGGGCCATATTTTACATATCAACAATCCTTAAAGCCAGATCATGTAAAGTCACGCAGCAAGTCACGCGGTAATGGAAATCTCACGCAGTGAAGGATTTTATTTGGATTCTTAATTTTAAATTCTATTGTAATTATGATTTCTTTTTAATTAGAATTTTTTTTCCAAATTGACTTCTATTTCCTTATAGAAATTAGGGTTATAGTTTATAAATTTCTATTAGGATTTGGATTGTTTTGAGTAGTATAAATAGAGGTGCAAGTTGATGTAATCAAATACATTATCATTATTATTATTCAATATACTTGTGAGTTTATTCTCTACTTTTGGTTCTTTGAAGAATTCCTAAGTAATTCTTAGTTATTTCTTTGAGATTCAATTTGACTTATCATACAACAATTCATAGTTGTGTGGAGTCTTCACCGCATCAATCGTCGATTGTCTTCTAGATTACCGCTTGAATATAAGCGAGGGGTCAAAGTGTCGTTGGTGTCCATTCAACGCATGACTTCTAACGCGAGCAATTATACCAAGATTACCGCTCACATATAGGCGAGGGTTAAGGTGTTGCAAGCAATTCACCCAACAACCGTCTTGTGAAAGCGATCGGTGGCGGCGACACCTCACGCATGACGTCTTAGTGGAGCTTATCAATCTGTAAAAACTTAAGCAACAAAAACACAAGTAATAAATTAATTAAATCAAATGCTCAGTGGAAGGAGAAGTCGTTATAAAGATGGGATCACGGCAAGACTTATTGAGCCTTGTCCACTGTCCTAAAACACCAATTGGTGCCTAACCTCATCACAAAGATCAAGCGACATAAAAACTTAAAACAAATTTTATAATTATACTACTCGATAAAAGTATAAAGTTAATGAGCTATAATCAAGGGTTTCAATGTAAAATAACAATCGATCATTGATAAAGTAATCTCGTGAAATCATTAAGATAATTAAAACTATCATCATAAGCCCTAATTTTTTTCCCAAAATGGGTCAATCAAGAATTGGAAAAATGAAAAGAAAATGAAACCGCAAAATACCCTTTCAAATTAGAGGTAACATGATTCAAACCCAAAACCTAGAGGAGAAAGTTAAACTAAAAAAATGGGCGTGCTCAGAAAGCCAAAAGGGGTTGTCTTCAAACTCTGGGGATTAAACCAGATCAGAAACCCTAAACCATATAAGCTTCATCACCGCATTAATTAGGCCAAACCATAAACAACACTACTACAAACGATACAAATGAATGAAAGATGCTATAAAGAAAA
The DNA here is from genome assembly GCA_020205615.1 of Panax quinquefolius. Lineage (NCBI taxonomy): Eukaryota > Viridiplantae > Streptophyta > Magnoliopsida > Apiales > Araliaceae > Panax > Panax quinquefolius. Next base: position 12,510,495 of record CM035161.1, read on the forward strand.
GGGGGCAAGCTCAAAAAGCCCTAAAGGGATTGTCTTCAAATTCTGGGGATTAAAACATATCAGAACCCTAAACCATATAGCTTCATCACCGCATTAATTAACCGAAAACATAAACACTACTATACAAACTAATGACAAAAACCATAACAAAACCTAAGATTCATTTCAGTCAGATATGGCCGCTGGGTAACAGTATAGTACACTGAATGGAGAGAGAGGAGGTTTATATAGGCAGATCACATCCTACTGGAAAGATCTGGAATGTGTATATCTAGGGTTTTTAGTTGGGGTTCGAGCTGATAAAAGGAGAAGAGACAATTGGAATATTTATGGGCTTTTTAAGTAGGCTCGACTCTGGGCTATTATTGGGTATTATACATTCTCAACGCTTTCAAACGGGCCTACATAAAATAAATGGCAAGTCCAAAATTCAAAAAGACCGAGAAAGTAATTCTAAGGGGCGTTTGTTACTGTACAACTTATATAAATTAGGGACAATTACATTTTATAGTACGTTTGAAAACATAATTACAAGAAAAGTGCACTCATTAAATATTTACACAATTAATATCTTTAAAATTTTATTTTCATTTTTAGTACATATTTATGCTTCCTTTAATTATGGGATGTGTTTTAATTTCCTGATGATATGGCAATTCAGTTTTTTTTTAAAAAAAAAACTGATTTCGCGTTTTTTTGGGGATTGTGTTAATTTTAAATTTTTTTTCTTCCGTATGTCGTCTCTTTTCTTTTTGGAAACCCTTATTTGGTGTTTTGTTTACTTTCTAAGCAAACCCTTATTCTTCTTCTTCTTCTCCGTGTTTCTGTCGATTTCTCGGGGTAGATTTTTGTTGTCGGCATTTGATTTTTACTTCGTGCTTGTCGTATTTTGCTTCAGATCGTATTATTCTCAAGTTTTTTGGTTTGTTCCTATTTATCGGTACCACATTTTCTGACTTCTTTCTCTCTTTTTTTCGTGATGGTCTCCACGAGGAAGAGCATGGAGGGAATGGGGGTTAAGAAAGCTGATAGGAAGAGGAAAAGAGTTTCAGAAGATAATTATTTGGAGGATTCGAAGTTATCTGTAATGGTGAAGGATAGTAGTCCAAAGTCTTCTAAACAGGGGAAGAGGTTATTGTTGAAATCAGATGTTGATGATAAGAATATTGGGAGACATTCGTGGAAGAAGGCGAAATCACTGGTGTATATTGATTCCGATTTTGAAGGTTCTGCTGAAAAAGTTGTCAAAGAAGATAAAGTTGAGGCTCATAGCCGAAAAATGGTTCCACGGCAGAAACATTTGAAGGTTTCTTAATTTTTTTTTTAAGAATTATATTTTTTAGTTGTTTTTGGTTTTTTGTGTTTTTATTTTATGCATGGTGGTGTTTTGGTTTGTATTGTTGTTTTTTGTTGTTCAAGAGTATTATGGATGTTGAATTTGTTGTTTGATAAAATCATTGTTTCCATTCGAGTGTATTTTCTGAAACACATTATATTATGTTTTAAGTTTTGTTCAATTTGTTGTTGTTAAAATTTTTGTTTTCATTCATATTTTAGTGTATGATACAAGTATATTTTCGGTTGGTCCTTAAAGTTTCTTTTTGTGATCACACAGTTGTTATTTGTTGTAGTTACCTCGATAATTGTTATTCGTTACCTTCCTTTATATGTTTGAAACCGATTTTTGTAATAGTTGTGAAAATGTATAATATTTCATTAGAGTTTGTGTTGTTTTAAGGATTGTTCAAATTGTTATTGTTTAAATCACTGTTTTCATTCTATTTTAGTATCAGATACTATTAGATTTATTTTTGGTTACTACATTACATTTTTGTTATTATTTAGATTTATAATATCTTTGGTAACTTGCTATTTTATTTTTTGTTATCAATATTGAAATGATTGGAAACTGCTGATATTATACTTCTTAACATGTATTTTGTTGCAATAGAAGTAACATAATAATTGTTATTTGGTTACCTTCCTTTGTATGTTTGAAACCCATTTTTGTAATAGTTGTTAAATTGTATAATATTTCATTAGAGTTTGTGTTATTTTAAGGATTGTTCAAATTGTTCTTGCTTTAAATCAATCGCTTTTCATTCTATTTGAGTCTCGTATGCTATTAGATTTTTTTGGTTACTACATTACATTTTTGTTATTATTTAGATTTATAATATCTTTGGTAACTTGATATTTTATTTTTGTTACCAATATTGAAATGATTTGAAATCTAACGATACTATAATTGTTAACATGTATTTTGTTTCATAGAAGTAACTTCGCTAATTGTTATTTGGTTACCTTCCTTTATATGTTTGAAAACCGATTTTTTGTAATAGGTGTTAAAATGTATAATATTTCATTAGAGTTTGTGTTGTTTTAAGGATTTTCAAAATGTTATTGTTTAAATCATTGTTTTCATTCTATTTGAGTATCGCCACTTATTAGATTTATTTTTGGTAAATACTTTAGATTATTGTTATTATTTAGATTTATATTATGCGTGTAACTTGTTATTTTATTTTTGTTACCAACATGCAAATGATTGGAAATTGTTTGATATCATTCTTGTTAACATGTATTTTATTCCAATAGACTTGAGATTGATGATTGTTGATGATTTTTTATTTAAAAATTATAATTAATTTTGGTTATGATCAATCAATGAAATTATTTTGGTTATCATTGATATTGTTCATTTAAAAGTTTTTGGTTTAAAGTTTTATTGTAGTTATTTAATTTGGTTAATGTATTTTTAATGTAAGTTTTTGCATTTTCAGATTTGGGGTCTATTCTATGAGGAGAATAACCGAAATTTTTCAGCAAAAGTAATTTATTGGTGTGATATGGATGTTCTTAATATTATCAAGAACAAACCGTCTGCGAGGTCTGTTGAATAAGTTTAGGTTGACATGTTTTGGAAAATTTTTAGAGTTTGGGCAGCCACAAATGTTTTCACAGATTATTCATCAAGCTTTGATTAGGGAAGTTTATCAAAGAGATGATGGGGAGTTGTGGTTTCTATTTGGTGAGAGACGGGTAAGGTTTGGATTGCCCGAATTTTGTTTGATTTCCGCTTGAATTGGCTAGAAATGAAAATATTGATGGTTTTAAGGATTCAAAATCCGTTGGTGGAGAAGTTTTTTGGTGATGAGGTTGTCACCCGCTTCTACTATTGGGGAGGATATATAGGAGCGTTGTTTTTTATGATGATGATGAGGCAATTAGGATGTCCATTATTTTATTGGTTTTTAATTTCATTCTAGCTTCTATTTCCGACAATTATCTTGATCAAACTTTGTTCAACTTTTTGTCTTATGGGGATATTGAAAGTTATGCATGGGGTAAATTTGCATTTCAACAGACAAAGAATTCTTTATCCATTGCATATCGAAGGGTCATATAAGGAAGGGTAAGCGATTGGGGTGATTTACAATTTTTATAGGGATGGTCATTGTAAATCTTACAAACTTAATGGATCGCTTTTATGTGTTTCAAGTTTTTTGTTTGAAACAATACCTACTTTCAAAGTCAGAGGATTTTGTGTTGATGACCATGCTGCAGAGTTGAGATTATTTAGATGGACGGAGTTAGGAAAGCCTCCCAAAAATGAGAAATTGAATGACCTTATTTTTGGATCTGGTCAGGTATGTTGGTTTCCAGTTGGTTTATATTTGGTTTCCATTTATATTTTATATTGGTTTTTGTTAATTTTTTTGTATTGTTTTGCTTATGTTTTATATTTAATCTTTTTGACATGGTATATTTGTTGTTATTATTATTTTTAGGTTGATCGTTCGTAATATTGTTCCTACGGTTGATGAAAAGGTTCTATTGGGGTTAGGGATTTCCATTTTTTAATGGAAATGATATTGCACAAAATTTCTTATGTTAAAGTAAAGGACTCATCAAGGAAGTTTAATGATATTGATTTTCTATTTCGATGTGGAAGAAGTTATTGATAAACGGTAAAACCTTTAGAAGGTATGATGATGGAGATGAAAAAGATATTGAGAATTTGGGTGTTGAGTTAAAAGACCAACCGCAAGTGTTTCAAATGCTGATTTGCATGGATATAAAAAGATGATTAGAAAGTTGAATCGATGGTCGGTTAGTTATAGCAAACATAAAAATGTTTTTTTTTTGAAGATGATGATGATGATGATGATGATGATGGTGATGGTGATGATGATGCTGATGATGATGTTGGTGATGGTGATGGTGATGGTGGTGATGATGATGGTTGTGACGCCCCCAAAATAGGTCCATTCCATCCAACCCATTCTGAGTCGTCAAATACATGGTACAGAAATAACTACAACTTTATTAATACATTTGTCGTGCAAAATACGACAACATATATCTTGTGAGTTTAAATACAATTATTGTCTTCTGCATAATATACATACGCAAATAAATCCTCATCACAATTATTTATACATTATTTTATAAAATGGTGAGGACTACTAAACAACTCTCTCTATAACCATCATTCCATACCCAGGCTAATACTGCTTTCATCGCTACATATTCTCGCCTCCCGAGAAGAAAAATAGAACAAAAAGGAAAAGGGTGAGCTCAACTAGCCCAAGAAGAATATTATGACTAAGATAATATACAACAAATTATCGTTAGTCTTCAACAGGAAAAAATCTAATAGAATACAATAGACAACCGGTTTTAAATCAATCTTCAAAATGAAAATAATAATTCATTAGAAGAGTTAAGTAGAGAATGCAAACTACTATCTTCTATATATGAATTTAAAAGTTCATCGTCAATATTTTATCCTGTAACATCAATCAATATATATCTCGAATCAAATATTCATCTTTGCACTACAGCCAAAGATATTCATCACTTAGTCATGTTCATCTAAACACTGCTCATCTTTGCACTATGGGCCAAAGATATTAATCGATCGGTCGTGTTCATCTCAACACTGCTCATCTCAGCACTACAGAGGCCAAAGATATTCATCAAGAAATCATTCATCTTTGCACTACAAAGCCAAAGATATTCAATAATATCATCATTTAGGGTCGAGGATGATGAAAAATATTTCAAAGAAAACGAATCCAAAGAAACAAAAGAACAAATATTAAGGATTTGTATTTTAAACAATCCAAGTTCAAAAATACTTCATAAGTAATCAGAGTGGAGTAAAATTCAAGAATGATCAAAACATGGATACAATCAAAGCTAGTATCCATAATAGATATTTTGGACAACAAGAAGAAATTTCATTTTTCTATTGAATAGTCAGGTCGATTCGTGAATAGTCTCAGATACGTAAATAAGTAACTCTGACACCAAAAGATAGAATTTCACAAAAAACATCTTCACGCTTCATGAATAGTAACTCGTGAATAGTAACTCATGAATAAGAACTCGTGAATAAGAACTCATGAATAAATAACTCCCACGTGAAAAAGTTCCAAATTTGATAAAAAGTTCCAACCAATAGACTATGACTTGAACTTGCATCAGATATAGCAACACTCAAAGTATACTCACAAGAATACGCTCAATATATCGAGAGAAAATAGAGAAAACTTCAGTTTACGGTGTGATTTTCAATTCTAACCTAAGCACCCTATTTATAGAAATTGCTTAGAACACAAAAGCGAGAAAATTGAATATAATATTAATATAATTATACAAATTTTCCTTAGCCCACCTTTTGGTCAAAAACACCAGCCACACATGTTAATGATGTCCAAAAAATACAAAAACGTTTTTCTAACAAAAATAATTTAAACTCAAAATCAATTCACACCCGATATACCGAAACTTCAATAATTTACAATAAATAGCTCTTTTATCAAAAAATTCGAATCTCGCGATTTTTTATAGGAAATTCAATTCTCTACAACTTTGCAGAAGAAAGTTTTTTCAAATTCCAAACAGAAATTGACCGAAATCCACAAACGGGCGATTTTACAGTCCTATAATCAATTTTCAACAAGAAATGGGTCCACCAACACACAAAATATGTGTTAAACATTTAATGCCACAAAATACTCTTCCTCCTCATATACTTATATATCCCACATTCATTATAAAATATCACCGTTAATATATTATTAAAATAATATATTTAAATGAATTATTTTATCGAAAATGATAAAATATTAATTTTAACAATTGTCATTTTAAAAATTTTCTCCATCTATATCCATATAAAATCAATATTTTCCTCATCATATAAATCAATAATTAATTATTCACAAATAATATTACGTAATCACAAGATCGACAAACCAACGCCGCTCGAGGAAAGAGGGGCTTTCCAATAAGAATTTCTCCTTCTTGGCGCGCAATTAGGTGACCAAACCTCTCCTTGATGTAACTTTCTAGACATTGCCAATAATGTTATCTAATAATATTATTCAGATAATATGAATTATTGCTTCGATAATGAAAATACTTATTGTAATGACAATTTATCAAACAACAAGAATATAAAATATCAATGCAACAATTATTGAATCAATAAAATAAAATAATCGAATAAGAATTATTGTAACAATTATTGAGTAGTGCCTTCTTACGTAAGAATCAATAATTGGTGCAATACCGCAAAGTGTCTTCTTGTTCAACAACGTGTATTAGGTGTTTTAACCTCCGGGTATTCCAACAAGATATTAATTCAGAATAACTACGCCAGTTATTTATAAACAACTTATATTTGTCATTTTTTCATCTAATCGCTTTCAGTTATGGGGCCCAAAAAGATCGCTACCGTCAGTCATTTAATATTCCCCGACAAAGATGTAATATTCCACGACCAAACGAATATTCCCAAATAATAATGAATATTTTATCACCACTTACTTATTCAAATATATTTGCGTATTTTACCCATAAACTATCCACATTAATCAAATCAACCCTTACTATTTTAAAATAATAAATAGAGAAAATAAATTTCATTTATTAATAATTTGGGGTCTTACAACCTCCCTTTCTTATGAAATTTCGTCCTCGAAATTGACGTCACGTACTCTGTGTTTCGAAAAGATGAGAATACCTCTTTTCATTTCCGCTTTCCAACTCCTGTGTCATTTCCTCTATAGCATGGTTTATCCACAAAACTTTAACTTGGGGTATGACCTTTTTGGCGTAGGACATACTCCTTCATATCCAAGATCTTGACAGTACCTCCTCGTGACGTTAAGTCTTCTGCTTATCTCGTCTGTTTTAACTTCAATGACGTGGTTCGGTCGTCCACATATTTACGTAACATCGATACATGAAAAACGTTATGAACACGCGTCATACTTGGCGGTAAAACGAGTCTATAAGGCCACAATTCCTATTCGATAGAGAATTTCAAATGGATTAATAAATCGAAGGTTTGAGCTTTCTCACATCACCGATTCTCGCTTTTGAAATAACAACTTCTTGCACCTCCTTCTTCAAATTCATCACCCGATTGTGTAGCTTGAAACGACTTTAACTTTATCGATTAAAGTCGATTATACTCAGATATCATCACGTGGGTACCTAGAGTTTTCATCTCCATCTCTATTATTTGTAAATTATACTGAAATGAGTCTTTGATAATATCGTACTCAGTATTTGTATAATGATCTTCTACTCAACACGCCGCCTACCACGCTCACTTTTTTCAGGGATGGCATGGTCGTAATATGTCTTTGAAATGAGTCTTCTCTTGAGTTCTTCAAGCTCTTCCCACATTCCTTGCTCCATTCGAATTTTGTATCTCTACGAGTCACCGAGTTAAATGGAATAGCAATTCGAGAATATCCTTCAACGAATCTCCGATAATAACCAACTAAGCTTCTGTAAAGCTACGTTTTCGATTACCGACTTAGGTTGTTCTCAACTGTGACTCATATCCCAACCTTGGATAAGACGTTACAATGACACCTATCGCTTTACTTATCGCATGAATATGGTGTCCCCTACGAGAGAGTTCCGCTTTTGTTCCACAAAGGAAGTCACCAGATAAAGGCTCAGTATACCAAATTCTATAGTTGAATTTTTAACTCCACGAAGTTCAATAGAGTCATTCGATATGAGATTTTAGAAATGAGTTTTGTAAGGGTTCAAAGTCGATACAAAATTTAATATCGAGGCTTTGGGAGTAAGCCAAGAAATTCTTCAGAAATACGTCAGAAAAAATTAATAACAACAGAATATTATTCAAATCGACGTGTCTTTATTCAAATCCATAACATGGACTAAGAAAACTTGACATCCGTAATAAACGAATGACTTCATGGCTTGATATGAAAATGTTTGACTACAATGGTTTGATTGCTTGAATTGAATAACAAAGTTGCTTAAGAATATGAAAACTAACAACCTTACGAAAAGTAATCAATTTAGGCGTGATGAGTAGTTAACCTTAAAATCACATCAAAAGCAAATATCTCTATAGAAATAAGGTTAACGGTAATGTGATAGTGCCAACCTAAATCAAGCAAGATTTCTAAACAACGGATGTAATGAAAGTTTCTCCTAACTCTGAGTCTCCATAAATAGGTCAAAGTCTAATTTCTCCGTAGTCAAGTTCAAACGCTGAGCGCAAGCAAGAGAGATAAAAGAATGGGTAGAACCAGATTCTAGTAAGGTATAAACTTCGCAAGAATTTATAATTAACTAACCCGTGATAACTTCGTTCGGGTTCCTCGCATTTTTGATGAAGCCACGACAAACGCTTCTTCCAGGAACCGCTGACTTTGACCTTTCCGGACATCCTTTTGAGTCACCATTCCTTTTTTGACTGGGTTTTGATACCGCATAATCTCGAGTGATATGTCCTTCTTTTTCACAATTATAGCATACCTTAAACTGCTGTAGGCGCTTTGGGGTGATATGTCCTCTTTCCCGCATTTGTAACATACGATCATTGGTCTTTCTCCTCCTTGAACCATTTACTTCTCGGCGTTGAACTCTTCACATGGTCGTTGTTGAATCTCCTCTTTTTAAATCTCTCTTCCCACTCGCTTCTTCTATTTTCATAGCCACGATTACCACCGAGTGGTAAACCGCTTTTTGTCCGTATTCTTCTTTCTCCGCCGGTTATCGTTATTCGATGGATCTGCTATCTTCCGTATGATCCTGGTTATGGTCCCTCGGTTGAACGTATTTCGTTATCTCGCCTAACAACTGAGCCACATTGACAACATCTCGAATAGAGAAAAATTTATGAGAAATGAGATATTGACGTATGCTTGGGGTTTCAAACCTCTCGTAAACATCCGTGGTCATACGCCTCATTCTCCACCAAATGAGGTGCAAACTGGATAACTCCGCGAACTTACTTCGTCTTTGAGACACCGTCATGTTATTCTGCTCCATTCTAATAAACTCCACTTCCTTCATATTACGAATACTTTCGTGGAAGTACTTGTCATTGAACTGCTTTAAAATGTCTCCCATGACATGTTGAGTCTGAGTGGATGATGGAGTGCGCTTACGATTCCCACCAATGAATCGCCTCGTTCTTAACATAAAAGTAGCGAATGGAACTTTCATTCTCTCCGCATCCCAAGACATCGAATATCTTGGTAATTTGTTTGACCCACGTCTCGCCTTAATCGGATCCGACTTTTTCCCAGTGCACTCGTGGTCCCAACTCTTTGAATCGCTTTTTGTGACCACCCGTGAATTGCTATCATTTCCTCCTCATATTTTGAACACGAGTCTCCTCGTCCGATTTTGCATGAATCGCAAAAAGCTTCTAAACATCCCTCGCTCATCATCTCGCTTTCGGTGGTGTTGTTCACAGGAGGTACATTGCCACCATTGACGCTCTCCTCGTTGGTAAAGACATGCATCTCCACTATCTCATTTACTCCCTTTATCATAATATTCTCGATTCGACATTCTCAAATACCATCATAAAAACAAGGGTTAATTAAGGAAATCAATATATCACATAATATCCCTATATATCGACTAACTAACAAATAAGCTTAGGTAGGACACACTAATGAAGGATTTACTCGCCTCTCCTCCTAGTTCTATTCCCGATCTCCGCCAGAGATCATATCCTAAGCTCGATACCAACCGTGACGCCCCAAAATAGGTCCATTCCATCCAACCCATTCTCGAGTCGTCCAAATACATGGTATGCGAAATAACTACAACTTTATTAATACATTTGTCGTGCAAAATACGACAACATATATAATCGTGAGTTTAAATACAATTATTGTCTTCTAGACAATATATATACGAAATAAATCCTCATCACAATTATTTATACATTATTTTATAAAAATGGTGAGGACTACTAAACAACTCTCTCTATAACCATCATTCCATACCCCGACTCAATACTCGCTTACATTCTCGCCTCATGAGAAGAAAAATAGAACAAAAAGGAAAAGGGTGAGCTCAACTAGCCCAAAGAAAGAATATTATGACTAAGATAATATACAACAAATTATCGTTAGTCTTCAACAGGAAAAATCTAATAGAATACAATAGACAACCAGCTTTTAAATCAATCTTCGCTTAAATGAAAATAATAATTCATTAGAAGAGTTAAGTAGAGAATGCAAACTACTATCTTCTATATATGAATTTAAAAGTTCATCGTCGATATTTTATCCTGTAACATCAATCAATATATATCCGAATCAAATATTCATCTTTTGCACTACTGTGCCAAAGATATTCATCATTAGTCATGTTCATCTAAACACTGCTCATCTTCGCACTACTGGGCCAAAGATATTAATCGATCAATCATGTTCATCTCAACACTGCTCATCTTTTTACTACGGGCCAAAGATATTCATCAAGAAATCATTCATCTTTTGCACTACAGCCAAAGATATTCAAGAATATCATCATTTAGGATCGAGGATGATGAAAAATATTTCAAAGAAAAACGAATCCAAAGGAAACAAAAGAACAAATATTAAGGATTTGTATTTTAAACAATCCAAGTTCAAAAATACTTCATAAGTAATCGTAGTGGAGTAAAATTCAAGAATGATCAAAACATGGATACAATCAAAGCTAGTATCCATAATAGATATTTTGACAACAAGAAGAAATTTCATTTTTGGTGAATAGTCTTAAGATTCGTGAATAGTGTCGGTATCGTAAATAAGAATCTGACACCAAAAGATAGAATTTCACAAAAAACATCTTCACGCCTCATGAATAAGAATCGTGAATAAGAACTCGCTGAATAAGAACTCGTGAATAAGAACTCATGAATAAGAACCCAGACATGAAAAAGTTCCAAATTTGATAAAAAGTTCCAACCAATATTTCAAAGATAATGATATTGAAGAAATAATATCATTTGAGAAGAAAATAACATCCCTTACCTCACAAAAAAGACAAGATTTCTACTTGAAACACTGGATATAGACTATGACTTGAACTTGCACATCAGATATAGAACACTCAAAGTATACTCACAAGAATACGCCAATATATCGAGAGAAATAGAGAGAAAACTTTAGTTTACGGTGTGATTTTCAATTCTAACCTAAGCACCTTATTTATAGAAATTGCTTAGAACACCAAAGCGAAAAATTGAATATAATATTAATATAATTATACAAATTTTCCTTAGCCCACCTTTTGGTCAAAAACACCAGCCACACATGTTAATGATGTCCAAAAAATACAAAAACGCTTTTCTAACAAAAATAATTTAAACTCCAAAATCAATTCACACCCGATATACCTAAAACTTCAATAATTTACAATAAATAGCTCTTTTATCAGAAAATTCAATTTCGTGTTTTTTATAGGAAATTCAATTCTCTACAACTTTGCGTAAGAAAGTTTTTCCAAATTCCAAATGCGAAATTGACCAAATTCACAAACCAGGCGATTTTACGGTCCTATAATCAATTTTCGGTCAAGAAATGGGTCCACCAACACACAAAATATGTGTTAAACATTTAATGCCACAAAAATACTATTCCTCCTCATATACTCATATATCCCACATTCATTATAAAATATCACCGTTAATATATTATTAAAATAATATATTTAAATGAATTATTTTATCGAAAATGATAAAATATTAATTTTAACAATTGTCATTTTAAAAATTTTCTCCATCTATATCCATATAAAATCAATATTTTCCTCATCATATAAATCAATAATTAATTATTCACAAATAATATTACAGAATCACAAGATCTTGTGACTGTATTTCCTGTGAGAAAGAGGGCTTTAAATAAGAATTTCTCCTTTCTTGGCGCCAATTAGGTGACCAAACCTCTTCTTAGATGTAACTTTCTAGACATTGCCAATAATGTTATCTAATAATATTATTCAGATAATATGAATTATTGCTTCGATAATGAAAATAATCGTAAATGACAATTTATCAAACAACAAAGAATATAAAATATCAATGCAACAATTATTGAATCAATAAAATAAAATATCAATAAGAATTATCGTAACAATTATTGAGTAGTGCCTTCTTACGTAAGAATCAATAATTGGTGCAATACCGCGCCTTCTGCTCAACAACGTGTATTAGTGTGTTTTAACCTCCGGTATTCCAACAAGATAAATTGAATAACCACGCTATTATTTATAAACAACTTATATTTGTCATTTTTTTCATCTAATCGCTTTCATTATGGGGCCCAATAAAAGATCAAGGCTGTTGCATTTAATATTCCCAGATAATAATCTGAATATTCCACGACCAAACGAATATTCCCAAAATAATAATGAATATTTTATCACCACTTGCTTATTCAAATATTTTATTTTACCCATAACTATCCACATTAATCAAATCAACCCTTACTATTTTAAAATAATAAATAGAGAAAAATAAATTTCATTTATTAATAATTTGGGGTCTTACTGATGGTGTCATTGATAATGATGATGTTGATAATGTTTGATGGTTCTGCTTCAACATGATGATGATGATGATGATGAGTTGGGTGAGAACGTTGATGTTGGTAATATTAAAGGAGTGTTGATCTTCCCCGTTAGTGGTGTTGTTGGAAATCGATTCGAGGAAGAGGATGCATACATGTTTTACATTTATTTTAGTTTTTCATTTTATTTTTCATGCTTATTAAGTAAATGCTTACTTCTTTTTTGTTTTTTATAATGATTCAAAGCAAGAATGTTGGTTTAAATTCTTCTGGGAAAGAGATAGTTGTTTATACTCCTAGAGGGGTTAAAATTCATGTTGACGATGAAAAGGTTAATCATTTTTTTTAATCTGTTATATTTATAAACTGTTTTTTTAATAGGCTGAGAAGATGGATGATGTTCCTAGCTTTGATATTTTAAGTCAATCTAGTGGAAAGAAAATTATTGTTTTTACCCCCATTGAGGTTTGTTATTATCTTTATCAGCAATTTAATTAATTTGTTGTATTAGTTAGTTTGTTATAGTGTTTATGTTTGTATTGATCAAAAGTTTTGTATTTTTAACTTGATATTGACCTTGTTTTTTGTGTCATGTATTGTAAAACATTACAGGGTAATAAATTCGAAGGATCAGACATTTCTATACTTGATGAACTGGTGTTTACAACTCAGGATTTAATTCAATGTTTTGAAGTTGAAAAATCAACTTAACAACACCAATTAAGCGGTGCCTGCTCAAGACGGTCATGTTCGAAGAAGTCTTTGTTTTGAAGAGTCCTTTTACTTCAAATTTTGGTTCAAATTGTTCTACCTCTTCAAATGTGGATGTTCAATCCATTACCCCCTCAAATTTCATCAAAGATTTTAGATATCTCATGTGTGTATTCCTTCAAAAGATGAAGATGTTCTTTTTGAGCAAAGTGGTTTAAGATTGGATTAAATAACCGGAAAAGGTATGTATATTGGAGTATAATATATTTTCATTATGTTTTTTAGTAGGATATAAAATAATTTTCTTGGTATGTATGTATATTGAAAAGTTTCCGGGAAACAATGACAAAAGTGAGCCTTCATTCAGATTTGGGTCTGTGCCAATAGCTTCAAAAATGTGGTTTTACAAGCTTAAGACCCTAGGCCAGTGGCTTGATGATGATGTGAGTTTTTTTTTACCTTTGAATACATGTTTGTTAGTTTTGGTCACCTTATTGAATTATATTGGTAACTATTTGAATATTTATTGGAAACTATTATGTTACATTATTATTTTTATTTTCCTTTGTTTTACTCTGATTGTTATTTTGTTTTTAATTTTTTTTGAAAGACATCAACATATGCTTGTATTACATTCAGAAAGTGGCTAAAGACTCAAACCAAATTCAAATAAGGGTTACAACAACCGATTGTTGGTTCCATATCAAGTTGACCAATTTATTTGGGAAATATTGTAATAGAAATTGTGATAAGAATCATTGTTGGACTCGGTGATATAGCTGAGTACATTCATGGGTATCTTATGGAAGTCAACACACCCTGGGTTAACGTCGATTTTGTTATGTTTCCCATTCATATGTCAGCTCCTGGTCATTGGTTCCTGCTTGTGTTTGACGTAAGTATCGCAGTAGTATTTGTGGTTTATAATTCTCTTCAACAGATAGAATGTTATGCGACAAATATTATGGATGTGTCTTGGCCGCATCTTTATTCTCCCCATAATTTTGTCTAGTTGCGGGTTTTGGAAGAATAGAACATATATTGATTTCAATAGTGTTCCATACCGCAACAAAAGCGAATATGATATCATTGAGCTAGAATTTGCGAGAGGTATTCCTAACAAATTGAAGGTAAGTTTCTATTACTTATATTTGTTCGATTTTGTATATATAATGAAGTCTGCTTTGATTTGTGTTATATATTTATTGTTTTTTTTATCATGAATGTTTACCATTTGTTTTGGGCAAGACATTTCATTCATCGATGATATCCGAAATGCCAAAACCATTTCTCGATACTTCAATACCGTAGGAAGATATGTGTCAACTTATTTAATCATGCAAGGAACAAACATTTAGTTGGATATGAATCAATTTCGTAATATCCGGGAAGATTAACTCATCAAGACTAGTATGATTATGAATCTTGATATGGTTATTGGTTGTGGAAATTCTTTGTAATTATTCTGATTTGACGTGGTTATTTGTTGTGGAATATTTTGTAATTATTATGATGGTTGAATGATGTATTAATTTTTACTAGTGGAAGTATGAGTATGTTTTGTTGGCTCACATTCTTGCTTTTTTGTTTTTTATTTAATTTTTTACTTATCATCGTTAACATTTTTATTTATCGTGACAAATTGGTTTCTAAATGTTGATATGATGTTATCTATTTGAATTGGTATTGGTATCCAATTAGTATGGATAATATATTGTAAAAACATTAAAAACATTAATAATGTTATCATGTAATGTGTATTCAAACCAATGACAATGAGATATAATCATGACCCATATAAATTTATTTTTGTTAGCAGATGTCTAATGTTTAATAAAGTGAGTTTCGCTTGCAAAAAAATAACATTTAACTGGCGGTGCAGCACTAAACCTGTAAAGAGAGTTTCTATTTTTCGTAATCATGTGTACAAAGGTTAGGTGGGTTCAAAACCAAACAAGTAAATGACAACAATGTGAAGTGGAGGAAAAAGCTAAATGAAACCTAATCAATGTTTCACTTACAGACTTGAATAGTAAAAGAGACCTAAGTCGTTCTACTTCCCCAACAACCTAAAATGAATAGAATTGAATATGTATCAACCTAAAATGTTTAGGGAATTAGTATGGATAATTATTTTGTGTAATTTTATTTTTTTTAACATGGTACGAGTTGGTAGCCAACATTTCATTTACTGAGTAACTATTTTAGTTTTAAATAGTAACCAAAATATACATAAATATGTCAAAGAACATTTTATTTTATTTGTAATTAGAACTACTTGTTTTTTTAAAGATATTAATTAGAATAAAACATTTTAAAAAGGGTAATCAAATAATGTGAAACTATATCACATTTTACACACTATTTTATGTTTTTTTTCATTTGTTATGGTAGTAATGGTTCACTAACAACATATATTGTTTATAATAATCAATTATTTGAGGTTTATGAAACATTTATATTAATTTAAAATTTCTCTATTAATTAATTTTAGTAATTTTATAGTTTTTTAACATGGTTCTAGTTAGTATCCAAAATTTCATTTACAATGTGCTCTATTTTAGTTTTAGATAGTAACCAAATAATACTTTTATAGTTTTTTAACATGGTATGATAATAGCTAGCCATAATTTTATTTACGTATCTATTATAATAAATGATTTTTTGTGGTTTACCAAATAGTTATATTAATTAAAATTAATATATTAATTTAATTGTCGGGTGCTTGTAAATTTTTTCATTTTACACTGGTATCCAAAATTGCATTTACAATAATATTTGTAGTTTTAGGTAATAAATAAAATATACATCAATAATTATAATATACATTTGTTGATTTTAAGATATAATTACTTATTGTTAAAAAGAAATTAATGAAAAATAAACATATTTCAATATTATGTAATATAAATTTTATTTATTTAATCAATAAAATGATTACAATATGAATGTATATCGAAAGCAACCTCAAGAAATCATCAATGAGTCTCATTACAATTTTTTTGGTTAAAAATGAAATATATTACAACGCTTTTCGGCCCAAAATTTGTGGATTATCGCATGTTTTTTGTCGTGTGTCCTTTTTTGTTTGCATCGTCCCAGATTTATTCGAATGGTATTTTTCGCATACATGCTTGTACCTTTTCAATCTTTGGTCGTCCAACCGTCTTCTTGTATTTGGTGGTTTGACACATATGTTTTAATCTCGCCTGGAACATTCCATTTCTCTTTGTCAGATCGAAACGGCATGATGTGTTTGAATATGTGTCCATCAAAGTTTTTTTGAATAGTATTTTGAGCAAAAATCATAACTAAATTTCATATTCCGCTTGCTAATAACAAAGACGTGTGAGCAAGGGATTTCATGGTATTGAAATTTACTGACGTACGCATGTCTTTTTTCCCATATCCACGATAAATTGCATGGTGACATCATAAACAGTAAAAATCACTAGGTCTGATATCTCAACCTCAATAAATTTTAATAGTTTAGTTAGTATGTATAATAATTATTTTTAAAAAAAAATATATGTAATAATTAAAGTTATATGTATTGTTAAGAACCTCTACTTTATTTTGGTAACCAATAATTCATATCGTGGTTTCATATAATTATTAATGATATTTTTTCCAAAAATGTGCGAAACAATTTATGGGCTTTATGGTGACCTTAAGTTTCTTTCGACTCGTTGATATTATCTTGCAATCTTCTCCGGTCAAATTGTGGATAGATTTGTGAATGTTGATATATTTTAATCGTTTGTTTGTGAAATACCACCTTTGAACCATACAACGTAGGCATTCAATCATCGACGCAACTGGAAGATTTCTAATTCCCTTGATTGCATGGTTAATAGACTCAGCGGTGTTTGAAGTCATTGTTGAATACCGCCATAGCCCATGCGACCTAAATTCGCACTTTTCTAGCTTAACTTCTTCCTCCGAGATATGTTCTTATTCTATTATCAATCAGATCAAGTTCAAATATCCATACGTATGTTGAATTCTTCATAGTAGTAAGCCCTAAAGTCACGTTGTATGCTTTTTTATATCTTCTCTTTCTTTTTGAATCTGCTTTTAATATTTTTCGTAATATGGTAGGTGTATGAACTGCATGACATCGTGGAACACACTTGTTAAGTCCCTTTATAATTGCTTCATGTATGCATGCAAACGATTCAACGTCCTTCTCTAACACCACAAGCATTTCTCAAATTGTTGAAAAACCATCTCCATGATGATTCATTTTCATCACAACAACTGCAAAAAGCAATCTAGTATGATGTTCTGTTTGCATTCATGGCAGTCTTCTTGATATGTGCCCGTAGTTCGATCAGATGAATGTCCCATCAACTACAATGATTGGGAAACAATGTTGCCATGCTCGATGGATGCTCTATTGAGAAGAAGAGATATTTGAAGCGACCATTTTTTCCAACTCCAATGATGTGATGGATCCTCGAAATGAATTTTAAAAGTAAGGTTAATGTAATTATATGAAAAAATTATTGTCTAGATTTGTAGATAAGATTACTATATGTATTACTTTTGCTTTATAATAACTTATATTTTTATGTCTTTATAATGTTTAGATGGTATCTAAAATGATATTTAATAGTTTCAATTCATGTATATATTTTTTTTCCTAAAAATCGATTTAGTTTTATTCAATTAAAATAGTAGTAGCCATATATGTATTTGTAAGTGTCTAAACTTCTTACTTTGAGTAGTAACCAAAATATAGTTGAAATGTAAGACCCCAAAATTATTAATAAATGAAATTTATTTTCACTATTTATTATTTTGAAATAGTAAAGGTCGATTTGATTAATGTGGATAGTTATGGGTAAAATGCATGAAATATTTCAATAAAGCAAATGGTTATAAAATATTCATTATCGCTTAGAATATTCGTTTTGGTCGTGGAATATTAAATGCATCGTCTTGGGAATATTCGCAAATACTGACGTAGCGATCTTTTGTGGGCCCCATAACGGAAAGCGATTGGATGAAGAAAATGACAAATATAAGTTGTTTATAAATAACTGGCAGAATTATTACTGAATTATCTTGTTGGAATACCGGTTGGTTAAAACACACTATTACGCCGTTGTTGAAGATGTAGACACCAGATTGCACCAATTATTGATTCTTACGTAAGAAGGCACTACTCAATAATAATTTACGAAGAATTATCGCTTCGAAAGATTTTATTTTATTGATTCAATAATTCTTGCGTTGATATTTTATATTATCGTTGTTTCAATAAATTGTCATTACACAAAGATTTTCCATTATCGAAGCAATAATTCATATTATCTGAAAATAAATAACATTATTGGCAATGTCTAGAAAGTTACATCTGGAGAGGTTTGGTCACCTAATTGCTTGCGCAAGAAGGAGAAATTCTTATTGAAAGCCCTCTTTCTGGAACGGCACCGTCAGCCAAAGATCTTTGTGATTCTCAGTAATATTATTTGTGAATAATTAATTATTGATTTATATGATAAAGGAAAATATTGATTTTATTTGGATATAGATGGAGAAAATTTTTAATGTGACAATTGTTGAAAATTAATATTTTATCTTTTATGATAAAATAATTCATTTAAATATATTATTTTAATAATATATTAATCTATGATATTTTTACAACGAATGTGGGATATATGAGTATACTGAGGAGGAAGAGTATTTTGTTTGCAATAAATGTTTAAAACATGTTAAACATGTCATGGACCCCATTTATCGAATCGAAATTTGATTATAAAACACTTAAAAATCGTCTGCTTGTGGATTTGGTCAATTTCTGTTTGGAATTTGGAAAAACTTTCTTCGCAAAGTTGTAGAGAATTGATTTCCTACAAAACTCATGCGAGATTCGATTTTTTTCTGATAAAAGAGCTATTTATTATGAATTATTGAAGTTCGAAGCTTTAAAATAATTGATTTTTGAAAGTTTTAATTATTTATATCAACAAAAACGTTTTATTGTTTTGGTTGGCCCCATGTGTTGTAAACATACTGATTTCAGGAGTCTTGGTTGGCGTAGAATATATATATAATATATATTATTATATTAAATTTTACTGCTTTTGGTGTTACAAGCAATTTCCTATAAATAGTAGGTCTTGGGTTAATTGAAAATCACACCAGAATCAAGTTTTCTCTCTATATTATCGAGCGTATTCTTGTGAGTATTTTGAGTATACTTTGAGTATTGCTATACGGTGCAAGTTTAAGTCATAGCTTTATATCCTGTTTTTGACTAAAGTCTTGTCTTTTCGAGGTAAGTGGATGTTAATTTCTTCTCAAATGATATTATTTCTTCAATATCATTATCTTGAAATATTGGTTGGAACTTTTATCAAATTTGGAACTTTTTCATGTCGGGTTACTATTCATGAGTTACTATTCACGCAGTTAATATTCACGAGTTAATATTCACGAGTTACTATTCACGAAAGTTCTTATTCATTATTACTATTCATGAAGCGTGAAGATGTTTTTGTGGAATTTCTATCTTTTGGTGTGAGTTACTATTCACGTGATACGGACTTATTCACGATATCTGACACTATTCACTTAATCATATTCACTATTCAAAAAAATGAAAATTTTTCTTTTCATCTAAAATATCTATTCGGATACTAGCTTTGATTGTATCCATGTTTTGATCATTCTTGAATTTTACACCCTATGATTATTTTTTGAGAGGTATTTTTGACGCGTGGATAAAACAAAAGTATCACGAATCCTTAATCCTTAATCCTTGTCATTTTGTTTCACCGGATTCGTTTCTTTAAAAATATTTTCATCATCTTCGGTCTTAAATGATGATATTATGGAATATCTTTGCCTATAGCAAAAGATGAATGATTTCTGAAGAATATCTTTGGCCGTAGTGCAAAGATGAGCAGTGTTTAGATGAACATGACCAACGATCGATGAATATCTTTGGGCTCAGAGTGCAAAGATGAATATTTGATTCGGATATATATTGATTGATGTTACAGGATAAAATATCGACGATGAACTTTTAAATTCATACGTAGAAGATAGTAGATTTCATTCTCTACGTAACTCTTCTATGAATTATTATTTCACATTGCGAATATTGATCCGAAACTTGTTGTCTATTGTATTCTATCGATTTTTTCTGTTGAAGACTAACGATAATTTGTTGTACATTATCTTAGTCATAATATTCTTCTTCGGGCTAGTTGAGCTCACCCTTTTCCTTGTTGTTCCATTTTCTTCTCGGGAGGCGAGAATGTAGCAAGTACTAGTCTGGGTATGGAATGAAGGTTCTAGAGAGAGTTGTTTAGTAGTCCTCACCATTTTTGTAAAATAATGTATCAATAATTATGATGGGGATTTATTTGCGTGTGGATATTATCTAGATGGCAATATCTCAGATTTAAACTCAAAGTTTATATGTTGTAATAATAAAGTTGTAGTTATTTACGCATCATGTATTTGGCGACTCAGAATGGGTTGGATAGAATGGACCTATTTTGGGGGCGTCATGGTTGGTATCGAGCTTAGGGATATGATCTCTGGCGGAGATCGGGGAATAGAACTAGGAGGAGAGGCGAGTAAATCCTTCCGCTAGTGTGTCCTACCTAAGCTTATTTGTTAGTTGGTTAAGATATAGGTATATTATGTGATATATTGATTTCCTTAATTAACCCTTTGTTTTATGACGGATTTGAGAATGTCGATGAGAATATTAACAAATGGAGTAAATGAGGCCGTGTAGAGATGCCTGTACTTTACCAACGAGGAAAACGTGCAACAAAATGTGGCAATGTATTTCTTGTGAACAACACCACCGAAAGAGATGATGAACGAGGGGATGTTTAGAAGCTTTTTGCGGTTCATACAAAATCGACGAGGAGACTCGTGTTCAAAATACGAGGAGAAATGATAGCAATTCATGGGTGGTCACAACGAAGCGCTTCAAAGAGTTGGGACCACCAGAGTGCAGGGAAAGCGAGATCCGATCATGGCGAAAAACATGGGTCAAACAAATTACCAAGATATTCGATGTCTTGGATGATGCGGAGGAATGAAGTTCCATTCGCTACTTTATGTTCGTGAATGAGGCAGACATCGGTGGAATCATAAGCGTACCCATCCAAATGCACTCAAAGATGTCATGGGAGACATTTCAGAAACAATTCAATGACAAGATTTCCACTGAAAGTATTCGGCGTATAAGGAAGAAGGAGTTTATTAGAATGGAAGCGAGAATAATACGATTTGTCTCAAAAGACGAGGCAAAGTTCACGGAGTTATCGTGTTTGCACCCTCATTTGGTGGAGAATGAGGAACGTGTATGGCGGATGTTTCGAGAGGTTTGAAACCCAAGATCGTCGATTCTCATTTCTCATAAATTTTCTCTCTATTCGGATGTTGTCAATAGGGCTCAATTGTTAGAAATGCGAGATAACTTGCAGTATCGTTCAACCAGGGACCGTAACGAGGATCATCTAGAAGATAAGCGATCCATCGTAATAACGATAACCAAAGTGGAGAAAGAAGAATCTGACAGAAAGCGGAACTACTCTGGTGGTAATCATAGCCGTGAAAATAAAGAAGTTTAGTCGGGAGAAGATTTTAAAAAGAGGAGATTCAACAACGACCATTTGAAGACGTCGGCGCCAGAAGAACTAGTTCGAGGGAGGAGAAAGACCACCGGTCGTATGTTACAAATGCGGAAAGAGGATATATCATTGGCCGCCCACAGCAGTTTAAGGTATGCTATAATTGTGGAAAAGAAGGACATATCGCCGAGATCAGACGATATCGAAACCAGATCCAATGAATGGTGACTCAAAAGGACGTCCCGAGAAAAGTCAAAGTCAACGATTCTCGGAAGAAATGCGTTTGTCGTGGCCGGTTAAAATGCGAGGAACGACGAACGGTTAGCACGGTTAGTTAATTATAAATTCTTGCAAGTTTATACCTTACTAGATATACGGTTCTACCCATTCTTTTATCTCTTTTGCTTACGCTCACGTTTGAACTTGACTACGGAGAAATTAGACTTTGACTTATTTATGAGACTCAGATTAGAGAAACTTTCATTACATCCGTTGTTTAGAAATCTTGCTTGATTCAGTCAAAGACTATCACATTACCCGTTAACCTTATTTCTATAGAGATATTTGCTTTTGATGTGATTTTAAGGTTAACTACTCATCACGCCGAAATTGATTACTTTCGTAAGGTTGTTAGTTTTCATATTCCTAAGAACTCTGTTATTCAATTCAAGCAATCAAACCATTGTAGTAAAACATTTTCATATCAAGCCATGAAGTCATTCGTTTATTATGGATGTCAAGTTTTCTTAGTCCATGTTATGGATTTGAATAAAGACACGCCGATTTGAATAATATTCCGTGTTATTGATTTTTTCCGACGTATTTCTGAAGAATTTCTTGGTTTACTCCCAAAGACCTGATATTAAATTTTGTATCGATTTTGAACCCAGACAAAACTCATTTCTAAAATCTCATGTCGAATGACTCTATTGAACTTGAGAGTTAAAATTCAACTATAAATTTGGTACTGAGCCTTTATCTGGTGACTTCCTTTGTGGAATGCACCGGCCAAGCACTCTCTCGTAGGGGACATCATATTCGTGCGATAGTAAACCGATAGGTGTCATTGTAACGTCTATCCAAGGTTGGGATATGAGTCATAGTTTGAGAACAACCTAAGTCGTGTAATCGAAATACGTAGCTTTACTAGGCTTAGTTGGTTATTATCGGAGATTCGTTGAAGGATATTCTCGAATCGCTATTCCATTAACGCAATTGGTGACTTCGTAGAGATACAAAATTCGAATGGAGCAAGGAATGTGGGAAGAGCTTCAAGAACTCAAGAGAGACTCATTTCAAAGACATGTTCCGGCCATGCCATCCTCGAAAAGTTAACGCAGGTAGGGTGACGTGTTGAGTAGAAGATCGTGTACAAGACGAGTACGATATTGTCAAAGACTCATTTCAGATAATTTACAAATAATAGAGATGGAGATGAAAACTCTAGGTACCCACGTGATGATATATGAGTATAATCGACTTTAATCGATAAAGTTAAAGTCGCTCGCTACACACAATCGGAGGGTGATGAATTTGAAGAAGAGGTGCAAGAAGTTGTTATTTTAAAAGCGAGAATCGGTGAGGTGAGGAAAGCTCAAACCTTCGATTTATTAATCCATTTGAAATTCTCGATCGAATAGGAATCGTGGCCTATAGACTCGCTTTTACCTGCCAAGTATGACGCGGTTCATAACGTTTTTCACGTGTCGATGTTACACGCCATCGAAGTTAGAAACCAAGACGAGATAATGCAAGAGACTTAACGTGCAGGAGAGGTACCTGTCAAGATCTTGGATAGGAAAGAATATGTCCCATGTACCGAGGTTATACCACAAGTTAAAGTTTTGTGGAGAAACCATGCTATCGAGGAAATGACACGGGAGTTGGAAATGGAAATGAAAGCGAGGTATTATCATCTTTTCAAACACCAGTACGTGACGTCAATTTCGAGGACGAAATTTCATAAGGAGGGGAGGTTGTAAGACCTAAAATTATTAATAAATAAAATTTATTTTCCACTATTTATTATTTTGAAATAGTAAGTATCGATTTGATTAATGTGGATAGCTATGGGTAAAATCGCAAATATTTTAATAAGCAAGTGGTTATAAAATATTCATTATCGTCAGGGGAATATTAGTTTGGT